>OY755244.1:199985-799985 GCA_963576725.1 Azorinus chamasolen
GGCTGTTTCTGAGGCTTGGTTGACCCCCGGTTGACCCCCGGGGGGCCCCCCGGGGGCAATAAAGTTGACCCCGATTGCCCCGGAATGTCATCGTAATTCACCGGGGCGCTCATTGGGGTGCACCGAGGGTGTCCCGTGCCCGCGGGGCGCCAAACCTTCTCCTGAGGGCTGTTTCTGACCCCCGGTTGACCCCCGGGGGGCCCCCGGGGGCAATAAAGTTGACCCGATTGCCCCGGAATGTCATCGTAATTCACCGGGGCGCTCATTGGGTGCACCGAGGGTGTCCCGTGCCGCGGGGCGCCAAACCTTCTCCTGAGGGCTGTTTCTGAGGCTTGGTTGACCCCCGGTTGACCCCCGGGGGGCCCCCCGGGGGGCAATAAAGTTGACCCCGATTGCCCCGGAATGTCATCGTAATTCACCGGGGCGCTCATTGGGGTGCACCGAGTGTGTCCCGTGCCCGCGGGGCGCCAAACCTTCTCCTGAGGGCTGTTTCTGACCCCCGGTAGACCCCCGGGGGGCCCCCCGGGGGGCAATAAAGTTGACCCCGATTGCCCCGGAATGTCATCGTAATTCACCGGGGCGCTCATTGGGGTGCACCGAGGGTGTCCCGTGCCCGCGGGGCGCCAAACCTTCTCCTGAGGGCTGTTTCTGAGGCTTGGTTGACCCCCGGTTGACCCCCGGGGGGCCCCCCGGGGGGCAATAAAGTTGACCCCGATTGCCCGGAATGTCATCGTAATTCACCGGGGCGCTCATTGGGGTGCACCGAGGGTGTCCCGTGCCCGCGGGGCGCCAAACCTTCTCCTGAGGGCTGTTTCTGACCCCCGGTTGACCCCCGGGGGGCCCCCGGGGGGCAATAAAGTTGACCCCGATTGCCCCGGAATGTCATCGTAATTCACCGGGGCGCTCATTGGGGTGCACCGAGGGTGTCCCGTGCCCGCGGGGCGCCAAACCTTCTCCTGAGGGCTGTTTCTGAGGCTTGGTTGACCCCCGGTTGACCCCCGGGGGGCCCCCCGGGGGGCAATAAAGTTGACCCCGATTGCCCCGGAATGTCATCGTAATTCACCGGGGCGCTCATTGGGGTGCACCGAGGGTGTCCCGTGCCCGCGGGGCGCCAAACCTTCTCCTGAGGGCTGTTTCTGACCCCCGGTTGACCCCCGGGGGGCCCCCCGGGGGGCAATAAGTTGACCCCGATTGCCCCGGAATGTCATCGTAATTCACCGGGGCGCTCATTGGGGTGCACCGAGGGTGTCCCGTGCCCGCGGGGCGCCAAACCTTCTCCTGAGGGCTGTTTCTGAGGCTTGGTTGACCCCCGGTTGACCCCCGGGGGGCCCCCCGGGGGGCAATAAAGTTGACCCCGATTGCCCCGGAATGTCATCGTAATTCACCGGGGCGCTCATTGGGGTGCACCGAGGGTGTCCCGTGCCCGCGGGGCGCCAAACCTTCTCCTGAGGGCTGTTTCTGACCCCCGGTTGACCCCCGGGGGGCCCCCGGGGGGCAATAAAGTTGACCCCGATTGCCCCGGAATGTCATCGTAATTCACCGGGGCGCTCATTGGGGTGCACCGAGGGTGTCCCGTGCCCGCGGGGCGCCAAACCTTCTCCTGAGGGCTGTTTCTGAGGCTTGGTTGACCCCCGGTTGACCCCCGGGGGGCCCCCCGGGGGGCAATAAAGTTGACCCCGATTGCCCCGGAATGTCATCGTAATTCACCGGGGCGCTCATTGGGGTGCACCGAGGGTGTCCGTGCCCGCGGGGCGCCAAACCTTCTCCTGAGGGCTGTTTCTGACCCCCGGTTGACCCCGGGGGGCCCCCCGGGGGCAATAAAGTTGACCCCGATTGCCCCGGAATGTCATCGTAATTCACCGGGCGCTCATTGGGGTGCACCGAGGGTGTCCCGTGCCCGCGGGGCGCCAAACCTTCTCCTGAGGGCTGTTTCTGAGGCTTGGTTGACCCCCGGTTGACCCCCGGGGGGCCCCCGGGGGGCAATAAAGTTGACCCCGATTGCCCCGGAATGTCATCGTAATTCACCGGGGCGCTCATTGGGGTGCACCGAGGGTGTCCCGTGCCCGCGGGGCGCCAAACCTTCTCCTGAGGGCTGTTTCTGACCCCCGGTTGACCCCGGGGGGCCCCCGGGGGGCAATAAAGTTGACCCCGATTGCCCCGGAATGTCATCGTAATTCACCGGGGCGCTCATTGGGGTGCACCGAGGGTGTCCCGTGCCCGCGGGGCGCCAAACCTTCTCCTGAGGGCTGTTTCTGAGGCTTGGTTGACCCCCGGTTGACCCCCGGGGGGCCCCCGGGGGGCAATAAAGTTGACCCCGATTGCCCCGGAATGTCATCGTAATTCACCGGGGCGCTCATTGGGGTGCACCGAGGGTGTCCCGTGCCCGCGGGGCGCCAAACCTTCTCCTGAGGGCTGTTTCTGACCCCCGGTTGACCCCCCGGGGGGCAATAAAGTTGACCCCGATTGCCCCGGAATGTCATCGTAATTCACCGGGGCGCTCATTGGGGTGCACCGAGGGTGTCCCGTGCCCGCGGGGCGCCAAACCTTCTCCTGAGGGCTGTTTCTGACCCCCGGTTGACCCCCGGGGGGCCCCCGGGGGGCAATAAAGTTGACCCCGATTGCCCCGGAATGTCATCGTAATTCACCGGGGCGCTCATTGGGGTGCACCGAGGGTGTCCCGTGCCCGCGGGGCGCCAAACCTTCTCCTGAGGGCTGTTTCTGAGGCTTGGTTGACCCCCGGTTGACCCCGGGGGGCCCCCCGGGGGGCAATAAAGTTGACCCCGATTGCCCCGGAATGTCATCGTAATTCACCGGGGCGCTCATTGGGGTGCACCGAGGGTGTCCCGTGCCCGCGGGGCGCCAAACCTTCTCCTGAGGGCTGTTTCTGACCCCCGGTTGACCCCCGGGGGGCCCCCGGGGGGCAATAAAGTTGACCCCGATTGCCCCGGAATGTCATCGTAATTCACCGGGGCGCTCATTGGGGTGCACCGAGGGTGTCCCGTGCCCGCGGGGCGCCAAACCTTCTCCTGAGGGCTGTTTCTGAGGCTTGGTTGACCCCCGGTTGACCCCCGGGGGGCCCCCCGGGGGGCAATAAAGTTGACCCCGATTGCCCCGGAATGTCATCGTAATTCACCGGGGCGCTCATTGGGGTGCACCGAGGGTGTCCCGTGCCCGCGGGGCGCCAAACCTTCTCCTGAGGGCTGTTTCTGACCCCCGGTTGACCCCGGGGGCCCCCGGGGGGCAATAAAGTTGACCCCGATTGCCCCGGAATGTCATCGTAATTCACCGGGGCGCTCATTGGGTGCACCGAGGGTGTCCCGTGCCCGCGGGGCGCCAAACCTTCTCCTGAGGGCTGTTTCTGAGGCTTGGTTGACCCCCGGTTGACCCCCGGGGGGCCCCCCGGGGGGCAATAAAGTTGACCCCGATTGCCCCGGAATGTCATCGTAATTCACCGGGGCGCTCATTGGGGTGCACCGAGGGTGTCCCGTGCCCGCGGGGCGCCAAACCTTCTCCTGAGGGCTGTTTCTGAGGCTTGGTTGACCCCCGGTTGACCCCCGGGGGGCCCCCGGGGGGCAATAAAGTTGACCCCGATTGCCCCGGAATGTCATCGTAATTCACCGGGGCGCTCATTGGGGTGCACCGAGGGTGTCCCGTGCCCGCGGGGCGCCAAACCTTCTCCTGAGGGCTGTTTCTGACCCCCGGTTGACCCCCGGGGGGCCCCCGGGGGGCAATAAAGTTGACCCCGATTGCCCCGGAATGTCATCGTAATTCACCGGGGCGCTCATTGGGGTGCACCGAGGGTGTCCCGTGCCCGCGGGGCGCCAAACCTTCTCCTGAGGGCTGTTTCTGAGGCTTGGTTGACCCCCGGTTGACCCCCGGGGGGCCCCCCGGGGGCAATAAAGTTGACCCCGATTGCCCCGGAATGTCATCGTAATTCACCGGGGCGCTCATTGGGGTGCACCGAGGGTGTCCCGTGCCCGCGGGGCGCCAAACCTTCTCCTGAGGGCTGTTTCTGACCCCCGGTTGACCCCCGGGGGGCCCCCGGGGGGCAATAAAGTTGACCCCGATTGCCCCGGAATGTCATCGTAATTCACCGGGGCGCTCATTGGGGTGCACCGAGGGTGTCCCGTGCCCGCGGGGCGCCAAACCTTCTCCTGAGGGCTGTTTCTGAGGCTTGGTTGACCCCCGGTTGACCCCCGGGGGGCCCCCGGGGGGCAATAAAGTTGACCCCGATTGCCCCGGAATGTCATCGTAATTCACCGGGGCGCTCATTGGGGTGCACCGAGGGTGTCCCGTGCCCGCGGGGCGCCAAACCTTCTCCTGAGGGCTGTTTCTGACCCCCGGTTGACCCCCGGGGGGCCCCCCGGGGGCAATAAAGTTGACCCCGATTGCCCCGGAATGTCATCGTAATTCACCGGGGCGCTCATTGGGGTGCACCGAGGGTGTCCCGTGCCCGCGGGGCGCCAAACCTTCTCCTGAGGGCTGTTTCTGAGGCTTGGTTGACCCCCGGTTGACCCCCGGGGGGCCCCCCGGGGGGCAATAAAGTTGACCCCGATTGCCCCGGAATGTCATCGTAATTCACCGGGGCGCTCATTGGGGTGCACCGAGGGTGTCCCGTGCCCGCGGGGCGCCAAACCTTCTCCTGAGGGCTGTTTCTGACCCCCGGTTGACCCCCGGGGGGCCCCCCGGGGGGCAATAAAGTTGACCCCGATTGCCCCGGAATGTCATCGTAATTCACCGGGGCGCTCATTGGGGTGCACCGAGGGTGTCCCGTGCCCGCGGGGCGCCAAACCTTCTCCTGAGGGCTGTTTCTGAGGCTTGGTTGACCCCCGGTTGACCCCCGGGGGGCCCCCCGGGGGGCAATAAAGTTGACCCCGATTGCCCCGGAATGTCATCGTAATTCACCGGGGCGCTCATTGGGGTGCACCGAGGGTGTCCCGTGCCCGCGGGGCGCCAAACCTTCTCCTGAGGGCTGTTTCTGACCCCCGGTTGACCCCCGGGGGGCCCCCCGGGGGGCAATAAAGTTGACCCCGATTGCCCCGGAATGTCATCGTAATTCACCGGGGCGCTCATTGGGGTGTACCGAGGGTGTCCCGTGCCCGCGGGGCGCCAAACCTTCTCCTGAGGGCTGTTTCTGAGGCTTGGTTGACCCCCGGTTGACCCCCGGGGGGCCCCCGGGGGGCAATAAAGTTGACCCCGATTGCCCCGGAATGTCATCGTAATTCACCGGGGCGCTCATTGGGGTGCACCGAGGGTGTCCCGTGCCCGCGGGGCGCCAAACCTTCTCCTGAGGGCTGTTTCTGACCCCCGGTTGACCCCCGGGGGGCCCCCCGGGGGGCAATAAAGTTGACCCCGATTGCCCCGGAATGTCATCGTAATTCACCGGGGCGCTCATTGGGGTGCACCGAGGGTGTCCCGTGCCCGCGGGGCGCCAAACCTTCTCCTGAGGGCTGTTTCTGAGGCTTGGTTGACCCCCGGTTGACCCCCGGGGGGCCCCCGGGGGGCAATAAAGTTGACCCCGATTGCCCCGGAATGTCATCGTAATTCACCGGGGCGCTCATTGGGGTGCACCGAGGGTGTCCCGTGCCCGCGGGGCGCCAAACCTTCTCCTGAGGGCTGTTTCTGACCCCCGGTTGACCCCCGGGGGGCCCCCCGGGGGGCAATAAAGTTGACCCCGATTGCCCCGGAATGTCATCGTAATTCACCGGGGCGCTCATTGGGGTGCACCGAGGGTGTCCCGTGCCCGCGGGGCGCCAAACCTTCTCCTGAGGGCTGTTTCTGACCCCCGGTTGACCCCCGGGGGGCCCCCCGGGGGGCAATAAAGTTGACCCCGATTGCCCCGGAATGTCATCGTAATTCACCGGGGCGCTCATTGGGGTGCACCGAGGGTGTCCCGTGCCCGCGGGGCGCCAAACCTTCTCCTGAGGGCTGTTTCTGAGGCTTGGTTGACCCCCGGTTGACCCCCGGGGGGCCCCCCGGGGGGCAATAAAGTTGACCCCGATTGCCCCGGAATGTCATCGTAATTCACCGGGGCGCTCATTGGGGTGCACCGAGGGTGTCCCGTGCCCGCGGGGCGCCAAACCTTCTCCTGAGGGCTGTTTCTGACCCCCGGTTGACCCCCGGGGGGCCCCCCGGGGGGCAATAAAGTTGACCCCGATTGCCCCGGAATGTCATCGTAATTCACCGGGGCGCTCATTGGGGTGCACCGAGGGTGTCCCGTGCCCGCGGGGCGCCAAACCTTCTCCTGAGGGCTGTTTCTGAGGCTTGGTTGACCCCCGGTTGACCCCCGGGGGGCCCCCCGGGGGGCAATAAAGTTGACCCCGATTGCCCCGGAATGTCATCGTAATTCACCGGGGCGCTCATTGGGGTGCACCGAGGGTGTCCCGTGCCCGCGGGGCGCCAAACCTTCTCCTGAGGGCTGTTTCTGACCCCCGGTTGACCCCCGGGGGGCCCCCCGGGGGCAATAAAGTTGACCCCGATTGCCCCGAAATGTCATCGTAATTCACCGGGGCGCTCATTGGGGTGCACCGAGGGTGTCCCGTGCCCGCGGGGCGCCAAACCTTCTCCTGAGGGCTGTTTCTGAATCTTGGTTGACCCCCGGTTGACCCCCGGGGGACCCCCCGGGGGGCAATAAAGTTGACCCCGATTGCCCCGGAATGTCATCGTAATTCACCGGGGCGCTCATTGGGGTGCACCGAGGGTGTCCCGTGCCCGCGGGGCGCCAAACCTTCTCCTGAGGGCTGTTTCTGACCCCCGGTTGACCCCCGGGGGGCCCCCCGGGGGGCAATAAAGTTGACCCCGATTGCCCCGGAATGTCATCGTAATTCACCGGGGCGCTCATTGGGGTGCACCGAGGGTGTCCCGTGCCCGCGGGGCGCCAAACCTTCTCCTGAGGGCTGTTTCTGAGGCTTGGTTGACCCCCGGTTGACCCCCGGGGGGCCCCCCGGGGGGCAATAAAGTTGACCCCGATTGCCCCGGAATGTCATCGTAATTCACCGGGGCGCTCATTGGGGTGCACCGAGGGTGTCCCGTGCCCGCGGGGCGCCAAACCTTCTCCTGAGGGCTGTTTCTGACCCCCGGTTGACCCCCGGGGGGCCCCCCGGGGGGCAATAAAGTTGACCCCGATTGCCCCGGAATGTCATCGTAATTCACCGGGGCGCTCATTGGGGTGCACCGAGGGTGTCCCGTGCCCGCGGGGCGCCAAACCTTCTCCTGAGGGCTGTTTCTGAGGCTTGGTTGACCCCCGGTTGACCCCCGGGGGGCCCCCCGGGGGGCAATAAAGTTGACCCCGATTGCCCCGGAATGTCATCGTAATTCACCGGGGCGCTCATTGGGGTGCACCGAGGGTGTCCCGTGCCCGCGGGGCGCCAAACCTTCTCCTGAGGGCTGTTTCTGACCCCCGGTTGACCCCCGGGGGGCCCCCCGGGGGGCAATAAAGTTGACCCCGATTGCCCCGGAATGTCATCGTAATTCACCGGGGCGCTCATTGGGGTGCACCGAGGGTGTCCCGTGCCCGCGGGGCGCCAAACCTTCTCCTGAGGGCTGTTTCTGAGGCTTGGTTGACCCCCGGTTGACCCCCGGGGGGCCCCCCGGGGGGCAATAAAGTTGACCCCGATTGCCCCGGAATGTCATCGTAATTCACCGGGGCGCTCATTGGGGTGCACCGAGGGTGTCCCGTGCCCGCGGGGCGCCAAACCTTCTCCTGAGGGCTGTTTCTGAGGCTTGGTTGACCCCCGGTTGACCCCCGGGGGGCCCCCCGGGGGGCAATAAAGTTGACCCCGATTGCCCCGGAATGTCATCGTAATTCACCGGGGCGCTCATTGGGGTGCACCGAGGGTGTCCCGTGCCCGCGGGGCGCCAAACCTTCTCCTGAGGGCTGTTTCTGACCCCCGGTTGACCCCCGGGGGGCCCCCCGGGGGGCAATAAAGTTGACCCCGATTGCCCCGGAATGTCATCGTAATTCACCGGGGCGCTCATTGGGGTGCACCGAGGGTGTCCCGTGCCCGCGGGGCGCCAAACCTTCTCCTGAGGGCTGTTTCTGAGGCTTGGTTGACCCCCGGTTGACCCCCGGGGGGCCCCCCGGGGGGCAATAAAGTTGACCCCGATTGCCCCGGAATGTCATCGTAATTCACCGGGGCGCTCATTGGGGTGCACCGAGGGTGTCCCGTGCCCGCGGGGCGCCAAACCTTCTCCTGAGGGCTGTTTCTGACCCCCGGTTGACCCCCGGGGGGCCCCCCGGGGGGCAATAAAGTTGACCCCGATTGCCCCGGAATGTCATCGTAATTCACCGGGGCGCTCATTGGGGTGCACCGAGGGTGTCCCGTGCCCGCGGGGCGCCAAACCTTCTCCTGAGGGCTGTTTCTGAGGCTTGGTTGACCCCCGGTTGACCCCCGGGGGGCCCCCCGGGGGGCAATAAAGTTGACCCCGATTGCCCCGGAATGTCATCGTAATTCACCGGGCGCTCATTGGGGTGCACCGAGGGTGTCCCGTGCCCGCGGGGCGCCAAACCTTCTCCTGAGGGCTGTTTCTGACCCCCGGTTGACCCCCGGGGGGCCCCCCGGGGGGCAATAAAGTTGACCCCGATTGCCCCGGAATGTCATCGTAATTCACCGGGGCGCTCATTGGGGTGCACCGAGGGTGTCCCGTGCCCGCGGGGCGCCAAACCTTCTCCTGAGGGCTGTTTCTGAGGCTTGGTTGACCCCCGGTTGACCCCCGGGGGGCCCCCCGGGGGGCAATAAAGTTGACCCCGATTGCCCCGGAATGTCATCGTAATTCACCGGGGCGCTCATTGGGGTGCACCGAGGGTGTCCCGTGCCCGCGGGGCGCCAAACCTTCTCCTGAGGGCTGTTTCTGAGGCTTGGTTGACCCCCGGTTGACCCCCGGGGGGCCCCCCGGGGGGCAATAAAGTTGACCCCGATTGCCCCGGAATGTCATCGTAATTCACCGGGGCGCTCATTGGGGTGCACCGAGGGTGTCCCGTGCCCGCGGGGCGCCAAACCTTCTCCTGAGGGCTGTTTCTGACCCCCGGTTGACCCCCGGGGGGCCCCCCGGGGGGCAATAAAGTTGACCCCGATTGCCCCGGAATGTCATCGTAATTCACCGGGGCGCTCATTGGGGTGCACCGAGGGTGTCCCGTGCCCGCGGGGCGCCAAACCTTCTCCTGAGGGCTGTTTCTGAGGCTTGGTTGACCCCCGGGGGGCCCCCCGGGGGGCAATAAAGTTGACCCCGATTGCCCCGGAATGTCATCGTAATTCACCGGGGCGCTCATTGGGGTGCACCGAGGGTGTCCCGTGCCCGCGGGGCGCCAAACCTTCTCCTGAGGGCTGTTTCTGAGGCTTGGTTGACCCCCGGTTGACCCCCGGGGGGCCCCCCGGGGGGCAATAAAGTTGACCCCGATTGCCCCGGAATGTCATCGTAATTCACCGGGGCGCTCATTGGGGTGCACCGAGGGTGTCCCGTGCCCGCGGGGCGCCAAACCTTCTCCTGAGGGCTGTTTCTGAGGCTTGGTTGACCCCCGGTTGACCCCAGGGGGGCCCCCCGGGGGGCAATAAAGTTGACCCCGATTGCCCCGGAATGTCATCGTAATTCACCGGGGCGCTCATTGGGGTGCACCGAGGGTGTCCCGTGCCCGCGGGGCGCCAAACCTTCTCCTGAGGGCTGTTTCTGACCCCCGGTTGACCCCCGGGGGGCCCCCCGGGGGGCAATAAAGTTGACCCCGATTGCCCCGGAATGTCATCGTAATTCACCGGGGCGCTCATTGGGGTGCACCGAGGGTGTCCCGTGCCCGCGGGGCGCCAAACCTTCTCCTGAGGGCTGTTTCTGAGGCTTGGTTGACCCCCGGTTGACCCCCGGGGGGCCCCCCGGGGGGCAATAAAGTTGACCCCGATTGCCCCGGAATGTCATCGTAATTCACCGGGGCGCTCATTGGGGTGCACCGAGGGTGTCCCGTGCCCGCGGGGCGCCAAACCTTCTCCTGAGGGCTGTTTCTGACCGCCGGTTGACCCCCGGGGGGCCCCCCGGGGGGCAATAAAGTTGACCCCGATTGCCCCGGAATGTCATCGTAATTCACCGGGGCGCTCATTGGGGTGCACCGAGGGTGTCCCGTGCCCGCGGGGCGCCAAACCTTCTCCTGAGGGCTGTTTCTGAGGCTTGGTTGACCCCCGGTTGACCCCCGGGGGGCCCCCCGGGGGGCAATAAAGTTGACCCCGATTGCCCCGGAATGTCATCGTAATTCACCGGGGCGCTCATTGGGGTGCACCGAGGGTGTCCCGTGCCCGCGGGGCGCCAAACCTACTCCTGAGGGCTGTTTCTGACCCCCGGTTGACCCCCGGGGGGCCCCCCGGGGGGCAATAAAGTTGACCCCGATTGCCCCGGAATGTCATCGTAATTCACCGGGGCGCTCATTGGGGTGCACCGAGGGTGTCCCGTGCCCGCGGGGCGCCAAACCTTCTCCTGAGGGCTGTTTCTAAGGCTTGGTTGACCCCCGGTTGACCCCCGGGGGGCCCCCGGGGGGCAATAAAGTTGACCCCGATTGCCCCGGAATGTCATCGTAATTCACCGGGGCGCTCATTGGGGTGCACCGAGGGTGTCCCGTGCCCGCGGGGCGCCAAACCTTCTCCTGAGGGCTGTTTCTGACCCCCGATTGACCCCCGGGGGGCAATAAAGTTGACCCCGATTGCCCCGGAATGTCATCGTAATTCACCGGGGCGCTCATTGGGGTGCACCGAGGGTGTCCCGTGCCCGCGGGGCGCCAAACCTTCTCCTGAGGGCTGTTTCTGAGGCTTGGTTGACCCCCGGGGGGCAATAAAGTTGACCCCGATTGCCCCGGAATGTCATCGTAATTCACCGGGGCGCTCATTGGGGTGCACCGAGGGTGTCCCGTGCCCGCGGGGCGCCAAACCTTCTCCTGAGGGCTGTTTCTGACCCCCGGTTGACCCCCGGGGGGCCCCCCGGGGGGCAATAAAGTTGACCCCGATTGCCCCGGAATGTCATCGTAATTCACCGGGGCGCTCATTGGGGTGCACCGAGGGTGTCCCGTGCCCGCGGGGCGCCAAACCTTCTCCTGAGGGCTGTTTCTGAGGCTTGGTTGACCCCCGGTTGACCCCCGGGGGGCCCCCCGGGGGGCAATAAAGTTGACCCCGATTGAAACGAGAATTAAAAGTTAAAATACTGCTGATCTTAATTTTACGTATCTTAACGCGTTTCCTAAACGTTTAAGAGCCCGGATGAAAGGGGGGTAATCGTGGACGAAAGAGGGGGGGGGGGTTAATCCTTGATATTGCCTTTCTTTGAAATGGGAGACATTCTCATTTACCTGTTGGGCACTCCTGATATCTACAATTAATCAAAACATAGTTTTCTTGTATTTTTGGAGAAGCTAAGAAATCATATTTTTAGATCATTGGGCACATTATTTGGTATTTCTGTTACGTTATAATTCGTAACTTTGTTGATAAGAAAGCAGTGGTGTGATCACTGTCAAGACCATTGTCCCCTGCTGAGAAAATAGCTAGGGGATTTACTGACCATCTGGCAGCTTTGATCGTATATTTAGGCTGGGTAAGTAATAAAGTCTTCAACTAAGACAATTTATTTTCATGCATTCATGACAATTATATAGTTAGTATTTTTTTAAAATCTTTGAATGCGGGGAACAAAAGTACTGACATTTGAAAGCAGTGTAAACACAGACAATATACATATGTAGCTCCAAAATCAGGGTATTGATCAGGGTCTTCACTAGTATTTTCATAGGCCTAATTAAAAATCATCTAGCAAATTAGGCTTGGTAATAATGAATGGAATATACAGTTAAACAATAATGGGCCATTCCACCTTTAAATTTCGGCATACACAGGTTTAATCTTCACAAAGTAACAAAATAATAAGAACGTTTTCATAGTTATATGTGAGCATAAAATATGCTTATTTGTTTTAAACGCTATAGATCTACCTCATAATGATGAAAACACCTTTGAAAACAGAATAAGTTCAGATCAGATTGCTCACGTGGAAGCCGTTTGATCTTGGGTCTACACTATTTGCTTATCCCATTACATACACATAACGCCTTTGCAAACAGAGTAAACCTAGACATGAAGGCTCTTGTAGGGGCCGTCGGATCAGGACCCACTCTGCTTATGAAATTATAAATTAATAGACCTGACTATATTTTCTACAAATATTAAAAAGGCGTGTGCACTTATACCGTTGTTAAATTCAATTCATGTCATTTTTTTCCTGACAGAAATATTCAAATGGGAAAGGGCTAAGAAATAGAATATATCTGAATTCTTTAGTAGGTTTCTTCATTCTAGATCCAAAATTTGGTGGTTTACTTTGTGACATTTTTTTATCTGAAATGTAGAAACCTACTCAAAAAGAATTAACTCTTCAATCCATTTGTTTGATATGCAGTGGATAACTGATATTATAGCTTTGTACAAACAAAATTTAAGAACATATCGTTCCCTAAATGAGCAAATCGTCGACACTAGCCGGGACGTTCGTTGAGTGACGAATCAATTCTTATTTTGGCTAACCCCGTTTCATTCGGACTTTTTTGAAAACGGCTATCATCGATAAGATCCGAAATCTCTGCATGAAACGGAAAACTTATGCACCTACCGCAACTTCTCTGGTATAATCGTTTCTTTACGCGTTTAACGCGTGTAAACCGTTAATCGCGTAACCGTTCGTTAAGCGTTCGTTAACCGTTCACTACCCGTTTCTTACGCGTAGAAAAACGGGTAAATAGGTAGGAATAGCGTATTTACCACTGTATAGACTTATAAAATATACATGGGTATATAGTACAGGACATTTGCTAACCGTCTGCGTAGGGTTCAATGTCCGTCCGTTCATATGTCGGTCTGTGCGGGCCGTAAACGATAAGGTTATTACTCGATCGTTGTTTTCTTTAATGAAATTGGCAATTTCAAATGCCCGTATAAGGCATAATTTTATAGACAGATAATATATTTTTACATTCATTGCAAAGGCCCTATAATATACTTTACCAAAACACCAGATGTTGCAGTATTAATGTGTTTGTCCGACCGTACGCGCAGTGAATTCTCTCCTCGGAATCTATATTTTGCTATAAAAAACGGGTCGGTTTCATGACTTTTGACAAAGACTGTATCTATAACAGGGTAGTATAGACTTATAATATATACATATATAGTACAGGATATTTGCTAACCGTCCGCGTAGGTTTGAATGTCCGTCTGTTCATCTGTCTGTCTGTGCGGGCCGTACGGGAAGTTAGGAAGGTAGGTATTTCATCTTTCCGAGGGTTGAATTTTGATAGGGTTTGGTAGTTGAAGTGTCCCTGTCCGTATTTGGGCTATAAAAAATCTTATCGTTTCACTGATTCCAATTTAAAAGGTATCGGCGTGTAGGGCATAATATCTACACAATGACATATGGTTTGATAGTCTAGCCCTATGCGTTCTTTTTAAAAGTAAAACAAAATCATATTAAAAATAGACACTTCCTTAAATTGACGATTTATATCAAACGTTTATAACGCGCTTATAACTTAATATTTCTGTAATATTTTTTCATGTACATGTAGAACTATTCCAGATGTAACAATTAAGGTCCTATCATGTGTCAACATGACACATATACAACCAAATCGCTCAGGATTTGCTCATTTTAAGGGTTTGGAACCTGATATCCCAGTCATTTTACAATATTTTTTTCAATATTTCTGCACCGACTTGTAGCTGCTTACTAGGTCTTTCAAACGGCACTAAATTCACATTCCTCAGCGAAGGCGTTCGTCCGTCCGAGCGCGAAAACCCTTTTGGCGCCAAAACCGTTCTTTGTTCTTTAGCGATTTCCGCCGTTTTGGGGTCCCATTATTACATAATCCCTGCATATATTCTTTATATCTATATACCAATATAAAGAACTAATCTTGGACATAACTTATGCATACATATATGGGTCTGTCCGATCGTGTGTATGTCTGTACGAGGTCTTGAATTAGCCAAGAATCGCGAAAATTACCTTTTTTCGAATTTTACGAATTTTGACGGGCATTTCCAAACTTATCTCGCAATGTCTACGTACTTACAATGTAATTTATGATGCATATGTAGACTTAATTATGCGCATTCAATTGCCAAGTCTGGTGTCCTTAAGTAAGATATCATAGGCGTCATTGATAGGCTTTTTGATAGCTGAGCTCAAAGATCAAACGTCGACGATATAGTAAAAATCGCTTGAAATACATACTGCTAACCTGCTAACACAGCCAATCTCTGACTGCTCCCTTCATCAGTATGTTGGAAATAAAACAAACACATACATACATACATACATGCATACATACATACATACATACATACATACATACATACATACATACATACATACATACATACATACATACATACATACATACATACATACATACATACATACATACATACATACATACATACATACATACATACATACATACATACATACATACATACATACATACATACATACATACATACATACATACATACATACATACATACATACATACATACATACATACATACATACATACATACATACATACATACATACATACATACATACATACATACATACATACATACATACATACATACATACACCTACGTACTTAGGGGGTATTTAGATGTAGATGTATGTATGTAGGGGTGGACGTACGTACATATGGTCGGAGAGACAGTCAGAAACACAAATACACAAACACATGTATATAGACAGACATGTTCATTTGGAGAAAAGAAAGTATAACATACTCGAACCATGATCCTCTGCTAAGCCATTCATACGTACGGATGGACGGACGGACATATAGACAGACAGACACGCAGAAACGCAGGCAGACAGATAGACAGAGGCATGCAGGCAGGCAGGTAGGTAGGCAGGCAGGTTGGCAGGCAGACAGAACAGACAGACAGACAGACAGACAGGCAAGAAGGCAGACAGATAGACTGCCAACTCGAAACGCAAATCCAGGGACAGATATATAAACAGACAGACAGACAGGCTCACTGGGAAAAGGAAGTATAACGTATTCGAACCAGGGTCCTTTGATTCAGCCATTCGCATAAGGATAGGACTTGTTCACTACGTGAAAAAATCATTACGGCAGTACTTTTCACATGTTGGGATGAGCATTCGATGCATCGTGTAGACCATATATAGCATCTTTCATCAAGCAGTAATTAGTGCAACAACAACAACAACAACAGTACATGTATACATTATTTATATACACATACATGAACATCGAAACCTAGCTTTCAAACGGGACAAATAATTCATATGGTAAAGTTTTTAGAGAATTGTGTTATATATAAGATGTTAGAAAAATACGATCTACAACTATTGTCTGCACACTATCGTGTCTTTGTGGTTGTTTTCGTCTGCAGCTGCAGTTATTTTACTATTCAAACAGCTCGGGTCGAATTACGTGGAATTTAATCTATATCAGCCTCAATGAGAGAGAGAGAGAGAGAGAGAGAGAGAGAGAGAGAGGGGAGATATAGAAAGAGAAAGGGAGAGAGAGAGAGAAGAAAGAGAGAGATAGAGAGAGATAGAGAGAGAGGGAGAGAGAGAGAGAGAGAGAGAGAGAGAGACATGCCATTCTGTCATGCTTAGTTTTTGTAGTACTTCGACTAATGAATATTATAGGAAATCACATAGAGACAGAAACTTTATGTTTCTTCTCTAATGCATTTAAGGATAATCAGTGTCTCCTCTGTTCGTAAGGCAAATCATTTACCGAATGTGATCAGATGGCACATTTTCGAAGCGACAGGTGGTCTGGTCTGGTCTGTTCCTGAGCTTATTGCTATGTCCTGTTGGTGGAAATCCAACAACAGGGCCCTACTGCAGGTACATGTAAATGCATGACATATTCTTACGTCATAAAAGTTTGCTTACGTTTACAGTTTGAGAGTCAAATATGTCAGAGCTGGATCACACGTCGGTGTCTTATTTGTGTCCAAACTGTTTGCGTAAAACAGCGTTCTTTAGGGCTAAACCTATTTGAATAATTAATAACCACAAAATCCCCTATGTATTGATCTGTAAACCAAACGTGTATGTATAGTGTGCAGTGTTTTCCTTACAATTCAGTACGGTCTGTTTAATTATATTAACATGCATTAATTAATCTTCAAGCTTCTCAAATAGCCAGTGCCGGGACTTGAACCCAGATGTCCTTCTCAACCGTAGACAAGAAGGTGTTCTACCATTAAACTACACTGACTGGATTGAACTTGCCTGTCTGAAGCTTTATTTAACAAAAGTTAATACATTCAGGAGGTTCTAAAAGAGTTAAGGAACCTTTTACTCTAAAATGCACCAACAATTTCCTTTTCTCATCATGATCTCTGTTTTTTTCTTAATTCAGTTTTTATTATTTATTAGTGTTGAATTTCGTATGGTGCTAGAAGCTTTGTGATTTATCATGAATTATTTTTACTTTTCAACAGTGATGTGATAATGGTTTCTATGTCAGTGTGCTTCAGAAAATGAATAACATTGATCTGTGACGTAATGTGTATTATTGGTGTCTTACACGGATATAATGCATCATGGCTCATTAAAACATTCCAAATGTTCTGCTTTTATTATATAAAGTAATTTTCCCCGATATATCTGTTAATTAAAAGCACTAAACAATATTGCTGTCACTCTTTCTTCTATCTTGCTTAAACCATTTGCGTCCAGTGGATTCTTCCATGCTATATATTGGATTAGTCCATTTTATTTTTATCTAAGGGATGCATGGCCTAAATTTTCAATTTCGTTTGTTTTATATTGAAATAGTGTAGACTCTGACCAGCCGTCGCATTACGCGGTGTCTGATCAGAGTCTACACTGTTTGCTTACGTCCCATTTATGGGATCGAGGACACAAATGGGTTAAGTATGTGTTAAACAGCCATTTTACGCTTGCGTAAAAACCTTCTTGTTTAATTTTATATCAGTATGTAATTAATTCCTCCATCCTTCATTTTTTGTACATGTGCATTGTGCCATATGAGGGCCGCAACTAATCGAATTTAGCATATAGCAAATGCATTTTCGGCGTTTTCTTCTTTGCAGAGCATACATTCACAGCGGTCGAATGAAGTAGATTTATGTTCAGTATGTCGTATAATAAATAAAAATATCGATTCAAATTGAGTAACAACATTTATTGAAAATGGACAGTATGTAAGAGCACTGAATATTTGATTTGCTTCTACACAATTGGATCCGGATTTGGAGAACGATCGAGAGAGATATCAAATAAAGAGAGAATGGACAAAGATATTATACAAGAACGGTATCAATACTATTCAGAACATGGTTTAAATTGCTCCCATAGGCTATTACATACATGTGCTTATCTCACTGCTCCACTGCTAGTAACGTATAGAGCGCATGCGCGATGACTAACATAGCTGTCTTCTGCTCCACCACCAGTAACGTAAAGAGTGAATGCGTGATTACAAGAACACCTGTCTGCAAAAAATTCAGAAGTGATCAAAATATATTCTATATTAAATCAACGTCTCTACAAACCTATTCTCGTACTGTCCAGATAAATATTGTTTTTGTCCAGTGCAATGTTGCAGATACACGGACTCGGAAGCAATCTCCTCGCACAGTTGTTATTTATAGACTCTTATCGTAGTGAGCAGTACAAGTGAAGGTTGAGTCATGCATGCGTGTAATGAAGCGTTTACAACTGCGCATGCTCAACAGAACTTATGGACACGCCCAGATATGAAACATGACTGTGTGCAAGCACACACGTCACACACGGATGCAAATCAGTTATGTTCCGAGGTACAGTCAATATTTAGCAGGGATGTTTGTTTCAACTTTACAAAGACATTCCGGGGTTAACATTTCGAGGTAACGGGAAAATGTACCTCGGTAGTACAAGGAACCTCGGTACGTTGCTGTGTATTTATATCCTGAACCTCTGAATGTATGTAGCGCAAACGCACACACACACACACACACACACACACACACACACACACACACACACACACACACACACACACACACACACATACATTGTATGAATGAATGATATTTATACAGTCAATTACCTCTTCAGACTCAAGCTTGAAGTCATGATCTTCTGTTCTACCAACCACGCAGGTGATCATTGTCAAGTAAACTGTCCACCTACTAGCCGTAAAGAGTGTGGTTCAGATGGATCGTTCGTGTGTAAGAAAGGTAACTTACTTTCTGTCGATTCGTTTGACATTTTACACAATATCACATGCTCAGTAAATGAGCCATGTCCAGAGTAAAGCATCTTCATGGTTTTCATACAATATAAACCTACACAAGTCTCCGCACTATAGACGCGAATCTGATCATAGATACGCCTTTAAATGTTTTTGCAGAGATTACCTAGATTACAGGACTTTTGTAGAATCCATCTCACCAGGCTTTGCTCAGTTTACTTAAACGAAATAATATAATTTTTATTCTTCAGTTTCTTTCATGACGACACATTTATGTGTTCATAATTTAATTTCAATGCACGAGCTAGTTAACAGACCATTCTACGATGTAATTATTTCTTACATGGATATTCATAAGGTTCATGTAAAGGGTAAACATAGTTTGTTTTGTTTGGTAGTTTAACAGGAGTGATAATGCATACTGGTTCAAATAATTTAACCAATTGGACTGATATTTAAAAAGAGTTTGGATCAATATGTGAGAATTAGTAACACAGTGCCTCATCTGATCCAAACGGTTTGTCACTCGGATAGTAGGTTTTCAAATCCTGATCGGATATAACTGAAATTTGAATACATTGGAGTAAAGCAGACATACCTTTTAAGGCAGGATAAGAACTAAGAATGATCAAGGTTTTTCAGTATTGACCAGACACCATGTTGACATAGCTATCAATATTGGGATATTTAAAAAGAGTTTGGATCAAGATGGGACAATAAGTAACACAGCGCCTCGTCAGAATCCAAACTGTTTGACACTCGGAAATATTCAACTCACCGGAGTTAAACAGACATAGGAGGATAAGAGTAGAAAATATATAGAGTATTTATCAGGTGTAATGTTAACATTAATATCTGCACCAGACCACCGAACCTTGATCAGTTACAAGGTGTTTCGGCAGGATGTACGGGTTTGTATGACGGCTTTGGATTCCGTATTTCCCGAGCGAATTTATTTCCAGCCTGGGTCCATAACAAGAAAGAATACATGCATAACCTAACGAAATTCTGTAGATGTAATCCCTCAAAAAACTTGTTTACTTACAGCGCGTGCGATTTGGCATAACTGTCAAAAATGACATCTGACGTCACTCAAACTAACGCGCTGATTTGCACGCGCTGTAAATAAACAAGTTTTGAAGTAATTGTGAAATCAAAAGAAGCAAGATTAATAGAATCAAGGATGGATTTTGTTAAAGACGGGGATTTTTCGCTTCTCAGCCGTGCTAGATAAGCTGAGTTACTAAAAATAGCCGTACTAGGAATCCTTATCTGGAACACCCCGTGACTAGTGTATTCATACGCGCGATTGGGTAAAATCAATACAATGGAAGGAATTCTTACAGATTTATACCAACATTTCTAAAGGCAACAACCTTATGAATTGAAATTAATATAAGTAATTAGCACAAATATGAAATTCTATTTATCATATAAACACTTAAAAACCTATTTAATTAACCGAAGACGTTGTTTTGTAGTCACTCACTCATTTATATTTTACGCCAAAACGTAACGTTTGTGGTTGTCATAGCAAATGACGTCATTTTGGTGTCACGCCTAAAGTTATGTTGCAGTCTGTTGCTATTAGATATGGAAGTCGTATTACGCAATATTAAGTAGTTCTTCACAAAATTCGTTCATTTACTTGGTTTTAGGGCGTACAGTAAAATTACAATGAGTCGACATGCATCGACTCGACATTACGGCCTGACTCGACAATCTTTAATGGTCCCGAGAACAAATGTAATTCAACGAGAAAAATAATCAAGCATGGATTTTTTTAAAGCCGGGGGGGGGGGGGGGGTTCTATACCCTCGGTTGATCTGTTCCTATCGGAAACTCGCTAAAGCTCGTTTTCGACTGGAACAGACCAACCTCGGGTATAGAAACCCCCGTCTTTAACAAAACCAATGCTTGCTTCTATTAATTTATAACCGAGGTTGGTCTGTCCCAGTCGGAAACGGGCTTTAGTGATTGACAGGAACAGACCAACCATTGATGAAGCAAAACAGATCAGCCACGTGACAAACATGATTTCCGTACACCTCGGATGAAACGGAATGTACGGTTTCTTACACCCCGTTCACGTGGGTGTGCGGTCTCAGCCAATCGCATTTCGAGAATTTATGATGACTGGAAATAAAGTATTTTATCCATCAGGCCAACATACATTGACCAGACGCAATGTTGACATATCCCGTAAGTTATGCAGTATTTTATCCATCACAACAACAATCTTTGATCAGATCCCATGTTTTGAAAAAGCTATTAGATTCTAGTGTCTACAGTATTGTATCCATTAGAGCAACACACATTGACTAGACCCCATATTGACAAAGCCATTTACACTTACAGTATTTTATCAGACCAACAGACATTGATCATATGCCACATTGACGTAGCCATTGATATCTACAGTATTTTATCAATCATACCTACAAACATTGACCAGATGCCATATTGGCATAGCCATTAACATCTTCAGTATTTTATCAATCAGACCAAAAAACATTGACCAGACGCTATGTTGACATAGCCATTAAATATACAGTATTTTATCCATCATACTAACATACATTGACTAGACGCCATATTGACATATCCATTAATAACTACAGTATTTATCTATCATACCAACACACATTGACCAGATTCTATGTTGACAAAGTTATTATTATCTTCAGTATTTTATTTATCAGATCAACAAATATTGACCAGAGGCTATGTTGACATAGCAAATAATAACTACAGTATTTTATCCATCCGAACAACACACATTGACCAGACGCCACTTAACATAGCCATTAATTACTACAGTATTTATCCATCAGATCAACAAAATTGAACAGACGTCATATTGACATAGCCATTAATATCTACACTATTTTCTCCATTAGACAAACGGACATTAACCAGGCGCTATATTGACATTGTCATTTAAATATTCAGTAATATATCCATCAAGCCAATAGACATTGACAAGACGTCGTATTGCAGATGGCGGTGGTCTAGTGGCAACGCGCGTGACTGTCAGTCCGGAGGTCTGGGGTTCAAATCCCGGTCTCTCCCAGAAATTTCAGAGACGCCTTTTCCGTGTCTCCCACCCTCACATCATCTCCACCCAGGGGTTAATATGGCTACCTGTGAGGGCCACTCGCCGGTACTGCGGCTGCATGATTGCGCCATATGTTAGCAGTGCTCAATATTGTAGGCCAATGATTCAATGACCAGGGGAGTAAATGTACAGTCGGCTGAGCAGTCAATCGGAATGAAAGTAGACTATAACTAGGTACTTTTTTTACATTGCCATTAACAGCTACAAAACATAACATAAGATAACAACTACGCGTGCATTACTTTAGTCATCAGACCAACAAACATTGACCAGACGCTTTGTTGACAAAGTCATTATTATCTTCAGTATTTAACTAATCAGATCAACAAACATTGACTAGACGCCATATTGACATAGCAATTAATAACTTCAGTTCCAATCGTTGCATGCTAGAACTTTTAATAATTTTAGCCGGACCATCTTCAGTGAATCGGGTCCTAGACCTGTACATCCATCTATTTTAGTTTTCTGTCGTACAAAGTTAGACTCAGTGTTGTTATACCTTCTGATCCTTCAAGATCATGAATTTCAGTACTTCTTGTTCTGAAAATTGAATAAGCCGGTCCTAGGGGGCGTGAGCAGTGTTGCAATTACTGCTCATGAACAGACTCAATAAAACCGAGTCTGCAATTTTCTCTTTTTGTGTTGCAATTTTTGCTTTCGGGGGATCGCCACCCTTCAGAATTTTACTTGCTGCAGACTAAAATGTACGATAATTCCGTGTATCCTAATGGTAGCGCTTATTGTAAGACTTACGATGACTGTGGACGTATGATCTTCAATAAGACCAACCCAGAGATTTAGCATGATAAAGACTTATTCATATACTTTCCTGGTACAGCTCAGACTCTAATAATTATATTCCAGAAAGTATTTGCCCGAGAAAAAACATCATTCTTGGCATGTAATGCTGAAAAAGCTTTCTTTACTGACGAGCAAATGAAGTATTACACCAATTGGACTTGCTCAGAAGTTTGCGAAGCACTAACCTTTCTTTTGGACAACATATTTGTACGTTATGGGAATGCTATATACCGTCAGGTAATTGGTATTCCCATGGGTACGAATTGTGCACCACTTGTCGCAGATTTGTTTTTGTACTGCTATGAGAGAGATTTCATGTTGAGTTTGAATCCTCAATCACAAGAAGATGTTATAAAAGCCTTCAATGATACTTGTCGATATTTGGATGATATTTTTAACTTAGATAACCCTTTCTTTAATGCTCTGATTCCTACAATTTATCCTAAAGAACTCAAATTGAATAAAGCTAACCCGTCCGACAATTATGCAGCGTTTCTTGACCTAGACCTTAAAATTAATAATGGAATGATTTCTTCTAAAATATATGACAAAAGAGATGATTTTGATTTTAATATTGTAAATTTTCCTCATCTTGACGGGGATGTTCCCCGTGCTCCATCTTACGGGGTTTATATATCTCAACTTATTCGTTTTGCTAGAGCTTGTTCATCTATTGACGATTTTAACAGTCGAAATCTCATTTTAACTGAAAAACTGCTTAAACAAGGATATAGATACCATAAACTAAGAAAAACTTTCTCTAAATTTTACTATCGAAATCTCTCGCTTATTGGCAAGTACAAATGTAATCTCAAGGTACTTTTGCGACACGGTATTTCACATCCTGAATTTTATGGTGATGTGATTTACAAACTTCGTAGAATTATTGGACATACCCATTTTCTCACTTTGTTCATCAAATATATAAAACAATTCATTAAAAAGGGATATGATCCTGTATTATTACAACATACTGCATGTTTGGTTGTGAACCCTTTTACAGTTGGCAATCACGCTGGCCTCTTTGCATGTACGCCGACAAGAAAGGTTTAGTACTCTATGAAGGCGACCTCTTAAATCCAGAAATGGAAGGAGAACGTCGGATATCTGTACTATTTCATTTTTGTCGTACCCTTTATTACTTTTCTACAGTTACTCTGTTTGCAGCTCAATCATTGAGTACACTAGCGATAGGTGGATACAGTATGTTCAATTAAATGTTTTTTTGTTATACATGCACTTTACCACTGTATTTGCTGTCGCGGTTGTTGTAGATTAGTCGGAGAGGGGATACGTTTATTTACACTGTTTGTCTTTTAGGATGGGGATGGAATAAGGGTGAGGTTGGGCGCCCATAAACCGGTTTAAACCCCCGGTGACTTTTGTCACTGACCGTTCCAAGGCGGTACTTCCATCTTCCTCCTATTGAATGTTTGTTTTGTCTTTGTGCGTCTCTTGTTGTTTTTTCTACCCATGTACATTTGCTGTTTCCTTGTGTTGCTGTTCGGGCGAGTGTTTGTTCTGTATGTGGTATTTCCTGCATGACTCATTTTTGTACTTTTAGTCGAAAACATTGTTTTCGGAAACATGCGCAGATGTGCAGGGGCGTAGCTAGCCCTCAATTCATGTGGATTCATAATTGTGTCAGCTTCCCTCGCCTTCACATACACCCACCCATCCCCACCCCCTCTCCAGAAAAAAAATGAAAAATATGTTGTATTCTGGGCATTCTGGGGCGCTTTATTTAGTTAGGAAATTCTACAAAAAAGCCAATTACTCGACATATTTTATTTCTTAAGGAAGGCTAAAATGTCAAAGAAATACGAGTCCCGTTTTTCAAACAAAGGTCTTTTTTCAGTTCTTTTTCCATGTATGAGGACATTTTCAATGTCCATATGTATGTGACATAAACAATTGCTAGTCTAAACTGACGTTTAGTGGACATAGTAGATCTCATGTAGTTCTTCATCCTTCTCATGATACTGAACTGCCTCTCAGCTGAGGCTGTTGAGACCAGCATAGTAATAAGTACCAGACATATGAAAATATCTGCTCTGACAGAGTTTTGTTTGTGTATTTCAAAGCCATACTCATGTCAGAAGGTTTTGTTTCTTTCGAATTCCACCTTACTCTCCAGCGGGCAACTTCACGTCTGAAGCTTTCACAATCTCCAATTGCAATGAAGTCGTCACAAAAGGCATCAAAATTGGCATCTTTCGGAGCAGGTGTCAGTTCATGGACAATACTTGGTATCAGATATAATGTACTCTTCTACAACCAGAAGGTCAAAGAACGGATAGTATATTGCCCGTTTCCAGTATTCAGATACGGAATGTGGGACTTTTGCCACGGAAGCGTTGGTGGCAAGCTACTCTTGACTTTGAAGGCTCTACTTCCTGCGTTTCGGCCATTAACACTGTTTTGCAGTCAAGCTCATCACACACAGCGTCGTCTGCTCACTCGGAACAAAGGCTTTAAGAACCTGGCTCTCCCTGACAGCCTCAAATAATTCGATGTTTTATACCTTTAAGCACGAACTCAACAATTACCAGAGAGACGATATTTAAAGTTGAACCCAAGGATGCCAAATCTATAGTTGCGCTTATTGGCGTCTCCTCGCTCTAGCACCTTGAGGATATTAACTACAGTGGTGTAGTCGGTTTTAAACTTGTAGATAGAGTTCGCATGACTGACCGGAGACTGGCTAGAGACTCTTAAAGCGGATTCACTTGCTCCGTTTTTCTCTAGCAACAGCGTCGTTTCCTTGCTCTTCTCGAAATGCAAGTAGAAGTTTTGCAGACTACTTGAATGCAAAACGGATTTGCTGCAATTTCTTTGTGCAACAAGCGCTATCTTTGCCGGCATGGACAATGAAAAGATTCAAACTATGCAACATGGCTTGTGGAACTAGTTGCTGTACCCGAGTGTGTACTCCACAATGACACCCGGCATATTACTGGCTCTATCGTAACCCTGGTTACGCATCTTAGACAGCATTCCCCTAGCCCTCAATAAAATAATTGAACAGAGCTTATCCAGCAGTTGACTCTTGAGTCCTCATGAATATCATTTTCTGACTCAGAATAATATCTCACACAAATTGATATACATGTGATAAACAGAAAACCCCTCCTAGATTAATAGATTTTTTTTATTTCGGCGGGGTATAGTAGTCCACAAAGGCTATTTAATATAGAAGAGGATAGGAATGTATTGTACAATGGCTGATTTGTTTTATTAAATTTATTTTTTTTGGTCAAAATTATGTGGATTCAGCTGCGTACTCGCGTATAGGCAGCTACGCGCCTGATGTGTATCCATTTATCGCATCGTACATTATCATTATCGTTATTATCTCATCTCAAATTTCATCTGCGCTCAGTGTCGCAGCGCCATAAACACTAACTCATCGATCTATCTATTTCAAATATAATCCTAAACCAGAGTAAGTAAGGTATTCTTTGAAACGTAAATTAGACGGTAACTTGTCTATCACCCCCTTTCAGAATTTATAATATTCACAACAGCAGGTGTTAAGTGCTTGTGTGGCGGCCGTAAAACGTCGCCCCGTACTTCATTCTCAGTGTTGTTATACCTTCTGATCCTTCGAGATCATGAATTTCAGTACTTCTTGTTCTGAAAATGGAATACCGCTTAAGCCGGTGCTAGGGGGCGTGAACAGTGTTGCACTTCCAATTACTGTTCATGAACAGACTCAATAAAACCGAGTCTGCAATTTTCTCTTTTTGTGTTGCAATATTTGCTCTCGGGGATCACCCCCTTTCAGAATTTATTATAAATTGAATTTGTTCTTGGCGATGTTGAAGTTGTGTTAAGCTTTGCACACAGATTGGATCCAGATGAGACGCCAATTTCTTGACATCTCATCATGACCCATACTGTTTGATATTTTGATTATCTTATAGACTGAACTTGAAGCCAGAAGCAGACAATATTCATAGCAAACAAAATGTCTTTAGATACGAATGTGTTAACAGGAGGAGATTTAAGAATAGTTTACCGTACGAGTACAACATTTGATGTGCTGACTGTACGAGTAGACCCCTTGACATGTTTACCGTACGTATATACCAATTGACGTGTTGCCCGTACGAGTACACCCTTGGACATGTTTACCATACGAGTAGAACTTTGACGCGTCGTCCAAACAAGTAGAACATTTCACCTTTAGACCATATCAGTACACCCTCTGCCATGTTGACCATACGAGTAGACCTTTCACACGTTGATCATATCAGTACACACTTTGATATGACATGTTAAACATACCAGACCATATCAGTACACCCTCTGCCATGTTGACCATATGAGTAAACCTTTCACACGTTGATCATATCAGTACACACTTTGACATGACTTGTTAAATATACCAGTACACCCTTTGACATGTCGACCATCCTTTGACATGTTGATTATACACGGATAGAACCTTTTCACATATTGACCATTAGCAAGTAAGCCTTTGACATATTAGGAAATTATTTTAGTATGTTCACCATACATAAGTAGTCTTTGATATGTTGACCACTAGAAAGTACAATATTAGCGAGTACAGCCTTTGACATGTTGACAATATAATGACAGTCTTTGCAATGTTGACAATACACAAGCAGCATTTAGTTGACATGTTGACCATACACGAGTACATCATTTGTAGCGTTATCCGTATGCGAATATCCGCCTGTTACATATTATCCATATACTCAGGGAGCCAATAGTACCTACCGTGCAACCCCCCCCCCCCCTAAGACTTTTTTCATGGGTACCAAAATCTTCAGAAAAGTGTCCTGAATCAGAATCGTGAATGTACTCAAACTTAAATTCTTTACGGCTATGTGTATTTTAACCGTTTCCATGGCAACCCCCAGTTTTCGTAATGGTGACCCATACCTACAAATTCGCCCATATCACAGCCAGTGTTTGTCCTAAAACTATAAAACTGGTACCAAATGAAAGATAAGACATTGTGTTTTTATTTTCAACTTGTTGGTTTAATTATCTTATTTGCATACTCATTAATATTAATGAGAACATTAAAAATAGTAAAAAAAGTATAGAAATAAGGTAAACCTTTCATTTTTTTATCCTACAAATATCAGAAAATAACTTCAAATGAAGTTTAACATGATGACAAAAAAACAGGAAAATATCCAATTTGAGGACCATAGCATTAACTTTAAATACCATTTTCACCGTTACCATGGTAACACCCTAGATTTCGTTATAAAGGCTCGTACCTGCAAAATCGTACATATCACAGCCAGTTTTTGTCCTAAACCTATAAAACTGGTACCAAATTGGAGATAGTACATAGTGCTTTTTCCAGTTTGTTGTTTTAAATTACCTTATTTGCATACTCATGAATATTAATGAGAACATTAAAAATAGTAAAAACAATATAGAAATAACGTAAATAATGTAAACTATTCACTTTTTATCCTACAAATATCAGAAAACACTTTCAAATGCAGTTAAACATGATGACAAAATCCTCAGAAAACAAAATATCATATTTGAGGACCAAACATTTAACCCTGAGTAACTGTTTCCATAGTAACCATTCGTTTCACTCTGTTCACACATTTTTGTTAGTCGACACCTACCTGCAAAAATCTTCCATATAACAGGAAGTTTTTGTGCTAACTGTATAAAACTGGTACCGAATTACATCTAAGACCTTGTGCTTTGGTTTAAAGGCTTTACTTAGAAATTACCTTATTTGCATACACATGAATATTAATTAGAATAATAAAAAATAGCAAAAGATACAGAAATAACGTAAACCTCTCAAGTTTTATCCTACCAATATCAGAAAACAACTTTGAATGTAGTTTAAATTGCTGACAAAATACCCAGAAAGCGAAGTATCTAAATTAATACCCAAACAATGAACTGTAAGTAGCATTGTAATGGTTTCCATGTTAACCGATCCTTTCACAAATTTTGGAAATTTGACATTCCCCTATTAATACTATTATTTTTGATGAGTCATGAAATGAATTTTTACAAACATAGATATGAGGCATTGCTTTAATAGTAAATATTACTTTTCTGATATAAATTAATTTGCATATGTATGCATATTATTGAGAACAGTAAGAGATGTTGAAATTTTCGACAGACACCAGTCTTTTTCTTATAAAGCAAACAAAAATGCAAAACAACGGTTAGCTAAAGTTTACTATGATCACTGAATATCACCAAGATTGTTAGATAAATAAATTTGGGACAAATAATATAGAACTGATGGTGATATATCTGTTTCCGAGGCAACCATTCTAACCTCATTGTTCATATTACAGAGTGTTTAAATATCTGCAACATACAAAGATATTGCGGCCTACTTGGGCGATAATTATAAATGATATAAACATATACCCGGTAGTTGATGTATGAATCTTAATGTTAGGTTCACTTTATGCAAATAACCTTATTTGCATCCTCATGAATATTAATTAGTGATAAGAAAACAAAGAGAAGCAATATTGAAAATAGCATGTTTGGCAGTATGCCGAGTACAATATTACAAAATGC
Source organism: Azorinus chamasolen (assembly GCA_963576725.1). NCBI lineage: Eukaryota > Metazoa > Mollusca > Bivalvia > Cardiida > Solecurtidae > Azorinus > Azorinus chamasolen. The sequence goes on from OY755244.1 coordinate 228,719, forward strand.
TTCAAATATAGCTTGCAATAATAAATGTACCTTTGGCGATGAATAAATAAACTTGATGTCTAAAACTGTTACCAAAATGACCATGCGCTGCTTCCATGGTAACTGTTTAAAGCCAAGTACTTATGGGACCCCAAACAATCTTCTGTTATTGATTTTTAAAGTGTTAAGAAAACAAAGACAAACAATATTGAAAATAACATGTTTGGCCGTATGCGGAGCACAACATAACACCATTCTCCAAAATATAAGTTGCAATGATAAATGTACCTTTCGGTGATAAATAAATGAATTTTAATTCTAATACTGTCTAAAAGATGTTAAAGGGCATGTATACATCTAGAAAAGGGCTAATCCCACTCTCTGCTTTAAACCACTTTTACAAAAAGCTTCCTTGAGTATTCTCACTTAACCCTTTAACAGCTGAATATTCATGTTGGAAATAATGACATCATGGGTATTTATGAGCCCTTTTTTGTACGATAAATTGAAGGTCTGACTCTCAGCATACCTTAGTTAGAGGCTAAAATGAAACAGTTTATATTGGATCTTCTCAGGTAATATTCTAATAAGAGGTCAAGATGATAACATTGCTGTTGATTGTCTGTCGGAGCATACCCTTATTATACCCTTATTATAGGCCACAATGTAATCATTTCTGTTGATTGACTGTCAGAGTAACATGTTGACAAACATTCTTCTCTAAAACAGGGGGAATGTCTGGGTCGGGAAAGTGAGATCTCTTCCAAAGTATCAACTGGTAAATAACCCTCCAGATGTGCTGTGTAAAGCAGGCCCTAGAAGGGGGTAATGTTCCCATATGAACATTGCAAAGTGCATCTGTTTGCTTATCTCCACATTTCTCCTTAATCTTAAACAATATCAATTCATTCACAGTGTGAAATCTAGGGTTGCCAATACAATGCACACACAAAATCATCCTAGTCTTGCACAAGATCTCCAGACACATCCCAAGAGTTGCCCAAACCTGCTAATGGTTTTATAAACATTGACTTCTTTTCAATGGTCTTAATGGGTGTCAAATGTTCTCTGCCATTGAATGCACTTGTAGAATCACAGCCACAGTACACATGGAGACCCAGAAGTGCTGATCGGTAATCTTCTGTGTTTGCTTGGGCAACTTCTCACATGTTTATTATTTTTTGATTATTTGAGCCAGTATCAAACAAGACAGTAGCACCTTCAAACCTGTTAAGGTAATAAAGAAGAATGAAGAATATATCACTGTCTGGAGTTCGAAGATGAACAGATTTGTAGCCTTGGTCTTTTGCATACATGGTGTAAAGAACTATCCCTGTATCAGTTTCTTCCTGTGTTGAATTCAGGGCATCAAGACTGTTTCTCACTGTTGATATACCATGATCTGGAGAGAACTGGTAAGCCTCACTGTCATAGATGTGAAAAAACATTTCTGCCTTGCAGCTTCTTAGCGTAAAGAATCAAGGAATTGTAGCAATTATTAGTGGTTCACAAAGACATAGGTGAGCTGACACCAGTTCCCTTCGGTATTGGCACGGCTGATGATGGCTTAGCAAGACAGACAAATCAAAGGGTCTTAAAACACATCACATGCTTACCAGTTCTCGACAGATGATGGTATATCAAAAGTCGAACAGTCTTGAATTCAACACAGACTTTATGGGCTTTAAAATCACTAATACTTTAAAAACAATAACAGAAGATTGTTTGGGATTTCATAAGTACTTAGCTTTCAACAGTTACCATGGAAGCAATTCATGGTCATTTTGGTAACAGTTTTAGACATAAAATTTATTTATTCATTGCCAAAAGGTACATTTATTATTGCAAGCTATATTTGGAGCATGGTGTAATGTTGTGCTCGGCATACTGCCAAACATGTTATTCTCAATAGTGTTTCTCTTTGTATCCTTATCACTAACTAATATTCATGAGGACGCAAATAAGGTAATTTGCATAAAGTGAACCAAACATTAAGATTCATATGATTTGTCCCACATTTATTTATCTAACAATCTTGGTGATATTCAGTGATCATAGTAAACTTTAGCTAACCATTTTGTTTTGTTTTTTGCTTTATAAGAGAAAGACTGGTGTCTGTCGAAAATTTCAACATCTCTTACTGTTCTCAATAATATTCATACATATGCAAATTAGTTTATATCAGAAAAGTAATATTTACTATTAAAGCAATGCCTCATATCTATGTTTGTAACAATTGATTTCATGATTCATCAAAAATAACTGAGATCTAGCGGAGTATTACAGGTGGAGGTCAAATTTCCAAAATTTGTGAAAGGATCGGTTACCATGGAAACCGTTACAATGTTACTTACAGTTCATTGGTTGGATATCAATTTAGATACTTCGCTTTCTGAGTATTTTATCATCAATTTAAACTACATTTAAAGTTTGTTTTCCGATATTGGTAGGATAAAAATTGAGATGTTTACGTTATTTCCTTATTTTTTGCTATTTTTTAATAATTTTCATTAATATTCATGTGTATGCAAATAAGGTAATTCCTAATTATAGCCTTTAAACCAAAGCACAAGTCTTAGCTGTAATTCGGTACCAGTTTTATACAGTTAGCACAAACACTTCCTGTTATATGGAAGAATTTTGCAGGTAGGTGTCCACTAACAAAAATGTGTGAACAGCGTGAAATGAATGGTTACTATGGAAACAGTTAAAAAGTTACTTAGAGTTAAGTTTTTGGTCCACAAATATGATATTTTGTTTTCTGAGGATTTAACTGCATTTGGAATTGTTTACTGATATTGGTAGGATAAAAAGTGAATAGTTTACAGCATTTACGTTATTTCTATATTGTTTTTACTATTTTTAATGGTCTCATTAATATTCATGAGTATGCAAATAAGGTAATTTAAAACAACAAACTGGAAATAAAAGCACAATGTCCTATCTCCAATTTGGTACTAGTTTTATAGGTTTAGGACAAAAACTGGCTGTGATATGAACGATTTTGCAGGTACGGGCCATTATTGCGAAAACTAGGGTGTTGCCATGAAACGGTGAAAATGGTACTTAAAGTTAATGCTATGGTCTTCAAATTGAAAATTACGTTTCCTGGGGTTTTTGTCATAATGTTAAATTGCATTTGAAGTTATTTTCCGATATTTGTAGGATAAAGAAATGAAAGGTTTACCTTATTTCTATACTTTTTTACTATTTTTTATGTTCTCATTAATATCCATGACGATGCAAATAAGATAATTAAAACAAACAGATGTAAATAAAAGCACAATGTCTTATCTTCCATTTGGTACCAGTTTTATAGCTTTAGGATAAAAACTGGCTGTGATATAGGCGAATTTGTAGGTATGGGTCATCATTACGAAAACTGGGGGGTTGCCGTGGAAACGGTTAAAATACACATAGCCTAAAAGAATTTAAGTTTGAGTACATTCGCGATTCTGATTCAGGACACTTTTCTGAAGATTTTGGTACCTATGAAAAATGTCTAGGGGTGCACGGTAGGCACTATTGGCTCCCTGAGTAATACAAGTACAACAGTTGACATGTTGACCATACACAAGTATGGCAATTTGACATGTTGGCATTACATAAAACAACATTTTTTATGCCCCAGTTGACGATAGTCAGGGGGAATTATGATTGCACATGATCGTCCGTCCGTCTGTCCGTCCGTCCGTCCGTCCGTCTGTCCGTGTGTCACGCTTTTAGGTGCAGTTGGATGTCACAGTTTTTTCATGTGTTATAAGTCAGTAATTTCTACACTTATACATATGAAACTTCACATACACATCAATTACCATCTGTGCTATTATTTGACACCCCACACATGCTGCCGGCAAGCCCAAGGTCGAGGTCAAATGACTTAGAAATTTAACGTGCAGTTGGTTGTAACATTTACGTGCAGTGTTGTGTCACATTCTTTTCATTGTCTTATATCTCCCTAACCACTGTAGCTATTGCATATACACATTAAACACCATTAATTATTTCATTGCACACCCAGCCTATGCTGCCCGCAAGCCCAAGGTCAAGGTCAAATGACTTAGGAAATTTACGTGCAGTTGGTTGTAACAGTTTTTGCATAGTCTTATATCTCCCTACGCACTGTAGCTATTTGCATGGAATTGCATATACATATTAAATGCCACCCATACTTTCATTACGCACCCGACCTATGCTGCCCGCAAGCCCAAGTTCAAGGTCAAATGATTTAGGAATTTTACGTACAGCTAGGCAAGCACCCACACGGGGGCATCACTGTGTCTTACAGACACACATTTCTAGTTATTGATCATATACGACAACAGCCTATGACATGCTTGCCACACACAAGTACAGATTTCGACATGTTGGCCATACACACGTTAGGTATGTTAGATGTTATCCATACAAGTACCTTAGTTGACATGTTGACCACATCTGACATGTTGGCCATACGCAAGTACAACCTTTTACATGTTTGCCATATGTGAGTACATCCTGACATGAAGACCATATTCGAAGTCAGTGTTTGATATATTGACATTGCGCTAGTACAGCCATTGACATGTTGATCATATGCGAGTACAACTTTAATATGTCATCCGTGTCCGTATCAATATACCCAATATGATATATCGAATGTCGACCTCACTGCAAAATTATATGTTTATCGATATATGAGACACATGTGTGATGAACTTTGCAATAAGTGGATCAAGCTGGGACAAATGTAATGCAGCGTCTCTTCAGTATAAACTTATCTTATTCAGTAAATTCAATTCTACTTTTAACACGTCAATTGGCGGCAATTTTTCAATTGTTAATAAACGTTTAATGGTTAACAATAGTACTATAAAACTGCATAAAAGTCTTCGCCATCCTAACAAGTAAACAACAAATGCTGTTTTCTAATACAAAAATATACGTTTGATGTGTTTAGTCCTCGTGGTCGTTCATGCAAGAAACAATGATGTAATGAATAAAGACATTTTCTGTTTTTATAGCCCCGAAAACAAAATTTGAAGGGGTATATTGAAGTCACCCCTGTGGCTGTTCGTTCAGTCGGTTGGTCGGTCAGTCCGTTCGTACGTCCATATGTTTAACGTGAATAAATGGTGTCTCGATCTCCTCCTTCAATTTGAAAGTTGTTGACTTTATATTTGGTATATATGTATATAATAACCTCAAAAATTAAACTTCAATTTCAAAGTTGTTGAATTGATACTTTGCTTACATAATAACCATGAATAGCGAATTTACAAGACACAATTTTGTGTCAGCTGCCGAGAGGCAGTGTGTTACTTAGGGATCACTTTTCCGTCGTCTGTCCGTCTGTCCGTCTGTCTGTCCGTCACACTTTCTTTTTTTGGCTGTCATTTCTAAAGTAATCATTATAGAGCTTTCCAAATTTACACATGGTACAAGCATGATAAGAGGAAGTGTCATGCTTAAGGAACTCAACTCTAGCGTCACTATTTTTGGAATAATTCCCCTTTTTCATATTTCCTTGTCCGGGTAATAACTCAATTCATTTGAAACTTCACATAAGAAACAAGCATGATGAGAGGAGGGCCATAACTCTAACAACAATATTTTTGGAGCTATTTCCCATATTCATATTTTCTTGTCCGAGCAATATCTCTTTATCTACTTGTTCAATTCATTTGGAACTTAACATATGGAGCAAGCATGATGAGAGGAAGTATAATGCACAAGGGCCATAACTAAAGCATCAATATTTGTTCTTGTCCGGACAATAACTCTTTACTTTTTATCTACTGGTTCAATTCATTTGAAACTTCACATATGGAACAAGCATGATGAGAGGAAGTATCATGCACATTTGTCCGGAAAATAACCCTTTATCCATTGGTTCAATTGATTTCAAACTAAGAAAAACTTTCTCTAAATTTTACTCTCGAAATATCTCGCTTATTGGCAAGTACCAATGTAATCTCAAGGCGCTATTGTAACACGGTATTTCACGTCCTGAAATTTATGGTGATGTGATTTACAAACTTCGTAAAATTGTTGGACATACCCATTTTCTCACTTTGTTCATCAAATATGTTAAAAAATTCATTAAAAGGGGATATGTTCTTGTAGTACTACAACATACTGCATGTTTGGTTGTCAACCCTTTTACAGTTGGCAATCACGCTGGCCTCTTTGCATGTAGGCCGACAAGAAAGGCTTAGTACTCTGTGAAGGCGACCTCTTAAATCCAGAAACGGATTGCAGCTCAATCATTGAGTACACTAGCGATAGGTGGATACAGTTTGTTCACTTAAATGTTTTCGTTATACATGCACTTTACCACTGTATTTGCCATCGCGGTTGTTGTAGTTAATCGGAGAGGGGATACTTTTATTTACAGTGTTTGTCTTTTAGGGCGGGGATGGAATAAGTGTGAGGTTGGGCGCCCATAAACCGGTTAACCCCTCCCCCACCCCAGTGACTTTTGTCACTGACCGTTCCAAGGCGGTACTTCCATCTTCCCACTATTGTTTGTTTGTTTTGTCTTTGTGCGTCTCTTGATGTTTTTATAGTTATGTACATTTGCTGTGTCCTTGTGTTGCTGTTCGGGCGACTGTTTGTTCTGTATGTGGTGTTTCCTGCATGACTCATTTTTGTACTTTCAAATATTGAACAAGCATGATAAGAGGAAGTGTCATGCACAAGGGCCATAACTCTATCATCAATAATTTTTGAGTTATTCCCCTTTTTCATATTTTCTTGTCCGGACAATAACTCTTTATCTACTGGTCCAATTGATTTAAAACTTCACATATGGAACAAGCATGATGAGAGAAAGTGTCATGCACAAGGACCATAACTCTAGCATCATTATTTGTTTTAGTTATTTCCCTTTTGTCATATTGTTTTTCTTATTTTTAGAAATACCATTCAGGTTTGTTATGTATATACCATTGTCAACTACACCATGGATGGGTGGGTCAGTGGAGGTTTCTTTTAATCCGGTGGGGGCTCATGTATTGCATAGCAATACAATATTAACTTGTTTCCCTTTGTTCTGATTCTCGCACTCCAGCATATTAACAGTTTTTGTGTCATCTTCGAGCTGGTGACACATGTGTTCCTCCGAACACTATTGTCATGTGTTTAGCGTCAAACATTTCAGGGGTTTCTCCCTTGAAGTTCGAGTTTTATCATTTGAGCATGTAACATGGACAGTTGATGTTGCTTTATCAGTCTCTGGATGTGTGATCCAGACTGTCGTGCAGGGGTATTCATCACCTTAAATGGTGCTTCTATAAAAACAAGTGACACACAAGTTCACTGCACGTGTGCGCGCGAATACACTAAACAAGCAGGCATGTATACCTGCGCGCTCGAGAGAGAGGCAACTCTCAAACACCAAGATAAAGCACAAGTACTAGAAAATGACACCAAAAAAACAAGTAAGGGCGAAACGGTTTGTGACTAACAGTGTAAATAAATGGAATCTCCGCCAGACTTCCACACAACATTATTAACGGCCATCACAGGACAATGTGTAAAACATAGCAGTAAAACAATTGTGAAAGTCCGTCAACATGTACTCAAAGACTTTGCTGAATTCCGAGCAACAACAGGAAAGTCATTAAGAGCACGACCGAGTAAAGGCAAAACATGAGGCCCTTTAAGCTCGTTCCGCTTCCGGGTTTAATATAGTACCATCGTAGAGTACTGCCAGTACTACCCTTGGGAAGGAAGGAAGCGTGACTACCGATTGTAAAGGGGTCATTAACCAAACATGGAGTGCATTGCAATATAATTGGGTCATAACATTTCTTCCGAAAGGTTTGAATGCGATGATAAACAAATCCTAAAAATTGATATGATGCCGAAGTTTGAAGATTATGTCACCGTAGAATTCTGGGCGAGATATACCTTGTTGCAGAAGTGTCCTTACGTTGCAATTATAGTTATTAAAGAGAGTTAAATTTCGATAATGAAAGTTTAAAAAAAGTAACCTTGCTTAAGATGTGTATCAGTTTTAATTACGACTATAAAAATATTCTAGCAAAAACCAGACTCGGATAACCTGAATTAGCTGAGAAAACCCTGTAAAATGTAGATCGGGGCACATATCACACTAGAAAAGGATAATTAATAATTTTGAAATTAAAATCTTCCCTTTCATTTTATATTTTGGAAGCGACTTTATCATTTGTATTTTTTGTTTAAAGGTTTCAAGGGGTCTGCTTGTATTGATATAAAAGAATGCGCAACTAATCCCTGCAAGAATGGAGGTTCATGTCGTGAGAGCGATGGGTCATACAATTGTATATGCCCTAATGGATGGACTGGGAAAGACTGCATTGTTGACATAGACGAGTGTGCTTTAGATGTGTGTTCTAACTGCACAAACACCCGAGGCAGCTACACGTGCACGTGTCAGACAGGCTTTGGTGGACGTGCATGCGAGGACATTGATGAATGTAGCAACAACGCTCATAACTGTTCTAACCAGGCAACATGTCTCAACACATATGGAGGGTTCCGGTGTATATGTCCGCCTGGCCGTACTGGTGCAACATGTCATGACAACATTGACGAATGTCAATTGAAGGTAAGGGAAGTACCATGTAATCTTATCCTTTATTTATAAAACATTTCATCTATTTAAGTTATTTTCCCATTCTGCATGAAGGGGCATAAAGCATCGCATTTTTAATATATCCTTGCATAGACATCCAATGTATTCATCTACAGCTTTGATTAGATATGTTTAAAACGTTCGCAGAAGAACATCGACCATGTGTTTATGCGCGTGAAGGAATGAATTTCAGATGCGGTAAATTTGGTAGACTTATAACCCTTTGTTATTTTTCAAATTTCATAAGTATTCATTTTGGACGGACATCGAAACATACTGGTGAAATTGGCAATGGGGAATATCAATGCCATATATACGTAATTCTAGTTGTTTGGGTTTTGGTTCTTCCTTCCATAACCAATTGTAAGTGAAAACAGTACAGAAGACCTTCACATTCATTAATTATCACCCCAGTAATCTAAAATATCAGGTTGTTTTAAATCGGTGTGGAACAATATCCAAAGGTAATATGAAATCCATGTTATGCCGACCCTAGGAAACCTGAATCAAAGTTGAGGTTACCACTGAGTGTTTATATATGGAATATTTGCTAGTATTTACATCGATTTTCAAGCTACCTATAATTCAGAGAATCGCGGTTATTTTAAAATGTTCAAATACAAATGAGGAACACAAAACATATACAGCAGTTTTTGCTGTTTTTAGTGGATGAATGGGGTGTTCATACTTGTACTCACACGCATGCTTACTCGGGTATTGTTTTGCCAGTACTCATCGTAAAATATTGGTCATGTACCCATAATTTCATAATTACTTGTATGTCCAGTACTTATGAATATTTTACAAGTTCTCATCAGTAGTTGTATCTTAATATGTTTTGATAAGAAATGCGTAAATAAAAGTGGTTAAAATTTCTTCAGTTATTTCATGACGTTTCTCTTTGAATAACATTAGTGCAGCTACTCATTACTGACAAGAAATAGTTTAGATATATAGTGGAGAGGGTAACATTTCTTCTGTAACAATCACACATGCGTATAAACCATAGAAGGATTTGAAAATCAATCCTTGAATAATTCAAAATTAAATGAATTGCTCTGACTTCAGCAAAGCCATTGAGTACATATTTGACGGATTGTCACAGTTATTATGCAATGTTTACATGTCCTGTGTTCACCGTTGTCTATGTTGTGGGTAAGTCCGGCGGGGATACCTTTATTTACACTATTTGTAAAGCTAGGGTGACTTTGAGAGAAGTGTGAGGTTAGGACGTCCGTAAACCGGTTTAAACCCCAGTGGTGTTTTTGCTACTGACCGTGCCGCCAAGGCGGTACTCTCTTTGTCACCCTTCCTTTTGTTTGCCTTGCGTCTTTGTGCTTGTGATTTTGTTCATGTGTGGAGTGTTTGTCTCTGGTTCTTGTGTGTCTGTTGGTATTTTCTGTGTTCATCTCGTGTGTGATTGTGCGTTTGGGTGTGTGGTTGTGTTTTTGTGTGTATGTGTGTCATGCTGTCTATCGGTGTTTTGGTGGTGGTTGCGTCTTGTATGTGGCTCTGCCTGCTTGACTTTACTACTTTTCCATTTACAAAGTGTGCTTGCGATATCATTGATTTAAGCAATGACAATAAATTGTTTAACAAGTTCATAGTTAAATTGCAAGCATATCTTTCCTGCGCCCGGTTTTGTAAACATTTCCCTAGTTCCTTTTTAATTCTTATGTGACTTTTCAGTATACTAAACTAGAACTACAAATGTGATTCAAACACACAGTGCAACCTCGATATCTCGTACTCGGATAACTCAAAATTCGTTATCACTCGAGTTAAAAATTCGGTCCCTTTCAAACATGTAAAGAACAAAATGGTTCTAAAATTCACCACTGCACGTATATTTTAAGACATGTGACAGCTTGATGCAGGTCGCACGTAATGATGAAAGTTCCTACTGCTTCAGTGCTTGCGATCTGCCTTAAGATGTGACATCGATAAGGTTTCCAAGTCGGAAATGGGCTGAAATAGTACTGTTGTTACCTCGAAGTAAATTGTATGGTAACTTGTATATACCGTAAAGTTCGTGATATCGAGGTTCCATGGTATGTTTCATCAAGGTACCTGTACCGGTATAATGTGGTTGTAGAGTCTTTCTGTTATTCTCAAAATTGATGTTATCCTTTAATTTAATTTAATTATAATTGATATTGTGTTATGATTTACTAACCACTGACGTTCAGTAATGCTAATGCAGTAGTACTATAAATACTAAATAATAATTTTGTAGAATAAAGCAGCTACTTAGTACTTACCCCAGTGCACTCATCCCATGCCAGGTAGAGGACATTAACAGTATCATTAAAGGGATCAGTTATGAGAATTATCACATATTTACCGTAATAATCAGAAGCAATAGCAACAAACAAACCATTGATACAATTACCCAGGGATTCATTACTTATTGATATACTCTTTAGAATTTTCGTTGCATACATGAATACATGTTTTGTTATTTGTTTTTGTTACATTGTATGCTTTATGGTTTATTGTCAGTATTGCGACCGTTCACATACAACTAACTGCACCAATTCTGCTGGAGGTTTCAAATGCAACTGTGCAGCTGGATGGATGGGAGGGTTGTGCGACGCTGATGTAAACGAGTGTCATCAAACTCAACCCTGTAATAGACACGGCAAATGCCAGAATTCACCAGGGTCCTACATATGTATATGTTCTTCAGGCTGGACTGGGACGACTTGCGGTTCCGATATAGATGAATGTGTGGCCAAACCATGTACACATGGAAACTGCAGTAACACACTCGGTAGTTACCACTGCAATTGCGATTCTGGTTATACAGGACAGAAATGCAACGAAGATGTTAATGAATGTAGTAATGCACTACGCAAACACAACTGTGTACATGGAACTTGTAAAAATACTCCTGGTAGTTATGAGTGCAAATGCTATTACGGTTATGAGGGAAGCACATGCGAGAAGGATGTTGATGAATGCACAGCTCGACATCATAATCCATGTGCACGAAATGGAACATGTACCAATACACCCGGTGGATTCTATTGCACCTGTCCGAGTGGATGGTCAGTAAGGTCTCACTGCAGACATGACATAAATGAATGTACTATTAATAATCCTTGCCATAATGGAACATGCAACAATACTGAGGGAAGTTATAGCTGTACCTGTGACAAAGGTTGGCAAGGAAAAACCTGTGATGATGTAAAAGGATCATGCATATCAGACTCACAATGCATACACGGTAACTGTACATTACAATTTGATTCACACATGTGTGATTGTGATCCTGGATGGAAAGGACAACATTGTGATATCCTAGTAGATGTTGATGAATGTTCTACCTCTAATCCATGCAACCATGGATCCTGCAAATATACTCTTGGAAGCGTTGACTGTACTTGTGAGCCTGGGTGGGAAGGACTGTATTGTAATGAAAGTAAAGTAACGTGTTCAATAGACTCAGATTGCATTCATGGAAACTGCACGGTCGAATCTGATTCACACAGATGTGTTTGTGATCCTGGATGGAAAGGACAACATTGTGAAATAGATGTTGATGAATGTTCAACCTTAAATCCATGCAAACATGGATTCTGTAAAAATTCTCAAGGAAACTATAGTTGTTCCTGTAAACCAGGTTGGCAAGGAACAAGTTGTGATACAGTGAAAGGGTCATGCTCAATGGACTCTCAGTGCATTCACGGTATCTGTACGGTAAAGTCCGATACACACGTTTGTGTATGTGACCCTGGGAGGACAGGACAACATTGTGAAATAGACGTTAATGAATGTGCATCGTCCAATATGTGTTTGCATGGATCATGCAAAAATGTTCCAGGAAGTTTTAGATGTAAGTGCAATCCTGGTTGGCAAGGAGAAAAATGTGACATGATAAAAGAACCATGCACATCGTACGTCCAATGCATTCATGGAAATTGTACCGCAAAGTCTGGTTCATACAAATGCGTATGTGATTCTGGATGGGAAGGAAAGCATTGTGATGTAGATGTTAATGAATGTTTATCTTCCGTTGCATGTATACATGGATCCTGCAAAAATGTTCCAGGAAATTTTAATTGTTCCTGTTACCCTGGCTGGCAGGGAATTAACTGTGCTAAATTGGAAGGAGCATGCATGTCGGACTCGCAATGTGTTCATGGAAACTGCCCAGTAACGTTTGGTAAACACAAATGCGATTGTGATTCTGGATGGGGAGGACAAAATTGCGATGTTGATGTAAATGAATGCTCCATCTCCCGCCCATGTGTACACGGACTTTGCAAAAATACTCCAGGAAATTACAACTGTACCTGTTTCCCAGGCTGGGAAGGTTTTAATTGTAATAAAGTTAAAGGAACATGTTCGGCGAACTCACAATGCATCCATGGAAACTGTACGGTAAAGTCCAATTTACACCAGTGCGTGTGTGATTCCGGATGGGAAGGGCAATATTGTGAGACAGACGTTAATGAATGTTTAGCTATATTTTCATGTTCACATGGAACCTGCATAAACACTCTAGGAGGATTCAATTGTACATGTGATCCGGGATGGGAAGGATATGATTGTGATAAACTGATATGGTCATTTTTATGTGGCTCACACTGCATTCATGGAAACTGCACTGAAAGGTCTGGTTTATACAGGTGCGTGTGTGAATCTGGTTGGAAAGGACAGCTATGCAATGAAAGTACTAATGAATGCACTACGACTTTAAACTGTTTTCATGGAAAGTGTACCAACATCAATGGAATGAATACGTGTTTGTGTTTTAATGGATGGCAAGGACGATATTGCAACGTCGATATCGATGAATGCTTACAAAACAACTCATGTGTCAATGGTAACTGCACGAATACACCAGGAAATTATAAATGCATTTGCAATAATGGATGGATGGGTGAATCCTGTAATAATGACGTAGATGAATGTACGTTTCAACATTGTGTCAACGGCCAATGTGTGAACAAACGAGGGACATACGAATGTCAATGTCACCATGGATGGAAAGGATACAACTGTTCAGATGCAATCAAAGATGCCTTCAGTGCCTTAACGCCTCAGCAACTAAAGTCTGTGGTACACCAAGAATTGGAAGATTCGCCCGTTCCAGAAAAGAAAGTAAGTGCCATATATACCTCCGCTTTAAAGCAACCCACTGAATTGCAGCAATATGATTACGTAATCAACTGTCATCTGGAAGGCAAACTAAGATACCAAATAACCACATGCTAATTGAAACTGACTATGTTTAAATCACCTGTTTGTTTTGTTGTTAGAAGACAAAATGCGAACAAATTAATTCTAATACTTTAATGTAATTATGTCCTGATAGGGTGTGGTCTTAATTAATTGCTTCAACTACATTAAAGTGTTGCAATGTTTGAGTTGTCTAGTGAAAAACACGGCTTTGGTGATACACGAACGCAGTAGACCTGTATAAGCTAACATTTTTATCAAAAGTACGACAGTGTTTTGTTATGTGGTCTTTATTATATTGTAAAATAAATAAGGAAAATCCACTTGAAAACAATAGTCAAATGGCTTCTACGAACACTTTTCTTTATGAATATTACATATCAATTGGAGGTTTGTCGGAAGATGCTGTCTGCCGTGTTAGCTGATAATGCAGTTGCAAATTATATCATTTTTCAAAATAATGATCTCCCTCTGCTATACATGCAAAACACCTTATGGTTTTATTTTCCCCTGTCTTGAATTGTTTATTTACTTAACCGAAATCGGCCGTAACGTTTTAACTGCTATAGGTGGGGAATTCATAATTGGTATTTATTCATATCACAATTAGTCGCATCTTTGAAGAAGTGAATTGTTAAGGTCAGACTAGTATTCGTGGAATAACTATTTTCGTATCCGTGTAATGATAACATGCTTTAAAATTATTTATTTATGCAAATTGTCAATGCTGAAATATGGCGTTTATTATTCAGTCAACTCTACAGAATCCTATAGCCATCGTGGCTGTTTCGGGTGCTGGTGTTGTCTTGATCATCGCTGCGTTGGCTACGTTTGGATGCTTCAGGTTTGTCTTTATAAAATAACCTGTATTATCTATATAAAGGTTATGCAACATCTATTAAAAACACCTGTTCCAGTATGCAAATAGAAGACTGTGCTACATTAACCCTTTCAACGCCAAACCTCTAGTTCACTGAATATGAACGACTTAAACATGCAAGCTGACTCTGAGCGACAAACGGTGTAGATCCTGATCAGAGGGATCCTCTATGAGCCCTCTGATTTGGGTTATCACTGTTTGAAAATGTCAGCACATGTGTTTCCCGCATTCAAAATGTTAAAGGACACTTTTTTCGTTCCAGTTTTTGACCTGACTTACATTATGATTCCATCTATCTATTATTTTCTTAGACTTTAAATGGTTTGCTAACAATCAAAGGGCGGTATAATAAAATTAATCTTCATTCGTGCGAGTTAACTTAATATAGTGTGGTCAATTATTTTCAGAGATATCAGTACCAGCATTACGTTCATGTTAGATTGAATATGAAATTGAAGACGTTGCTTTCTCCTGCATAAACTGAAAAGTAAACTGCAAGAAACGACATGCAAATATTGGACCTTTATTAAATTGTGGTGTATATGCATGAGTGTTGTATGAAAAGAGTCTGGTGGAAATTGACATGTATTATAAAGCAGTTTAATGTTTAATTACCCCACATTTTCCCATCCCGTCTTCCGTATAAAGCAATGCTATATTAAACATATTTATTATGTTCGTCGGTCCAACATGATTTCCTATCAAAAACTATATATGAGTATTGACTAAGGTTGGGCATAAGCATTAATTAGTTAAAAATGTCACTATTATCTTAGAGTTACTGACATTGTTTCCGATAAACAAAAAAGCGCTAAATTGTGCTAAGGACATTTATTTTTATATTTGTAAAGATAGCATTAATATCGTGTTATTAACACCGATTGATTAATTTGATATTCATTTTTGGCCGACTGCAAATGATTCGTGCTGTAGAGTGCAGATATGTTTTGCAATCATCTCTTGTTAGTTTGACTTCAGTATGTTTCCGCTTTATATATATTTTTTTAAAATACTTGCCATTTTAAAGTGGTTTCATAAATCTAAAAAAAATATCGTATGGTTCTCTTATTTAACGGAATCTTTAATATTTGATAGTTAGAAATCCTGTTCCTGGACTCTTAACTGTACCGAAACGAAAATTCAATTTGTAGCAAAATTACATGTTATTTTTGTTCACTATCAACATGTAGAAAATACAATAAAATTGATACCATTCGATATGCAGTTCATAACTCTCAGTATCAAATTACGAACGCAGGCACATAAATATAAAACAGAGTCGTTCTTTGTTACTCATTTTCTTTGCATCTTTATTTACAAAATATATTACCATACCAGTATGTCAACAGTAATAGTGGCGACTGTTTTATGTACATGTATATGATTCTTCACTTCAGACGGCGCCGTAGAGTTAAATCAGAAAACAACACAGAAGTTTGGAACGACACTGTGATCGAACTGACGAATCCCACAAAATGAATGACAACAAGAAACACCAGTTGCATCCATCCTTTTCTATACAAAAGCGAAAGAAATATTCATGTCAAATTTACATTCATTTTTATATGAAAATAAGCCATACAGATGCACATACTTGTAACACTTACATATGACATTAGAATAACAATACACATGCATAAATATGTCTACAATCTAAAAGTGGTAACTATCAACAGTGTAAACAAGTATCAACATTCGACCCACATTTAACCTTAAGCCGCCTGCTACGGACGGATGTGTGATAACCTATGCAAACAGTTGGGATCCAGATGAGACGCCGAGTAACTCAGTGTCTCATTAATGTCCAAACTGTTACCCTGGTTACATTTCGGTTGACAAAATGATTATAGCTTGAAATTTGAAAATGTAGTGGTTGAACAATTGTGTAAATATAATTTGCTCAGCAGGTTAAAGGTTAAAACTTTACACAAACCATTCAAGTCAGTATTAAACTATTTTCTAATGCCAGTTAGCCCTTTTCCTGTTGTAAGAAATAATGACACCATGTCTGTTATTACTTTCATTTTTTATAATAGCTTTCTTATGTACACATGCATATTTGGTAAATACAATTTCATAAGCAAACAGAGCAGAACCTGCTTAGAAGGTTCGTACAGGAGCTGTTTTGTCTGGGTCTACTCTGTTTGCAAAGGGTGAGAAAGTAATCTTAGAGTATACTATCATTATTTTATTAGTTTTATAATATATGCTTATGATCCCTTCGCCTAGTTGACAAGACACCTTCTCCAGACAATGACGTTGAAAGCCTTTTCCAATATGGACTGTTGGTGATATGCTGGCTAGTTTAAATTTTAACATGTTACGTACAAATCTGATTACATATGTAAAACATTTGCCTCCAGATGAGATCGGAGTACATCGGTGTCTCACTAGGGTCTGATTAAATTTTTTAGAGAAATCAATTATACATTGAATAGTGAATGTGAATCGGTAATGTTTGTAAACGTTTGCTCAGAGTGGTGACTACGTACCATACCCGTTGCAGGGTATTAACATGTTTCCTGTTTAATATTCATGCAAGGAACAATAATGTCATTAATATGTTTTTGCTGAATTTATTTGATGACATGTAAATACAGGATGTTTTGGCTCAGGCAGAAACTGGTCAGATCAATATCACACCGTCCAATCGATTATGGTTACCCCATCGATAAAGCTGTGGTTACCTCGCGCAGCGAGAGTCGATTAAAACGGTAAGTTTGTATTTTGCTCCTAAAGACTCCTACTTTCAGAAGATCGGCACTTCTTTGTATGCAGCCGTAAAAAGCAGTGTTTGCTGAACATGTTGGTGTAATATTTTCCCAATAGCATGCAGAATGGTGTATTAAATCAGCGAATCAACGTGGATCAATATACCAAAACACCGCTTTTCTTTCTTTGGGACTGAATATCTCCTATATATGACAAACTCACGTTAATCTAACGATGTTGAAGGTAAATCAAAGTACTTTTCTGTCCATCCTACGCATATCATATTGCTTTGTTCAAAATCAAGGTAGTTACAGGTGATTTCGTGTACTGAGTTGATGCTTGAATGGCTAAGGTTACCTAATTTTGAATATATGGTGGTTAAGGTTCACCCTAATTCTGAGCGCATTTAGGCTGAGGTTACCCGACAACTAACATATGCAGTATTACAACATCTAATGACACACACGTCGTATTTTTTCCCTTGAACTTGAAACATGAAACTGTCATGTATATTCTGTTACTTGTGCCAATTATGTTCACAACAATTATTATTTCTAACGTGTACATCGGGTTTGTACAAAGACGTACAACCTGATCGATTTCTCACAGTAAATATTCCCCCGTTTATTGTTTAAAAAAATAACAATTCTTTGTATTGAAGCACAAAACATGTAAACATAGGTAGGGTGCTATATTTATCATGTGACACTTGGTTTGTGTCTGTACTGCATATCTTTATTATATCTATTTTTTTCCTTTTGTATTAAAATATCTTCATTGCGCATAGCATTGCAAACAGTCAGGAGACTTTTAACCTGGGTCTACACGCAAAACTACGCTAACCCATTATACTGTATTTATACTGTATTCTGAAATATACAGGAGCAACTGATAAAATTAAATTAAATTACTACAATATTTCTAAGATTTATTTACAAAACCTGAACTGTGTAAAACTTAATTCTTTAAGATAATTATAGATATTAATCGTCAAACGGAAATTGATATAGATCTACACGGACATATCTTTCTTTCTGCATCATATACTAGATATCCAACACTTCATGGAGACGTAGACCTAAATCACAGGAGCACAGGACTGACTTAATTTGGTCCGAATCACTCTGAGTACGAAAACGTCAGGGCCGAATCCATTTCCGTGTCTTGTTTTTAATTTTTATACGATGCTTGACAATCTATTGATATACTAGCATATGTCACACAAACAATCACAAGACCATGGGACGAATATGGTAATTAAGTTTTCGGTCTCTGAGTGAATCATACTTTTTTTCTTTTTATAAAAACAAATGAACAGGCAATAATAAGACCATTTGTCGTTGAAATTATGTCATTCTACCCATTTGTATTAATTAGATCTATACACAGTTGATCTTACTTGAATTTGGCCGGTTTCAAGAGCGAAATATGATGTCAAAGTGTAAACAAGGGGAGTGAACCCTTTATGGCTATTCATATCTACAGGTCTTTACATCTATATCTTCACATGACACACCTAAAGTTACAAATAGCTGTGGGTGGTTTTAGATGTGGTGTTTCTATGTAACGGCAGAAAGAGAGGGATAGCTAAATCAATTTCAAAATGCAGATATAATACTTTGTCTTCGAAGAAACAAACCAATGCGTCAAGTATTAGATCTAGTTCGATTTATACTGTCTGAATAACAAAACTACTTGGAAAAGTGTAATGATGAAGATGTTTGCAAGGACGAATCAAGTGTTTATTAATGATTCCACATATGAGATTTGTAAAACATTCTTCAATATGTGCATTTTCTAGTAGCGGAAAGGACCCTTTTCTAAAAAAAGCAATTCCGTTTGCGTAAACGGGTCGATTATTTGCTCTTTAAAAATAAATTCACCCATACATACTCAAAATGAGTTGTGTATATATACACATTTGATACCGTGTTCGCATTGAGAATAAGTTTAGTAAATCAATAACCGTCCTTACAATAGAGTTAAATACGTTTAAACATGTTGATAGCTCACCTAATTATAAATCGTATAGGTAAACTTACGTTGTTGAATGTTGTCTTTGTACAAACTCGATTTACACGTTAGAAATAATAATTGTTGCGAACATAATTGGCTAAATACAATTCACAGAATATACATGACAGTTGTGGGTCTTATGTTTCAAGTTCAAAGGAAAAATACGACGTGTGTGTGTCTTCAGATGCTGCAATAATGCATTTGTTAGTTGTCGGGTAACCTTAGCCTAAATGCGCCCAGATTTAGGATGAACCTTAACCACCAAATTTTCAAAATTGGGTAACCTTAGCCATTCGAGCATCAACTCAGTACACGAAAACACCTGTAACTACCTTGATATTGAACAAAGCAAGATGATAGTCAAAGGATGGACAGAAAAATACTTCGATTTACCCTCGACATCGTTGGATTAACGTGAGTTTGTCATATATAGGAGATATTCAGTCCCAAAGAAAGAAAAACGGTGTTTTGGTATATTGATCCACGTTGATTCACTGATTTGATACACCATTCTGCATGCTATCGGGAAAATATTACACCAACATGTTCAGCAAACACTTCTTTTTACGGCTGCATACAAAGAAGTGCCGATCTTCTGAAATTAGGAGTATTTAGGAGCAAAATACAAACTCACCTTTTAAATCGACTCTCGCTGCGCGAGGTAACCACATCTTTATCGATGGGGTAACCATAATCGATTGGACGGTGTGAATATTATACCATGAGCAAATAAAGCTGACCCTAATCAGAGGGCTTCTATAGGAGCCTCTTATTTGGGTTTACTCTGTTTGCAATTATGTGTTACAGGTATGTATATGAAGGACTGGGTTAACCCTTTCAGCGTGGCATTAACCCTTTCAATGTTGAATTTTCGAAATGGAATAGCCCATTGGTGTATAAAAACAGCTAGAGGATTTTGAATGCCAAACAGTATCTACGTTGACCAGATGACTCCTGTACAAACCCTCTGATATAGGTCCTCACTGTTTGCAACTGACATAACATTTTTGCTCCGCATTCGAATGGTTGTTGAGAAAGGAAAAAGAGACACGGTGCTACAGAATATGATATCTGATCAATTAATATCTGACTCTTTCAATAGGGATTACAAAAAACAAACACATTTAAAGCCTAGTGTAATTTTAGAACATAACCAAACAGCGCATGATCAGATCAAATTCCAAATGACCAAGACTGTGTACTTCATATCAGTCTTCAATATTTACTTCAGCATAATAAAATATCCTACAAAATGAAAATTAGATTAGTTTGGATTTTGATATTTGGATGAGTACACTGTCTGTCTGAATGAAGACTTAAAACATTTTTTCTGTACAGTAGAACCTCTCTATAACGGCCACTAAATTGTGTTAATTAGTTGGTATATTAGGGCAGGTGGTTGCTTAAAGCAAGGTGAAAGTAAAACAGAACGCTCCTACAGGGGCGTTATGTTTTACTTTTACCTTGCTTTAAGCAGCCACATGCCTTTAACACAAAATACTTGATGTAATTAAGTGGTCGTTATAGAGAGGTTTTACTGTACTTAGTTTAAGCACACTGATATACAGACCTTTAATTTGTATAGCCGTATCTTGTCGATGTCATTATTTTAATTACTCTTGGAACATTTTTACAAAGGCACACTTGTATCATTTTCTTGCTAATTGAAACCAGAGAAAGGATTATGGAGGCTGCGATTGTCTTAACATGATAAGAGTCAAATTTATATAACTCTTTCACTGCCAATAGTCTGCAAAATTATCGTCTGCTAAATTTTCGTTTAATGTTCTCCCATTTTATTTCAAAATACAGTGTCACCTTAACCCGTTCCCTCATATTGACCCTTTTTGACATCTCTGTAAATGTCACTATTTGAAACCATTGTGGTAAATAGAGCATTTGCTCCAAAGGAGGATATGATCTATGACTACACATATCTAAAACCTTTATTTTCTATAGAAAGTGTTCCTTTTCGGTAGATTAATTCAGAGGCTGGGTATAAAAATAGCCTTTAGGTTTAAAGGGTTTAATAGTTACTCGATCTGGATCTTGCATCGGTAATCAAAGATGCGGAATTGGCAGCGAAAGAGGTTTTTTGTAATACAGTAAAACCTCTCTATAACGACCACTGAATTACATCAAGTATTTTGTGTTAAAGGCAGGTGGATGCTTAAAGAAAGGTGAAAGTAAAACAGAACGCTCTTATAGGAGCGTTCTGTTTCACTTTCACCTTGCTTTAAGCAACCACCTGCCCAAAATACTAACTAATTAACATAATTTAGTGGTCGTTATAGATAGATTTTACCGTACACGTGGTCGAACAGCCGTGTTTGTAAATATTTATGTTTAACCTACATTCAAATAATGATTGCATATCGCTGTCTGAGAAGTCATTTATAGAATGAACAAAATTATATAAGATGTAATTGATTGTAATCGTAAATACGTTGATTGACAAAGCAGTAAAGAATATATGAGATAAATAACTATACGAATGTTTATTAATATTTAACCCTTACAGTGCGGTAAACGTGTCACTAATGTTCTTTCCAAATAGTTTAGACCAAAATGAGATGGCTCTTAGAGGATCTCTCTCATCAAGGTCTGCACTGTTGGCCATGTTAAACTGTTCTTTAGAAACAATCACTAAATATTCATCATAAGCTTGGTCTGTTTTTGGAATAGTCCATTTGAAAATTCAGCGTTGTAAGGGTTAAACTTACTATTGGTTTTATCATGTTTAATTTTTCACTGATGTTATGCAGATCATATGCAAAAAGAAAGAGAATGAAAGAGACAGTAGTTGCGATGAAATGACAGGGGGGGAGTATTGATGAAAAACAGCATCGTTCTGGTAATACAGATGAATAAAACCCCATGAAACGTGTATTATTAACTCTTTCCTCGTTGATTAATTACGTCATGAATATTTATTAGCTGAATTTTCTAAATGGCATATGTTCACATCATATTTGTTATTGGAAGCATCTGTAGAGTCAGATATATTATAATTTCATAAGCAAGCATAGCAGATCCTAGTCAGACAGTTTATGCAGGAGCTGTCCGATCTGGGTCTACTCTGTAAAGGCGTGAAAGGGCATTAGAAGCCATATCTGTGTAATATCATAAGCAAACATAGCAGACCCTGATCAGACACTCCTATAGGAGCCATCTGATCTGGGTTTATTCTGTTTGCAAAGGCGTAGAAAGGCGTATTTATGGAGTAAAGTGTTAAGACAAATGGAAGCTTAATGCAGTTTGAAAGTCACACTCAAAGCTCATCTAGGAGCTTTCTGTATGGCTTTCACCATGCATTAAGCAGTCACACGCCTAATTAGACATCATTACTATTTGGATTTATCGAGTTTTTACTTTATGCTGGTAAAACATTTGTCAGTTTTGGTATAACATACAGTGCTGATCCTGATCAGAGACTTCCTCTAAGAGCCTTCTGATATGGGTATACACCGTATGCCTATGTCCCATGTATGTACTCGCGGGATGTAATTGGTTAAATAAGCAAAATGATCTATATGCATATTTATATATTCACTGATTTAAAATAAATTGGTATATCTATCATCAATATGTATATTTATCTATTACCCCACCCCGGCCACCACCTGCAAATAGATGGGAAATGGGCACTTGGACATTTGCAAGTACAGTACAGCCTCTCTATAACGGCCACTAAATTGTGTTAATTATTTGATATTTAGGGCTGGTGGCCGCATAAAGCAAGGTGAAAGTAAAACAGAACGCTCCTATAGGCACTTGCCTTTAACTCAAAATACTTGATGTAATTTAGTGGCCGTTATAGAGAGGGTTTACTGTAATGTTACGTAAAATCAGATTTCTGATTTATATGCAGCACGTGATCATAGTCTATACTGTTTGCTAATGACCTCTGTCTTATTCCCATGGCAACTGATATGTGTTGGCAAGGGCATCTAATATTGATGACATGGACATATATGCCGGATGCAACTGCCTTTTAGTGATGTTTACTTTAGGAAATAAGACGTTTTTACAAACTCCACCTGGATCACAGGTACCTCATTTGTAAATTTCAAACGTTTGTAGCAATGGGTTACATACTGAAAAAGATACCAAACAACTATTGAAACCGAAGCGAATGTTCCCATGAACCTTTAGCGAAAGGTATGAAGAAACGTTGAAAAGTAATGTTCACTGTCCCTTATCGGGCATGCATGACACGTTTCAAATAGCAGGTGTATTACCGTTATAAGGGGTGTATGGAATTCCCACTATAAAGTCCGAATATGTCAATGTTGAGATTTGATGCCTTTTAGTGACGTGCAATATAATTGAAGTATTTAATTATGAAATGCATCAACTTTTTATTTTAATACTTTTCTTCAACCTTTTAAGTTTTACTCCATAAATGCACTTTTTTCACACGTTTGCAAACAGAGTAGACCAAAATCAGACCGCTTCTGTAGGATAGAATTTATATAATCGCATGATTCTATAAGTTGTCAAAACTCTATAAAAACCATTCGATACTACATTTAATAAATATCATGATACGCGTTACATTTTAATATTTACATTCGCCCTGCAACGTCCTTATATAACCTTATTCTAAAAAGAAAGTTGCATAACCTCATGAACACCGGAAGCACGTCATTCATTTCTTAAATATAAGAAATACAATGGAATATAAATATAAGAAATGAATGACGTGCTCCCGGTGTTCATGAGTTATGCAACGCATAGCTTTACGAGCAAAGATTCACGTGAAGCCCTTCGGGCTTCACTAACTTTGCTCGTAAAGCTATGCGTTGCATAACCCCATGAACACCGGAAGCACGTCATTCATTTCTTAATTGAACTAAACCAGTAATAAGCAGAATGAAAGTTTAGGTAGAATATCCGTACGTAAGCGTGGTTTCTCTGAGAGAAAATATACCCGTCGGGTGTGGGGATCGAACCCTAGGTCTCAAGATTTCGAGTCAAGGACTTACCACATCGCAATAAAAGCAAAATGAGCAAGGCTGTACAAGGGTTGATACGAAACTACATCCCGTGACACATATTTCCAAATAGTTCCACTTTGGTTTATGATCTCGACCCGTGGTCTAACGGCCTAACTCACCGTATACTGCATTTCTACAAGTTTTGTCTTACCCCTAAACCATCTTGCAGCATGTCAGATGTATTCTCTCCAAACCTTTAGATTTTGAAATACATACATACATTACATAACTAAATATCAAAAGCAAACAGAGCAGATCCTGATCAGACGGCTGATCTGGGTCTACTATGTTTGCAAAGGCACATAAAGGCGTATTTATGGAGTATAGGGTTAAATACGATCGTACGGCCATAATAATAAGTCGTAAGTGCTTATTTACGGCGTAGTTGACATCTATTGATAAGATTCAAACAGTGTAAACCCAGACCCGTCATGTCGGGTAACAGAAAACTGCCTATATGCTTGTATTGATAAATGTCAAACATTGTAGATCCTGACTAGTCTAGATCGATAACAGAACAATGCCGATACAAAATAAAAATATGTATTGATAAATGTCAAACAGTGTAGATCCTGACTAGTCTAGATCGATAACAGAGCAATGCAGATACAAAATAAGCATATGTATTTATAAATGTCAAACATTGTAGATCACGACCAGTCTAGCCGCTTAACAGAAAGCTGCAAATGTACATGCAGCGACATATGTCAAACAATGAAATGTCAATGTAGATCAAGAACCGTCTAGCCAGATAACAAATAGTGAAAATTCCCATGTAATGATAAATGCCAGCGAAATGTCAGAGTGTAGACCCAGCCTAGTCTAGAAAACTTAAAAACGATAAATGCATGACAGTGTAAATCAGAACTGACTAGCCAGATATTAGAATCATGCAAAATACAAATGTACTGGTAAATGTCAAACAGTGTAGATCCAGACCAGTCTAGTCAGAATACTGAAAAAAATAAGCACGTATTGATACATGTAAAACTGAAACAATGTAATTCTAGATCCATTATCTGCTGCATACATACGTCCTGAAAGATGTCCAACAGTGTAGGCCCAGATCAGTAAATATATTCTGACAAAGGGGTATCATTCGAGAGCAAAAGTAGCAATGCGAAAAGAGAAAATTGTAGACTCGGTTTTATTAAGTCTGTTCATGAGTAGTAATTAAAAGTGCAACACTACTTATCCCCTAGCACCGGCTTTTAAGCAGTATTCAATTTTCAAAACTAATAACATCAAAACTAATGATTCCGAAGGACCAGAAAATATAACAACACTGAGAATGACGTACGGGCGACTTTTTATTTTACACAAGCACTTAACACCTAATGTTTTTAAGTACATATAAACCGGATAGCATATTTACATACTTGTACTAATAGACCCAGACCAGTGTAGCCAGATAGCATATTTACATACTTGAACTAATAAATGTCAAACTATAGACCCATACCCATGATTGGTTTTTGATTTCCGCTGATTTCCGTTGGTGTTCGGGGTCTCTGTTCGGGTCGTGTTCGGTTGTTTTCGTGGAATTTTCAGTTATGGATGGACAACCTTGGGTATTAACATATTTGTGATGGCGTTTGATTTGCGTCATCTAATGACGTATAAAATTCGCGTCTTTGGATGACGTATGCATTCACGTCATAAGCACTTGAAAATGGTATACTATTAATTAATGGATTTCCCAGTGTTTAAAAATAGTCCTAAGTTAGGTCTCAACCGTCTGAAAATTCATGACGTCATTTACTCACTGTAATCTTTTGCTGACACAGTCTATGTATAGGTTAGAGCTTATAAACTGCTGTCTTCGAAAATAAGACGGCCGATAACGCGAGCGAAGCGAAGCGTTTTAGGCCGTCTTATTTTCGAAGACTGCAGTTTATAAGCTCTAACCGATTTAGTGATTGCCCTACTTTTCAACAGGCAGAGTTTATAAGCCCCGCCCACTGAGCAATGACAAACTTGTATATAGTCACGTGATTATGGTCCATCTAAACCACATCTGTTTATGCAAAATACTCAGAAAACCCACCAATCAAACAAGCGTCGTCTTTGTTAATTTGCTCACGTGTTTATGTTTTGAAAATCCTACACAGTGAAACTGGTTTCGCGCCTTTTTCTTGTAAACATTGCCTTATTTTGGCTTTGTCACGTAATCAAATATTCCCCATCTGTGTGTAAAACATGTTTTACATAATGTTTCTGGAGTCCAAATAATAATGGCTGACAACAGTGTGTCTTTTGACCTGCTATCTGGCACCGCGCTAGCAGACTGATAACCCTTCGACGTCTGTGGACCACTTTGCAAGCCGAGAAGACCCAGATCAGAAGCTCATATGCTGTCTGATCAGGGTCTACTCGGTTTACACATATTTAAATATTCACTGCTACCGAAACCCCATATAATACAGCTTATTAATATTAAACATTCATTGTGGGCAGATTCATTATTGAAATAAGAATAAACAGGCGAAGGCTTAAATTTGAAAGGTTACAGGTTTGATTGTTTATGTTTTGTAAAAAACTTTTGTTGAACGGATTACGGTTTCAAATAGATCTACAGGTTTTTCTTATTTCCTGATTTATTTGCTTATTTACATTGGTCCTTTTTTAACAATCCTGCTTCAATAGGGGGGATGTTTCTCGATTTATTTTTGTTTTTTTTTAGTCCACGGTAGCCCAATTACTAGATCTATAATTCTGCCTCTCGGTTGTTTCTCAGTCTACTTTTCCACGGTCTACACACGTGAACACTCGCACTTGTGTGTACACTCGTTCGCGTGTCGATAACGTCATAACATAGCAACTCGTTCTGTATAGTAGTGGGCGGAGTTTTGTTGCACATGCGCAGTGTAAGGTTTGTCTTCGAAAGTTAGAGTCGATTTTATAAAATTTATGAGGATTTGAGTCTGAAAAATGTCAAGAATACGGCTCGTTGATTGGATGGAAAAGTAGGGCAATCACTAAACATGATGATTTCAATATAGTAAATCCCATTTTTAACTACCATTTACTGAATAGAAGTAGCAGACTTTAAAAAAGCAAATGGTTCCATAATGCTTACACTCCACCATTGGCATCGTTGAAATGAATTGTCAATTGCGATTGTTCAGAGCATGTCCTGTTCAAGACAATTCGAATTCCACGTCTTATCTTTTCGATGTTTGTTTCGTCTATATTATCCTTGAATTCTACTGTATATGGTTCTGCAAATCAGATAACTAAGTATTTATAACTTATTCAAAAACGCTTTCACTGATACTTGATGTGGATGAAATCAACCCTTTTAAAACCCTTTACTCCATTAATACGAGCAAGCTAAAATCTGACCAATCAAATGCTTGAGAATATCTCAGACTAAGGTACATGTAGTATAATTCATAACATGGGGCCTGCTTGTTGTTGACACGTGATAATAGTCTTATTAAAATTTAATTAACCATTTCTTTCGTATTTTCATGCATTTTAAAACAGGGTAGACCCAGCTAAGACGGCTTCTATAGGATCCTTCTGATCATGTTTGCTGTTTGCTAATGGAATTTGATAGTTCTTTACTTTCTACAACTGCTACAATGACCCTCCTCCGTATTATATCTGGATGTACTCTATTTTGGTATGTTAAGTTGTACTCTTGGTCATGCCAATCGGTCAATTTTAAATAGCGCGATTAGTTGGTATAGTTATACAGTCAGTGACTCGTGCGGCAACTGCTCAGATGAAAATATATTTATGAGTTCAAGCGTGTTTGCAGTTTTCTGTTATCTGGCTGGACTGGTCTGGATCTACACTGTTTGAATTTTAGCTGTTTGACATTTTCAGCTCATGTGTGTTTGCAGCTTTCTGTTATTTGGCTTGCCTCTTCTGGATCTACAATGTTTTACATTTTGTTTTTTTACAACTTTACCAGCGTATGTGTGATTGCAGTTTTCTGTTATCGGGCTAGACTTATCTGGGTCTATAGATTGACATTTATCAGTGCACGTATGTAAGCAAATATCTGTTAACCTGTTAGACGGATCGTGTTTTACACTTTTTGGCATTTGTCAAAACAAGTTTATAAGCAGTTTTCTCTTATCAGGCTGGACTAGTCTGCAATTACGCTGCCTGCCTTTAACTTCATGTATATTCACCAGTTTTTAGTAATCTAGACAGGCGGACCAAATTCACAGTTATCGGTACATGTGTTTCTGCCATTAGACTTGTCTGTATCTACACTGTTTGATATTGATCAGTATATCCGTATTTGCAGTTTTCTGTTATCTGGACAGACGGTTCTGGGTCTGCACTGTTTGACATTGTACTGTTTAATATTTATCAGACAACCGTATTTGCAGTTTCCGCTATCTGGCTGGATAATTCTTGATTTACAGTGTTGGACAATTGTCATTACATGTATATTTGCAATTTTATTTATCTAGAATTGGCTGGATCTATACTAACATTTATCAGTACAGTAAAACCTCTCTATAACGGCCACCAACTCATAGTAAAACATCTCTATAACGGCCACTAAATAACACCAAGTATTTTGTGTTAAAGGCAAGTGGCTGCTTAAAGCAAGGTGAAAGTAAAACAGAACGCTCCTATACTTTCACCTTGCTTTAAGCAGTCACCTGTCCTAGATACATGTACCAGCTAATTAACACAATTTAGTGGATGTTATAAAGAGGTTTTACTGTACATGTATGTTTTAAGATCTTTTTGTTATCTGGATAGCCTGGTCTGGATCTACATTGCTTGACATGGCTGAGTACATGTGCAATTGCAGTTTTCTGCTATCTGGCTACACTGGTATAATAATAATAATAATAATAATAATAATAATAATAATAATAATAAAGACTTTATTTAACGAGAGTACTCATTTGGTTAAAACCAATCTTCCATGAGGCCCTCAACAGAGAGAAAACATATATACAATTTGTAATAAAGTAGCAATGCTATCATAACAATTTTGCATAAGCACCAACCTTGCACCGGATGATAGACAGATCTGAATTAACCCGTAAAGCACAATTGTTTGGGTGTTGTTTTTTTGTTTTTGTTTTGTTGTTGTTTTTTGTTGTTTTTTCACACAGTGTAGACCCAGATGAGTGAGCCCCTGTAGGAACCCTCTTGTCAGGGTCTGCACTGCTTGCAATGGGAAAATAAAAATAATCGTTGGCTCTGGTGCAAAAGGACTGTATGTGGAATTCATAGGTACATGCAACCCCATTTCACCGAGTTAGATCGATTAGAACTAACGATATTAGTGACACACTGCATCATGTACTTAGTGATTGCCCTACTTTTCCATCCAATCAACGAGCCGTATTCTTGACATTTTTCAGACTCAAATCCTCATAAATTTTATAAAATCGACTCTAACTTTCGAAGACAAACCTTCCAGTGCGCATGTGTAACAAATCCCCGCCCACTACTAGACAAAACGAGTTGCTATGTTATGACGTTATCGACACGCGAACGAGTGTAGGCTACACACAAGTGCAAGTGTTCATGTGTGTAGACCGTGGAGAGGAAGACTGTATGAAAACGACTGAGAGGCAGAATTATATAGATCTAGTAATTGGGCTACCGTGGACTATAAAAGACAAAATAAATCGAGAAACATCCCACCTATTGAAGCAGGATTGTTGAAAAAGGACTACTGTAAATAAGCAAATAAATCAGGAAATAAGAAAAAACCTGTATTTGAAACCGTAATCCCTTCCCTGTAATCTTTTAAATTTAAGCCTTCACCTGTTTATTCTTATTTCAATAATAAATCTGCCCCTAATGAATGTTTAATATTAATAAGCTGCATTATATGGGGTTTCGGTAGCAGTGAAGATTTAAATCTGTGTAAACCGAGTAGACCCTGATCAGAGAGCATAGGAGCTTCTGATCTGGGTCTTCTCGGCTTGCAAAGTGGTCCACAGATGTCA
Source organism: Azorinus chamasolen (assembly GCA_963576725.1). Lineage (NCBI taxonomy): Eukaryota > Metazoa > Mollusca > Bivalvia > Cardiida > Solecurtidae > Azorinus > Azorinus chamasolen. The sequence goes on from OY755244.1 coordinate 259,034, forward strand.
CTTACTATAAGGTAAAGGGTTATCAGTCTGCTAGCTCGGTGCCAGATAGCAGGTCAAAAGACACATTGTTGTCAGTCATTATTATTTGGACTCCAGAAAAAGTATGTAAAAAATGTTTTACACACAGATGGGGAAAATTTGATTACGTGACAAAGCCAAATAAGGCAATGTTTACAAGAAAAAGGCGCGAAACCAGTTTCACTGTGTAGGATTTTAAAAACATAAACACGTGAGCAAATTAACAAAGACGACGTTTGTTTGATTGGCGGGTTTTCTGAATGTTTTGCATAAATGGGTGTGGGTTTAGATGGACCATAATCACGTGACTATATATAAGTTTGTCATTGCTCAGTGGGCGGGGCTTATAAACTCGGCCTGTTGAAAAGTAGGGCAATCACTAAATCGGTTAGAGCTTATAAACTGCAGTCTTCGAAAATAAGACGGCCTAAAACGCTTCGCTTCGCTCGCATTATCGGCCGTCTTATTTTCGAAGACAGCAGTTTATAAGCTCTAACCTATACTTAGTTTGCCCGTTTCTCGAAGAACAAAAATTGAGCTAGTTTCGTAACTGCGGCATCCTCCTCGTCGTCGTTGTCATCCTCTTTCTCGTCGTCGTTTTCTTCCGGAAACTTTAATTTCGGCTACTACCTCTTCACTGTTCATTCAAATCACATGAAACTGCATTCACTTGTTCACCGTCACAATCGACGAGACGAACGTTGTTGCTCTTTTTTAAATTATGTACTTCACAGCAGCAGGTGTTAAATGCTCGTGTGGTAATGCTCGCAGTAAAAAGTCGCTGTGTACTTTATTCTCGGTATATTTTCTGATCCTTTGGGGGATTTCAATTTAAATGCTTTTAGTTGTTAAAATTGGATATCGCTTCAGCCGGTGCTAGGAGCGTGAGCAGTGTTGCACTTTAATAACTGATTATGTACAGACTCAATAAAACCGAGTCTGCAAATGTCTCTTTTCACATTGCTACTTATTTCGGAGGATCTCCTACTTTCAGATGTTTTCTACAGGAACGCGATGCAGTTTACAGCTGAATGTCATGGCCGTCATATATTCAATACCGAGATAAAAGATGCATTCAACGCATTAACACCGCAGCAACTCAAATCATTGTTTCCCCAAGAATTAAAGGACACACCAGCCCCGGAAAAGAAAGTAAGTTTTGAGCATTCCATCAACGTTGCAACCACATACTGAACTGCAACAGTTGAAGAGTGTTTCTATTATATTCAACTGAAATGTATGTTTGTGGTGTTTGTATGTCACAAACACTGAAAAAATGGTATGATTCCATCTATCTGAGAGTGTGTTAGTGACGTAGACGTAAATAAAGTTATATGGCTGGTGTTGGGATCCAATATATTTAGTTAATAAATATCAAATGTGTTGTACATGTCCTTTTCCATGTTGAGAATCTGGCATCAATGTCAGTGTTGTTATTACTAAAACCAGAAAGTCTTTTTCTAGTCAATAGCTTAAGAAGACAGGTTGCATCCGTATATAATGTGCAGACAAGGCTCGGGATTACAGTCGGTAGCTACGCTTCCCTCTTTGCTTGCGCGATGACAGGCCGAGGGTAGTACTCTATGATGGTATACTCTTAAACTTGGATACAGGATGAGCTTACCAGACTCATGTATTACTTTTTCCCTGTCGTGCCCTTAACGGCTTACCTGCAGGTGCTCTGACTTCAGCAAAATCATTGAGTACATATTTGACGGATTGTCACAGTTATTATGCTATGTTTTACATGTTGTCCTGTAACACACACACACACACACACACACACACACACACACACACACACACACACACACACGCGCGCGCACACACGCACGCGCACGCGCACGCGCACGGATGTCCTAACCTCACACTTCTCTCAAAGTCACCCTAGCTTTACAAATATTGTAAATAAAGGTATCCCCGCTGGACTTATCCACAACATAGACGACGGAGAACACAGGACAACTGCTAACCGTTGCTACAAGTAAACATTCGTAGCGCCCGAAAACTTCCGAAATTATATACAGTAAAAACCCAATAGTTAGAACACTAAAACAAGTATCATTATTGGTCTTTAATGCAGGTGGCACCCACTAAGAGCTTTCTGTATGAATTACACCCTGCATTAAGCAGCCTCTGACTAAAAAGCATCAATTCTTCATAACTAAATTTTCAAAGTATTGAGTTTTACTGTACTTATCAACAGCAAGTTTATATGGTGGCCGTAAAACGGCGCTCATTTTTAAGCCGGTACTTTGGGTCGTAAGTAGTGTTGCACTTTTAATTACAACTCATGAACAGACTCAATAAAACCGAGTCTACAATTTTCTCTTTTGGCATTGCTACTTTTGTTTTCGAAGGATCACCCACTTTCAGAATATTTATTATAGTTTCTGTTCCTTCGGTATCATGAATTTCAATACTTTAAGTTATGAAATTAAATACGCTAGGGTGATTACTGAAACACCTTTAATAATAGACTTTTTGAATTATTGCATTAACTTTCCTAGTACTGTAACAACTCGATACTACGTAATTTTAGTAATGAAGAAAGTATGTATTTGTAGGCAGGTGGCTGCTTGATACAAGGTGACAGTCATACAATAGCGTTCTGTCTGACGTTCACCCTGCATTAAGCTACCACCTGTCTTAAAGATCGATAATGATACTTGTTGTAGTGTTCGAATTATCGGTCGGGGTTTCACTGCATCTTCTTCTTTCTGATTTTCTACTGTTGACATATTTTGAGTAAACAAAGCTTGGATTTACGTCTGGGGTTAAGTTCAAGCTTACTGTTACTTAAACGTACATGTATGAGTCATGCAGAAAACACCGGATACAAAACACAGAACCTCCCGAACAGCACCACAACGAAAAATAGTAAATGTACATGCATATAAAAGACACAAAGAAACGCACAAAGACATAACAAACAAGCAATAGGTGAAAAAGGGTTACTTAAAGTAGCTTTAGTTAGGAAAGACCAACTTTTCTGTGCATAAATGTGGTTACGGCTAATATTATTGTTGAATAGAAAATCCCTCTCCACTTAAACTATTTCAGTCAGAAAACCACAAGTGTTTAGACATAGCTTGCACAAATACAAGTGGGATGTGTCTGTGATATGGGACTATGTCACTGAACATTACGTTAACAAAACAAACTGAGTTCCTGTGCTTAACTCAACTTTGAATGGATCACTATCCAGTCGATATCACTTCGAATAAAATTCTATTGAATTCTTATTTCACACAAATGGTTAAAATACTGGGACACATGTCAAGTTCGGTTAATACTGGGAAACAGGTCTAGTTCATTAATACGGGGAAACAGGTCAATTTCCATTAACCCTTTCCCTTTTCTATGTATATTCCAAATTTCGAATAGTCATGGACAAAATAGTTATAATGAAATGTGGAAGGTGGAACATGGTAGCCATTTTAACAAGAGCCCCGAGTGTCGGAGCATTATACACCCGAAGTATGTGCTGTTGTAACAGGCAACATATTAATTTCAGTGGAAGGTCATCGTGACCTTGACCACGTGACCGATCACAAAATTAATAGGGGTCATGTGCTGGCCAACCTTCCTACTAAGTATGAAGACAGCACACCTAATATTTATGTAGTTATTGAGCGGACAATATTTTTGAATTGAAGGTCACTGTGACCTTTGACCGATTGACCTCAAAATCAATATATGTCATCTACTACCAATGACCAACCTTCCTTCTAAGTATGAAGACAGCATACTTATACTTATAAAGTAATTGAGCGGATAAGATGTTTCAGTAGAAGGTCACCGTGACCTTGACCTTTGACCGACTGACCTCAAAATCAAAAGGGGTCATGTATTAGTTATGACCAACCTTCCTTGTAAGTATAAAGACAGCGCATTCATACTTATAAAGTAATTGAGCGGATAAAAAATTTCAGTAGAAGGTCACTGTGACATTGACCTTTGACCGACTGGACTCAAAATCAATAGGGGTCATGTATTAGTTATGGCCAACCTTTATACTAAGTATACAGACAGCACACCTAACACTTATCGAGTTATTGAGCTGACAATATTTTTATGTTGAAGGTCACTGTGACCCTGACCATTGACCGTCTGGTCTCAAAATCAATAGGGGTCATCTACTAGTCATGATCAATCTTCCTACTAAGTATGACGACAACACACTTAATACTTATCAAGTTATTGAGCGGACAAGATTTTTGAGCTGAAGGTCACTGTGACCTTGACCTTTGACTGACTGACCTCAAAATGATTAAGCGTCATTTATTGGCCATGACCAATTTTTCTACTAAGTTCACCTATTAGTTGACAGCACACCTAATAGTTGACAAGTTATTGAGCGGAAAAAGAAGTGGCTAACGGATTGACAGACGGACGGACAGACGGACGGGCTGGAGAAAATGTAAAGTTCAATTAACACGGTTAATACTGGGATACGGGTCAAGTTTGATTAATTCTGGGGCACAGGTCAAGTGTGATTAATTCTGGGATACATGTCAAGATTAAGATTCACACCAACACCATTCTTCTGAATCATGGTCGTTTTAACAGTTTAGTGTTTCATCGTCAAACTTGTGATAAAGTATTTATCTGTGGAATATGTTTCTAATCGTAGAGGCATTCATGTCCTGATCTGGATATACTATATTTAACCCTTTCAACCCTGACATTTCAGAGTGGAATGGCTCATCTATGTTTAACTATAGAGCCAGTCCATTATGAAAGGCTTAAACCGTTACTTCTTGAATATTCATGTAAGAAATAATGCCATCATGAATATTATTTCAATTAATTGTTAGAATAACACATTGACACGGGAATGTTTGGCCATGTGAGAAACTGTAGAATAATTTCTATACTTTTCCATAACCAAATAGAGCAGACCCTGATCAGACGGCTCCTACATCTGATCTGAGTATGCTCTGTTTGCAAACATGTAGATTGGCGTATCTATTGAGTAAATGGTTAAACTTATTATAACATTTTGAATGACAAATAGCGTATACAGTAAAATCCCTCTAATGCTACTACCAAAAGGGAGTATATTTCTGGTTGGCATAGGCATGTAGTAGCTTAATGCAGGATGAAAGTTATGCAGAAAGCTCCTATAGGAGTTTTCTGCATAACTTTCGTCCTGCATTAAGCAAACACCTGCGTGTTAAGACATCTATGGTTATTATTTAAGTGGTCGCATTAATTAGAGGGGTTATACTCTACCTTGGTCAGAGGTCTCCTACATGAGACCGTTGATCTTGGTCTACACTGTTTTCAAATGACAGTGTGTGGGTGTCCCGGGTTTAGAGGATTAATACTAATCAGCATGACATTGATATCCCAAAAACACTTTTTAAATTTCTTTTAATGACAAAATGCGTTATTTCATATTGAATATATACAGTAGAACTTATATTAAGCAACCATTCATTTATTGAACACATGGGCCTTAAAATAGCTGCTTGCTTAATGCATTAAGCTACTTTGTCTGAAGGACCAGGGTCCATGCTTATAAAACTTTTAGCTGAGTCTGAGTTCGTTCTCAAGTTTTTGATTGGTCAGATTTGAGCCTTTGACTCAAATCTGACCAATCAAAAGCTGACCAATCAAAAGCTTGAGAACAAAACTCAGACTCAACTAAAAGCTTTATAAGCATGGACCCTGATTTTTAATGGTAGTTTAAGACAAGTTCTGCTGTTTTCACTAAAATCCCTTTTCAAGCTCTGCTTGAGTTTCAACCTGCAATTAACTGCCACCTGTCCGAAAGGTCGGTACTGAAACTAATAGAATGTACTAACATCCAGTGAGTGTTAAGCAGTACCGTGCTAATCAAATTCATGAATTAGTTCATACTAACTTTCAACTGCAGTCTCATAGCAAACATCATTCAACTATCGCACAATTCATGAATTAGTTCATACTAACTTTCAACTGCAGTCTCATAGCAAACATCATTCAACTATCGCACAATTAAATCGAATCAAAACGAATCGTCCCTTGTTAGATTAAATAAAAAAATTCAATAGCTAATTTGATATTTATGTAATATTATAATACTTTGAATATCAGAATATTAGAATATCAAAAAACTATTGTAGAATATATACATGTGATTCATCTACCTTTTGTTATCTAGTCATGGTCAAAGAGTCACCTTGCCACCGTGGCTGCTTCAGTAGCTGGTGTTGTCCTGATTGTGGCAGCTTTTGCAGCGTTTGGATGTCACAGGTTAGTTTTTCTCATCTTTATGTCAGGTCTGTTTGTTTTGCCTGTACTATAAACTGTTTTGTTTTCATTTAGTCTAGTTGTTTAACCCTTTACACTATGAATATTTATGTCAGAAATAAAGACATAGTGAATATATACTTTTATTATGGCTGATGTGGCCATGACAGAAACTGTAGAATCATATCTATATTCCATAAGCAACAAATAGCACCTGATCAGACGGCTCCTGCTAAAAGGCACAGATGCGTAGTTACGGAGTAAAGGGTGGGTATTTATCGATTCCAGTTATACGCTAAAATTATGCATGTGGGACTCTTGTATCAAACAGAACATACCTGCCCCTTAGGCTCTTTGACAGAATCGAAAAGAAATGTTTATTGTTCTGTTCCTTCATTGTACTTTCAGTACAAATATGCCTAGAAATATTAAGATACATATTGATTCTCAGCATAACTGGCATTATACCATAGGCATATTGCATACAAGAAACTACAACATACAGTCGAACCAGCCTTAACCCATAACATCATAGGCTATTTTTAGATACAAACTCTTTGAACAGATCTACCGAAAATGAGCATTAACTAAAGAAAGGGAAAATTTTAGAATTTTGTAGTTTGAAACCATTGTGATAAATAGAGCATTTGCTTCTATAGGAGCAAATGCTCTATTTATCACAACGGTTTCACAAAGTGACTTCTACAGAGTCGCCAAAAGTCGTTAATATGAGGGAATGGGTTAAGTAGCCATCAGACAGAAGTATAATTATGGGTAGCTAAGGCAGGTGGTAGATTAATGCATGAAAGCTCCTATAGGCAACCACAATTATCAGCCATCTGCTTTTAAAGAATGGCCGCTTAGAACCTGGCACTTTGGGAAAAGGGTCTTAATACAGTGTAGACATCCTGCAACCACGTCTCTAACGGTGATCAGGGTCTGTACTGTTTGTCATTTATAAGATTTTGTACAATGTTTAGGATGTCTGTTTTTCGATGCTATTGTGTTCTAGCATTGTCGTAACTTTGGTAGCCTCCTTGCCGTTGTCGGTGATGTCATCTTTAACGATAAAGATTAGCTTTAACGCTGGCGGCTACAATCGACCAGCCGAGCAATGGCAGTCGAATGCGATGCTCTTGTTTTTCTATCTCTCTATACACCGTACGCAAATCATATATCTCAACATAGGTTACTGTAACGTTCGTAGAACGTTGGTAATTATGCAAATGAGGCTGACCAAATCATTGTAGCTTGGGAAGTGGAGGTATATATATATAGCGCAACAAACATCTCTTGATGTGAGCTTAAGCTTTGCATCGACAGGGTTTGTTGTTGCTGGGTCACTCGGTGTGCTCGTTACAAATGGTGGCAGCGTGGTGGGATAAGGACAACTGCCAGACCGGAGTTGCTTTACCCACGGGTCTCCCAGGGTCCAAGTCTCGGGACGAGTCTTCTCGGAGGGGAGAGTAATGTAACGTTCGTAGAACGTTGGTAATTATGCAAATGAAGCTGACCAGAGGCCTGTTCAGGAGTGTGTACGCTCGATGTCACTTCGAGCGCTTGGACTCTGAACGAGGGCGTCCGCCTAGTGCCAGCTAGCGCAAGCTAGCCTACTCGCGAGGTGTATCGCTTTGACATTCGCTTGTGTTTCCAAGATGGCTACCAACACGGTAACAGAGTAATAAAATAAGAAATAAGATCAGTTTTACACGAGTCGCTCTCTGTGAAAAGTGTTTTATCACAATGAAAACCGTAGACCAATATCAGACATCAGACTTCTATTGTAACGTGCAAACCGAGAGACCCAGCAACAACAAACCCTGTCGATGCAAAGCTTAAGCTCACATCAAGAGATGTTTGTTGCGCTATATATATATATACCTCCACTTCCCAAGATACAGTCGTGGACTGTTATCAGACCAACCTCTTTATATCAGTATTTTTTTACTAGAGAAAAATGAAATTTTAGAATTGTGTAGTTTTGAAACCATTGTGATAAATAGAGCATTAATCCTAGTGGTTTTAACACGTGGCTTTTACAGCCAAATGCGTCAAAAGACGTCAATATGAGGAAATGGGTTATTTATTGTGTTAAACAAAAACATGATTGCCTACATGAACTGTCTGATCCTGGTCTACTAATTGTTTGTACAAAGGCATACATTTTTTAGTAAAGTTGTAATATTTTACTCCATTAATATGTGCCTTTCTACCCCTTTTCAGATAGAGTAGACTCAGATCAGACGAGTCCGTAGGGACCGTCTAGTTCTAAAGTGTCTGTACTGAAACAAATGCCCTGCTTATAAAACTTTAAAATAATTCAACTCATTCATATTCATGATATCATTATTTCTTGCATGAATATTCATGCAGTAAATGGTTAAAATACGTTTGCATGTTATACCTGTCTGGTATGTAAACAACTGAACATTGTTTCCGATGTTTATTTCTACTTCAGGCGACTCCGACGAGCTAAAACAGAAAACAAAACAGAAATACTGGATGACACAATTGTCCATGATGATAGAACCGATACAAACCAGGAAATGCTTTTCATGAACAACCCTATGTATGCATCATTTTCAACAGAGACACACAGAGAAACTATAGAAGAAACGGAAGATTATGACTATCATTTTTAATGTTTCCTTTGCTGTTTTCATGCAATACAATAGTTACTTGTAGAGTATAACCTGCCTTAAGCGGCCATCAAAGAGAGGTCTAATTATGGGTCCTGATTTTTTCTTCACTTTTATTCTTCTAACTTATCATTAGCTGACAGTAGTGCTAAAAATAGACTTGAAGAATAACTTATGAGATAAATCATCTGTTTGATTTTTCATGAAACATATTGAGATGTACCCAACATGGATGAAACTACATATGCAATTAACATGGAGAATTTAAATTTATTTAGCACTGAATGATTATTCAAAAATGCAATTCTACATAATAACATTTCTACATAAACAGTACAACTTGTCAATAATTGTCTCTAAAGCGAGGCACTATAGACATGTTTACTGTACTTATCATTGCAAGTACAATGGGAATAAACATGAAGAATTGTATATGTAACAAGTTATCATTGTTATTAGTGTTATTATTTTTTTACCACATTTATATAGCTCTCTTTTCACACAAGATATGTGCGTTCAAAAGCGCTTCACATGAATAAAGTGTATTTACGACACTTTAGTATATATAATGCGTATGGAATATTTAAACAAATGAAATTTAAGGTAGAAATATCGATAAGAATATTAAAATGGAATTAACTTAATAATCATAAATCAAAAACATAATCATCTTGTAAGTTTATATATCCGTAAATCAAGGAAAATAGACACATACTGTGACTAAATTGTGTAAGCCCACTCATATCACCAAATCAAGTGTAAAAGTATAAATATGCTAGGTGTCAGTACGTCATACAGTTACGACCCAGAAACACCTTGCTTGGGTTTATTTATGGCATACAACACTACACATAAGTCGATAATGAACTAAAACATTTATTTATACAGCGTAAATTGTAAGATGTTTACTTAGCAAACTTTAAAAAGCAAATATACGTTATTTCTTAAAATCAGCTTTAACCTGCATAATGAAATACATTGGAATGTGCATTTATCTTCCGCAACATTTAAGTCATCGTTCCTCGGCTGTTACCGTTGATAATCTTTCAGGGGCAGTACTAAAGGTTTTATTGGTCCTGACCATAGGAGAAAAAAGGAAAATCATTTTATAATATTTTTATTTTCAAAATACAAACAATTCACTAGGGATAGAATACTGTCGATCTGTTTCCAACTATATAAAACTGTATCATTTCTATGCCTACTGTTATTACACTTATAAACCAAAAATTATATTTCAATAATGATCTCAAAATTCTTGATAAGTCAGCACTTCTACCAGTGAAATTCCGCGGAAAGCGTTGCATATAGACGCCAGGATTTCACGCCCTCGCGCCAATAATAACTGAGAGGTCATCGTCGCATTCTTTTTAAATTATGTTCATGCTCTTTACCTTTATGTTTTCGCCGATACTCTAAATGAAAAAGTAGTAAAGTCAGGGAGGAAAAGCCACACACAAAACGCCACCATAACCAAAACACTGACAGAAAGCAAGTAACACACACACACACACATACACACAAGAGATTAAAATTTTAAACACGAGCAAACGCACAAGTACAACGTCACCAGACCAACACAAATGTAAGGGTTAACACACACTAACATGCACACGCGCGAGATGAAAACTATAAACCTGAACAAACCCATTAGTACAAAGACACCAAGAAAACAAAACCCCAAGATACCCGTAGAACAAATACCCATTTTTAATAAAGCTAGTGAAATAAATTCTACTTTTAATACGTTTGATAGTAAGGGGAAATTAATGTTTTAATGCAGTCGAAGGAAATGAAGTTCTCACTTGGAACTCCCGATAGTTTAAACGTCGGGAAACCTTTATATAAAATTTGAGGGAATCACATGTTTTCACAAAAATTAAGAACATATACTGATTTTAAATTTTCAGATGCATGTGATTTTTATATTTGAAAAAATGTTGATTTAGGCGCCAATAAAGCGGTTTAACCCCCAGTGAGTTTTGTCACTGACCGTTCCAAGACGGTACTTCCATCTTCCCCCTATGGTTTGTGTGTTATGTATGTGCGTCTCTTCGCGTCTTTTGCATACATGTACATATGCTGTTTATCGTCGTGGTGCTGTTTTGGTGGTTGCGTGTTTTTATATGCGGTGTTTCCTGCATGTACTTTTATTACATGTATTTTTATTATAGATTTTAAGGTCTTAAACATATTGTATTCTGGGTTTTTTTAAATAATTTATTGTAGCTGTGTGTAAATGTTTTATGTACATTGTATAGTGTCATGAAAGTCGCGATTCGGCTGTTTGTTAATGTTAAGGGTGTATAACACTGGAACTCATATGACACTTTAATAAACTATTTATGTGTCTGTCTGTCATAATAAATTGCCTTACATATGTAAGTTATCAATAAATAATTTGCCCACAAGTGTCTTTTTACATCTTAAAGCCATAAATAACATTTTAATGCAAGTGACATGAAAAATTAGTTTCTGATACGAAACGTAGCTTAAATGTGCTGTTTCAAATGTAGACAACTTAAGTTAAAACAAAGTCATGTTAATTTTGAGTAAAGTATTTATCCAAAGCATCTTAAATAGTTCCTTACCGGTCATGTGGCTAAGTGTGAACAATTGACAGTGGTATCTACAATTGTGTTAGCCACTTTGTTATACTTCATTGTCTACCCTTTATTCCATGGTTATATATGTAATATATAATAAAGTTATGAATATTAATTAGATTTATTGTTAGAACAGCACTATGGAAAGTTTGGTCAAGGCAGAAACTGTAGACACATCTCTATGTTATGGCATATGCAAATAGAGCAGACCCTGATCAAACGACTATATGAGCCGTCTGATCTGGGCCTATTATGTTTACAAAGGCGTAAAAAGGCATATTTATGGAACAGAACAGAATATATATTTTATTCCACCCAGGTACATGGGGATCAAACATAGATGCATGTATGTACAGTGATTGTATTGTTCCGGTCAATGGGTTTGGCTATCCTTTTTTAAGCCTCAAACTGTTGATAGAGGAATACACCCTAAAACAGCAGTTGTTCGCTGCTGAGGGTGTACACAGCTAGTAGATGGTCCAATACATAAACTTGCAAATAGTTTGCCATTAACATACAACAAATATTTACATTCCATAAGTATTAACCCATTGACGTATTTTAAATTTTCAGATGCATGTGATATTTATATTTGAAAAGTGATGGTATTATTATAGATTTTAAGCTCTTAATTTCCATTGTATTCTGCTTCTGTACATTTTATTTGTAACTGTATGTAAATGTTTTATGTACATTGTATAGTGTCATGTAAGTCACGATGTGGCTGGATGTTAATGGTGTATAACACTGGACATCATTGTATATATTAATATATGACACTTTAATAAACTATTTATTTGTCTGTTTTGCATAATATATTGCCTTACATATGTAAGTTATCATTGAATAATTTGCCCACAAGTGCTATTTTTACCTCTTAACTTGCAAAATAAGGTTCTGATACGAAACGAAGCTTAAATGTGTTGTTTTAAATGTAGACAAATTAAGTTTAAATAAAAACATGTCAACTTTGAGTAAAGCAGCCATCCAAAGAATCTGAAGTGGTTCCTTACCGTTCATGTGGCTAAGTGTGAACAACTGACAGTGATGTCTACAATTGTGTTGGTCACGTTGTCATACTTCGTTATTTTACCCTTTACTTCATGGGTATTCATGTAAGTTATATTGAAGTTATGAATATTAAGTAGATTAATTGTTAGAACAGCACTTCGGTTGCAGTATAGAATCATATCTATGTTATATCATAAGCAAACAGAACATGCCCTGACCACACGGCTCATATAGGAAGCATATTTATGGAACAGAACATATCTCATATTCCACCAAGGTACATGGGTACAGCATGGTGATCAAACATTGATAAAACATTATGTACATCGATTGTATTGTCCCGGTCAAGGGGATTGGCTACTCTTTTCTAAGCCTCAAACTGGGGACAGAAACATGCGCCCTCAAACAGCAGTTGTTCGCTGCTGAGGGTGTATACAGCTAGCAGATAGTCCAATACATAAATCAACTCTGATAAGATGAGATCCTTTGACAGCGAACACAGCAATACTAAAAGAGAAATTGCAGACTCGGTTTTATTGATTCTGTTCATGAACAGTAATTAATAGTGCAACACTGCTCACGTCCCCTAGAACCGGCTTAAGTGGTATTCAATTTTCAAAACTAAAATCACTGAAATCGATGATCCCGAAGGACCAGAATATATAACAACACTAAGAATGAAGTACGGAGCGACTTTTTACGGCCACTTCACAAGCACTTGACATCTGCTGTTGTGAAGTAAATCATCTCTGATAAGACGAGATCCTTCGAAAGCAAAAACAGCAATGCAATGCAATTTACAGACTCGGTTTTAATGCAAATAGTTTGCCATTAATATACAATAATTTACATTCTTTAAGTATTTATATTCTGAAAATGGTTGATCCTTCGAAAGCAAAAGTAGTAATGCAAAAAAGAGAAAATTGCAGACTCGGTTTTATTGAGTCTGTTCATGAGCAGTAATTAAAAGTGCAACACTACTCACGCTCCCTAGCACCGGCTTAAGCAGTATTCAATTTTCAAAACTAATAACATGGAAACTAATTATCCCGAAGGACCAGAAAATATAACAACACTGAGAATGAAGTACGGGGCGACTTTTTACGGCCGCCATACACGTCTTGATAATAATATCGTTACTCCTGCCCGAAGAGTCCATCATAAGTTACAGTTACGCCACGTTAAAATACCATACCGGTTCATATATTTGAAATTCACATGCGGTTCAACAGAAAATGAAGACCCTGGTGAAACGGTGCAGTTGTGACTTCGCATCTGGGTTTGCCTATGTCCCTGTCAGTAGACACCTGACATTTATGGGTTAAATAATTAACGGTAAAAGATGAGTTGCAGAGTCTCTTAGCAGTCGGATGCTAGATCTCTGTAAGAATTATTTGGTGTATAATCCGCATGATAGATACATGTATACAAATTACACGTCAAGTGGAGTCACGTGCAATGAGTGAATTTATTAATGAAAGACTTAATTTAACGAGTGTAGCTTGGTTAGCCAAATGGCTAATCTACCCCCGAAGCCCTCTTAATCAGTACATTCAATACAATTATAAACAAATAACAATCAGTTGGCATATTAATAAACTACGTGTCCAGTGCAGTAATTCTGGTAAACCATTTCAATAATGCAGCAACAAATCAGCATAATTATACAAACTACATGAACAAATAGAACTGAACCAAGCCAGAAACGTATGTGGGAAGTTTCTTACATGGACCCGTTCTATTTGCGCTCTGTGTCTAAATACATGTACTTTAAAACTATTTTTTTATTATGTAATACTTGTTAATAGTTATCAAAAGATTTGTTATTAACATGTTGAAATTGGAAATTTGTAAAGTTTCAGTCATTTATGCAAAAGAGGATTAAAACTATCAAACTAGGAACATAATTTCCAAAATCAGCTGAGACAGTTCCATCCACAATTATTTCAATCGTATTAAACGAGAAACGTTTATAACAAAGGGATGGGGTTCATCACTTTTATTTGCCCAAACAGTGTAGGATGTGGCCAGAAAGGAAATTCGAAACTGTGTCCACACTTAAATTCTGAATACAATAAGGAGGTTAATTATACATGTAGAATTTAAATGCTCAGTTTACATTTGAAGATAGTTATAAACTTATACATACGTAATCTACATGTAGATAATTCCCATGAGTAACAATAACTAGTACCTCTAAACGGAATAAACACAGACCAACATCTCTCGACAGAGCTTTATGATCTGGCTTCATCCACCGATGGGTGTATACTTAGAGCAACATAGCTTATATTTTATCTGTAAGTAGTGTATGCCCTGATAAAGTATCATTTTATAACAAGGATTTTAGAAAACTGTATAGACAAAGAGTTTGAAAGTGCTCCATGATCAGCGGATCTTTTAGTTCCAATTATTGGTTAGGCATTTGACAAAACGAAAAGAATAGCTGGGTACACTAGGTTGATTCTGCTTTGAGACTATTCATTTCTGGACTTTTTGTACTCGGCCCATAAAATCTTCCTCGCGTTGACAGTCTCTTTGGGATAGTCTCTGTTAATGCTATAGGCCGTGTTTTTCTATTTGTAACACTGTGACAATACATGTTCTGTGTCGCGGTAGTCAGGAAAATACGCAATGTTTGGCCTAGTCTTACTCCTTTGGAAGCACCCATACCCGTGTACACGCTAAATTTGTGTACACTTGTCAATACCAGGTTCAGAATTCAAGAAAGTTTCAATTATATGGCAACAATTTGCATCCATTGTTTCTGGAATGTCATTAAAAAGCAAATTAGTATGTCTGTTACGAGCCTCTTTGTCCCATGATTTGTATTCAAGAAGGGTGATTCTAGATGACTGTTCTGACAGTTCGGACTCAAGGGTACTAAATCTTGTCCTGATGTTAATACACTTATGAGCAGATTCTCGATGTTATATGAAAGACCTGGCTGAGGGGATATGAAAACTACATGCAAATCTCCGTCTACTTCAGATGCATCCATTGTAATCTTCTTTAGTATAAAATGCCGCTTAAACTGTTTAAACTGACTAAGTACATTTTGTTTAATCAAAAAGGGTTAGAGCGTGAATCAATTGAATTGATAGACAGGTTTCAGTGTATTTCACACCTTTCCTAAGCTAACATCTGGATGAAATTTATCACAATGTCTAGTTGATCAATCAGTATTTCAAACTTTCATTAATCACATGAACAAACAAATATGTAAACAAATGGTACCATTTTCCTATAAGAAGATAAATGGCTTTTAAATGAGCATACATTCTATTATCATAATGACTAATATCATCAGTTTAGAGAAGTTTAATGTATAAATTGTGCTAGCTAAATTGGAAATTATGTTTTTGTTTGTTTGTATTACAATTTTACTTTGCTTAACATTATAGTAAACTTGTTTTAAGTTACAATAAAAAGTTGTATAATTATGAACCTATAAGGCAGGCGGTAACTTGCTGCAGGTCAAAAGTAATGCAGAAAGCACCTATAGGACCTTTCGGCAATAGTTTGCCTTGCGTTAAGCAACCACCTGCTTTTAATAACTCCTATGTTCAATAAATGAATGGTCTGAACCAGAACTTTATGCTGATGTTATCTACAAAGGTACAAATATGAGTAAGTCATGCAGGAAATACCACATACAGAACAAACAGTCGCCTGAACAGCAACACAAGAAAACAGCAAATGTACATAACTACCAAAACATAAAGAGACGCACAAAGACAAAACAAACAAACGATATGGGAAGATGCCTTGGAACTGTTCCGGACAAAATTCACTGGGGTTATAAGGGTTTAGATGCACCCAACCTCACACTTATTCCATCCCCACACTAAAAGTCAAACGGTGTAGATAAACGTATCCCCTCTCCCAACTAATCTATAACAACCGCGATGGCGAAAATTCGGGGTCATATCCATTTCCATGATCATTAAAACTTTTAGGAAGAAAGGTTATGACCCCATTTTATTGCAACGCACTGCTTGTTGGGTATATTGACCCAATTACAGTCGGTAACTACGTTTCCCTCTTTGCTTGCGCGATGGCCGTTGGTAGTACTCTATAGTGGTATACTCTTAAACCCAGAAACGGGATTAGACTCGTGTATTACATTTTCTCTGTTGTGCCCTTAACGGCTTCCCTGCAGTAACGTTGCTCTTGCCATATTTTAAATATTATCCTGTGATTACCCTCTTCTGTGTTGCGGGGGAGTCCGGTGGGGATAACTTTATTTATTTGTTAAAGTAGGGTAACGTTGAGGTAAGTGTGAGGTTAGGACGTCCCTAAACCCCCAATTGTGGCTTTTCCACTGACCGGTCTAAGGCGGTACTCTCTTTGTCACTCTTACGTTTATGTGTGTCTTGTGTCTTTGTGATTGTGCGTTTGTTGATGTTTGGGATGTTTGTCTCTTGTGCTTACGCGTTTGTGGATGCTCTGGGTGTTCGTCTCGTGTGTGCGCACGTGTTTATGTATGTGCGTAAATTTGGGTGTGTGACATGCTTTCTGTCAGTGTTTTGGTGGTCTTGTATGTGTTTTTTTCCTGCTTGACCTGACTACTTTTTCATTGAAAAGTAAAGGTTAAAATGTAAGCTAATGCAGCAAGGGTCTGTCTTACAAAAGACTATCGTAAGTTATAATACATAATGACTGCAACTGAAAGTTGCAATCGTCGTATGTTAGACCTTTCCATACTTTCTGTCATATGAATTTAGCCTAAACGACTGCACACAAGAACATTCAATACTTTCAGTAATATGGAGTATTATCAATTGTCATAAATCAGGGTCCATGCTTATAAAGCTTTTCAGTTGAGTCTCAGTTCGTTCTCAAGCTTTTAATTTGTCAGGTTTGAGTTCTCAAGCTTTTGATTGGTCAGACTTGAGCCAACGGCCAAAGGCTCAAATCTGACCAATCAAAAACTTGCGAACGAACTCAGACTCAACTAAAAGCTTCATAAGCATCGATACAGGACTAATGGTACGTTTGGTTGTAGATCTGTAGTAAAACGGGACACATACTTGCAACTAAGAAATAAAATAACAGTAAAGTTGCAGTCGATATCTCGGATGTGGATAACTCGAACTTCCGGAAATCTCAAAGTCAACATTTTTTCCTTCCAAAACTGAACTGTTCTAAAATTTATCGCTACACATATCTACGCTACACATATCTACAGACACATTTGACAGCTTAATGCAGGTCTAAAGTAATGCTGAAAGCTCCTATTGGAACAACAATCATTTCTGTAGACCTGAATTAAGCCTTGAATTTGAGCTAGCGTCCACATTAGAAATCTGAAGACTATGGCTTCTGATATCTCAAAGTAATTTGTATATGGACGTTCAACTGTATTTATGATTTCATGGGTTCCTAACATCTAATCTCTTGAGCCTAAAAACTTTACCAAATAAACAGTTATGTATGAATTTATCTATTCATGAATACTCAAATATTTAACCTAATTTTCAAAAGATAAATATCTTAATTGCTGGCTATGAGAAAAACAGATAGAGATACACATATAGAAACAAAGAGAAAGAGTCAGACAGACAGACGGACACTGTATATCTATACCCATCTTGTTTTATTATACCTCACGCGACTTTCCTATTCAGATTTTCCATATACACGCCATGAAACAATTTGTATTGTTCCATGCGTACAGACAGATAGTAAGAGAAGGAGAGAGAGGAAAGAGAGGGAGAGAGAAAGAGAGAGATGGTGATGATTCTCCCGTTTTCAGCGCTTATCAAGGAAATACCTGTCCCAAGTCACGCTGGTATAGTATGTTATCTACCCGATTAGAAGTTGGATATAACCATCCTATTGTCACAATTGTTTACATAAATGTTAACAATTGTAACTATCACTGCTTGATTTTCATTCTGATTTCCGCATATCGCGAATGTAGAATAGAATGCGCTGGAAAGAACAATAAAAATGACAGGAGTTACTAAACACTTATCGTGGCTCATATTTTGTGGACTGCTTTTTGAGGTATGGCAAACAGAACCTGTCTTATGCGGCCGTTTAATCAATTAACACAGGAGTCGCAAGGATTTTTGCTAAATGCCGGGCAAAAGTAATGCAAAAAGCTCATATATGAGCTTTTTGCATTACTTTTGACCTGTATTAAGCTACGACCTGCTTTACATACCCATATTTATAAGACCTCTTTTCGATGGCCGTTTAAAGCAGGTTCTACTCTAATAGTTTACAACTAAAGGCACTGCTGCTGCTATTACTGGTACTAGTCCTAGTACCTTTTAAATACCACAAACATTACTTGTACTTTTTAGATGTTAAGATTTAAAGAGAGTAAGTCATAGAAATGAGAAGATGGGGGAGAGAGGGATGTAAATTTAATTTCACTTTACAATTATTTACTGCATATTAACCCTTTCGCTGCCAAATTCTCTCGTCCGCTAACTTTGTCGTCTGCTACAAAATTTCATTTTTTATTTTCTTCATTTTTGTTTCAAAAACATACTAACAGTAGCAAACAGTTTGGATCCTGATGAGGCACCGAGTTACTCGGCGTCTCATCTGGATCCAAACTGTTTGCATAGGTGATCACAGATCCGGCACTGGCAGCGAAAGCGTTAATTCAGTTTCACATAGATGAAAGCATTACTGTTTTATTTAATACGGCTTTTTGTGTACGCATACTGCAAATGGCGATGTATAAATTATCTTTTATTTGTTTCCAATGTTGATTGAAGCTGAATTTCATTTCCAATCCTATTCATAAGTAAATATATTACCCTTCAATACATAAATACGCCTTCTACACCATTGCAATCAGAGTAGAACCAGATCAGACGGCTCTTGTAGGAACCGTCTGATCAGGGTCTACTCTGTTCGCCTATGAACTAATATAGATATGATTCTACAGTTTCGCAGTTTCTGTCATTGCCAAGCTTTCCTTTGTTCGTTTACACGCATTAATCAATCTAATCATTAGTCGTGACATTATTTCTAATACGGTTTTTAAGACCCTTTTATTCTTCAATATTCGTGTAAGAAATAATGAGATCATGAATATTTATTAGCTGAAATCTTATAGTTTTTTGTAATCAAGGAAAACGTTTACTCGGACAAAATCTGTAGAACCATACCTGCATCAAGCCTAAAGCAAAACAGGACATATCCTGATAATACGGCTCCTATAGGAACCGTCTGGTCTGGGTCTACTCTATTTGCAAATGCGTGAAAAGGCATTTGTATAAAGGAAAGTGTTCAGTGAAGGGATATAATCAGTTATATACATGCTAATCTCTTTATATATGTACTGCAAAATAAACTAATACTTATCATGTTAACCCTTTCCCTTATGTAAGCGCATTCTGCTCTGTTTGCTTATGGTGTAATATAGATCTGATTCTACAACTTCTTCCTGAGCCGAAATGGCATGTGTTCATAAGCCATTATAAAAATAATCTTATTAATATCTATGACGTCATTATTTTCTACATGAATATTCATCAGGGAAAGGTTTAAGCACTACCTGCCTGGTATTTGCAAAACAAACTTGCATCTAGATGAGACTAAGATTTCTTGGTGTCGGATCAAGATCCAGACCGTTATACACTCGGTCAATAATGTCGGAAAATCTTGAAAAGGAATCAGAACTCAATAACCGTGGCAAAGGATAGGGGTAAGCAGAGAATATTTTGTAAAGCATAAGGGTATGAATGAGCGTCTAATGGGGTAGTTTACTTCAGCCTTAACCCCTTGCTCCCTGAATTCTCATGTAAGATATAATGACATTGTGACTTTTAATTAGCTGATCTTTATAATTAAACATGAGCACATGGCCTTTTGGCCATGACAGAAACTGTAGAATTATACGTATTCTGGTTACATACGCAGACAGAGCAGACGCTTACATGTATCAGCCAGTCCCTACAGGAGCCGTCGGAGCTTGGTCTGTTCTCTTTGCAAAGGCGTTAAAACGCGTGTCTATGGATAAACCCTGAACGTGTGGGAACCGAGTATGTGCAAGCAGTGAAGACCCAAGTCAGAAACATCCACAGGAACCCTTTGAACTGGGTCTACACTGTTTGTCATCAAAATCGTTTTTGGTAATGATAAGATTAGATACGATATCTTGTTAAATTAATATTAAGAAATGGAGCAGCCAGTTTTAATCATTCAGCTTAATTTGGGTTAAATAGATAGAGATCGGATATTTCAAAATCACATACGCATGTGTACGCAACTGTTGCGTTCTTAACCCTTACAACGCTGAGTTTTCAAATGGACTATTCCAAAATTCAAACAGGTCAAGCGTATGGTGAATATGTAGGGATTTTAGTAACGATAGGTTAACATGACAAACAGTGCAGACCCTGATGAGAGGGCTCCTCTAAAATATAAATTAATCAAAATCACATTAAACTATATCACAAAACAAAACAACACTTTACGACAAATAGTACTGATCCTGATCAAAGGGCTCCATGTATACTATTTGCATATACATGGTTCCCGCACTGTTTGCATATACATAATTCCCGCAATGACTGCATATACAGTTCCCGCAAAGTTTGCATATAAATGGTTCCTGTGCTTTTTGCATATACATGGTTCCCGCAATGTTTGCATATACATGGTTCCCGCAATGTTTGCATTTACATGGTTCCCGTGCTTTTTTCAAGGAATTGTGTAATCACATGGACGGCTCTTTTAGTCGACATTGTATCTTTATCATATCGAATGTTGGGAGATTGATTGCAGACACGTCAGTACGAGCGTCAGACGGTTTTGACCCTGATCAGATGCCAGTATAGTCTGATCTGGATCAAAACTGTTTGTAAGTGTCAGTCAGTGTGCGCATGTCTTCTGTGTTTATTTTTTTAAAAGCGAAACCTGTATTAAACAGCCAATTAATGAAGAAGCATCGACTTCTCAAAATACAGGTTACTGCTTCGGGTGGTACGTGTGATGCAGGAAGCTCCCGAAAGAGCTTCCTGTCTTAAAGTTGTCCTGCATTAAGCTGACACCATCATATTTTGAGTGTCTGTTTAGCACAGGTTTCTCTGTACTTACTTCAGTTTCAACCATTTATTAATCGTACATGTATTACTACTCCTAGTTTCGTTTCGTTGGAGAGTACACATTGTACATGGGTGCATGCCTGCATGGTATTTCATTCCCTGAATGTATATATTTTTCATCCGTTATAGGCATAATTATGTGCATACCTGAGTACCAATCATATTTACTACATGTACTTCACTTTTCGTTCGTGAAATCATTCTCCTTCATTCGTTTCGTTGGAGATTATACACAGGCGTCTGTTGTCATTTGATTCATGATACCTACCTGTACATTGTAACTCTAGGTTCTTAAGTTTTAACCCTTAAGATTTGTTTTGAAAAAATCTGTAAATGGTAAACTTCGGATTGTTGCATTTCAAAATGGAAAAATATCTAAATACGAGTGTCAGACAGAGTTGATCTAGACCAGAGGCCTCGTTACGTGACGTCTGATCCTGATCTAAACTGTATGCAATTACAAGTGAAGGTCGCGTTCGACAGGAAAAGGGTTAAATGATACAGGAATAGATTATATATATATTATTGATTCGACTGCCTTGTTAATGTAAATGTATGGCCATTATTAGTATCTATTGTATAGCATTTTGTATATTAATATGTCATGAAGTGATACTGAATAGTAACTCTGCTTAAATGCAAGGTTCATATCACACGTATGTTTATAATGTTTACATCGTTATCTGTATATATGTTACTGATCTCCATTTATGGAGGAATTGAATAAACTATCTGAATGTCTAGCAACAGCAGTCTGCTTCAGTTTCCCTCATTTCTTTGCCAAAGAAAATATGGCCAGAGTGTCAGACAGTTTAGATCCTGATGAGAAGGCACATTATGCGATGTGTTATCTGGATCCAAAGTGTTTGCATCAGCAATCGATGTTTCGTCGCAATGCCTGCAAAGAGTTACGGGTTAGATACCGATTATTAAATATCTTCTGAATTCCTGTTGCAGAGAAACTGTAACATAACAGCTAATTAACCCTTTCCTTCATATAAACGACTTTTCATGTATCTGCAAAGAAAGTAGACCCAGATCAGACGGTTCCTACAGGAGCCGTCTGATCAGGGTCTGATCTGTTTGCTAATGGAATTTGAAAGATTTGTTTCTTTAGTTCCTAAAATGGCTACAATTTTCGTTTCTTTAGTTCCTAAAATGGCTACAATTTTCCACCTTCCATATTTCATTATAACTATCTGTCAATGGATATTCAGAAGATATTAAAGTTTAAAGGGTTAATATTTGCACAGACCATTGCTGATTGACCTGTACCTGTATGCTCTTCCAGGTCTGTGGTGCTGGACACGTGTATATCCAGTTAAAAATACTGCAATACGACAATCCTGATGGCACTTCATACCACGGACAGAACTTTACTGGGTCCAGAAAATGTTGCGATACCAGCGGGAACAATAACTGTGTTGCGAACCACAGGGACAACTGTGACACTTATTTTGTGGTCTGCATTGGGAGGTAGCTCTATAAATGTTTCCTACTTTCTACAATTAATACATTACCTAATAGGTTATTTAAGACCTTACCCCTTTGGATAAATCTACTCATATCGAGCATTTACTAGAAAAGGGGGATTTTTTTAAAATTGTGTAGTTTTGAAACCATTGTGACAAATATAGCACAAATTTATGTCTTATAATGGTCGGTGATTAAAGGATTTTTTAGCCTTTGCAGAAACTGTAAATCAAATTTAAATTTCTAAAAGTATGTATACAGTAAAATCTAGATTATTCGAATTTTTAGTATAGAATAATGTAGACCCTTATGGACAGGTGGTTGCTTAATGCAGGGTGAAAGTGATACAGAAAGCTCATCGAGGAGCTTTCTACATGACTTTCACCCTGCGTTAATCTGCCACCTGTCTTAAAGATAGATAATGCTTCTTTATACGCTCGTAATGTAACCTGTGTACTGACAATACTATTACAAAATGAATAATGGCGGTTTAGGAATTTGTTTTGATATAGTCTACATTAGTTCATAGACAAAACTATATTTGAGCCTACTCAGTTTGCAAAGGCGTGTAAGATTTGTTACGGTAAAGTAGACTTTCTCACATACGTTTGTTTAGAAAACTCACATTTAAAAATGTTTAAGCCTTTAACCCATGAATATTCATGTAGCAAGTAATGACATTATGTGGCGGTGGCGGTGGTGTAGTGGTAACGCGCTTGACTATCAGTCCAGAGGTCCGGGGTTCAAATCCCGGTCCCTCCCGAAATTTCAGAGACGCTTTTCCGTGTCTCCCACCCGCACATCCTCTCCACCCAGGGGTTAAAATGGGTACCTGTGAGAGTCACTCGCCGGTACTGCGGCTGCATGATTGCGCCATATGTTAGCAGTGCTCAATATTGTAGGCCAGTGACTCAATGACCAGGGGAGTAAATGTACAATCGGCTGAGCAGTCATTTCGACTGAAAGTAGACTATAAATAGGTACTTTTTTAGTCTTGATTCATGATTATCAGTTAGATTATTTGTCATTATAGGACATTACGGGAATTGTAGGTCTTGGCAGAAACTGTAGAATCATATCCATATCATATAACACAGCAGACTCTAATCAGAAGACTTTTACAAGAGCCGTCTGATCTGGGTCTACTCTGTTTGCAAATGTATAGAAAGGCATATTTATGGAGTAAAGGTAATGAACCTAAAGATACAATTGTTTGCCTATGTAATCTATTAACCATTTACTCCATAGACACTCCTCTTAACCCTTCGCTTGCTATTCACGCTTCATTATACCTACCTGTAAATAGTGAAGATCCAGATGAGACAGCTCCTGCAGGAGCTGTCTCATCAGGGTCTGCACTATTTACATGTTGATTGTGCAACCAGTGCACTCCACAGCAGTGATTGCACAGCGAACTACGTGTGCACAGTGAAGATGTGTGTAATTATACAACAGGACATGGGTATTTTATAATTCAGCAAGAGAAGGGTTAGCACTAATCAAAACAGAGTAGATTCAGAACAGACGGATTCTGTATGGGTCTGATCAGGGTCTACTTTGTTTGCTTATGAAATTATAATTGCTCTTATTCTGCAGTTTCTGCAAATAACAAACGATCCTGTGATCATGTGCTTTTATAAAAAATCAGCTAATAAATATTCAGAATGTCATATCTACTTTCATAAATATTCATGCTGTAAATGGTTAGATGCTGAATATCAAACTATTCTGTTGTAGTCAAAACCCCAACAGCTGCTCTGGAAAGACCCAATCGTCAATAGATCACACATTGGCAGATACCAGTTCCTACTCAATTACTGCTGATAAAGCACCGATAGTTTTGACTGCAGCCATCAACAACTGGAAGGTAAAGCTGAATATAAATCCGCCCTGAATTCAGTAGCTATTCATATTAGCAACCTTTTGATGGCCGCTTAAGACAGGTTCTACTGTATACATGCTGGTCTGTCACCGAGTTGTAATGCTGGGTCTACGAAAACGTTTTCAAATGACAGAGTATTCCAATCCATGTGTAGACATTTCTATTTCCGTTTTTAGTCCTGCCAGGCATTGGGTATGGATACATGTTGTTAGTATGCATTTGTCTGATCAGAGAGCTACAGTTTTTAGGAAAACAGGTTAGCCGTTTTCAATACTTCTTCTCCTTACCCTATCTCTCTGGGGCGATTCTAAAATGTACCGTTAAGTTAACGGTTTACTCTCTAAATGCGCCTGTCAAGACAAACATATACATAGTATACCTAAATCAGACAGCTCCTGTAGGTGCCGTCTGATCAGGATCATCTTATGAAACAATATAGCTACATGTATGACTCTACAGTTTCTGCCATGGCCAACATCCCTGTGTCCATGTGCGTTTAAAAATTAATGAATGTTTACGAAATCATTCTTTTTTACATTAATATTAAGTTAAGACCAGGTATGGAGGAGAATTAGAAGAGCGTGACACTGATATTAAGTGCCATCTAATGCTTATGATTGCACTCACTGATATTCGCAAACAGTTTTAACCATTTCCTTCATATAAACGTGTTTTCATGCATTGTAAACAGAGTAGATCTAGATCAGACGGCTCCTTTATGAATC
Organism: Azorinus chamasolen; assembly: GCA_963576725.1. NCBI lineage: Eukaryota > Metazoa > Mollusca > Bivalvia > Cardiida > Solecurtidae > Azorinus > Azorinus chamasolen. The sequence continues at coordinate 284,702 of OY755244.1, forward strand.
GTACGATCAAGAGCTGCTCTGTTTGCTAATATAATATGAAAGATTATGCTTCTTTACTTTCTAAGATGGCTTCAATGTTCCGCCTTCCATTTTTGTCCATGAATATTCAGTAGGTATTGAAATTTTGAACAGACATAGAACAGAGAAAGGGTTAAGAGCAAGGTCTGGGTAACTTGTTAACCATATTTATCCAATTCAATGGACTTAACCCACTAACAGCTAGCCTGACTCCCATTTTCAAACACTTCTGATTGAGATTAGACCCCGAGTAACCGGGCTCGAATCAAGATCCAAGCTGTTTGTCACTCGTCCAATGATTTCTCAAAAGCCTATTAAAATCGGAAGTAGTCAACATTATACCAGATCAAAATTTGAGCAGGCTTTATTTTTGTTGCAGCAAGGAAATGGTAAGAAGATAATGTAGTTGTGATTTTAATAGAATGCTACTTCAGCCACTTCAGCTGTATTTAACCCTTTCCCCTTATGCATATTCATGTAAGAAATAATGACATCATGAATATCTATAAGCTGATGTTTTATAAGGGCAAATTTACACTGTATTTTGAAAATGTAGTCAGATCTATTATAATTTCATGAGCAAACAGAGCAAAGTCTGATCAGACGGTCCCTACTCTATTTGCAAATACAAGAAAAGGCGTTTATATGAAGGAAACAGTTAACCCATTACGTCATAGGCTATTTTTAGATACAACCTCTTTGAATAAATCTACCGAAAAGGAGCATTAACTATAGGAAAGGAAAATTTTGGAATTTTGTAGTTTGAAACCATTGTGATAAATAGAGCATTTGCTCCTATAGGAGCAAATGCTCTATTTTATCACAATGGTTTCTCAAAGTGGCTTTTACAGACTCGTCAAAAGTCGTCAATATGAGGGAAAGGGTTAACCGTGACTGTGAAACAGACAGGGCCAAGAACTATTTCGACCTTATCAAAATACATAGTTCTAACTGGGATTATGATATACCCTTTATCTCATGAATATTCAGGTACTAGATAATTTCATAAGCATACAAGGCAGATACTGATCAGATGGCTCCTACAGAAGCCGTCTGATATGGATCTACCCTATTTGCAACATTGTCTATATGCATCTCTATGTGGTTAATTAGTTAACCCTTTCCCTTATATAAACGTGTTTTCACGCATTTGCAAACAGAGTAGACTCATATCAGACGGCTCCTAGATGAGCCGTCTGATCAGGGTCTGCCCTGTTTGCCTTTGGAATTTGATATACATCTGTTCCTTTACTTTCTAAAATGGGTACAATGCTCCATCTTCCATATTTCGTTGTAACTATTTTGTCCATGAATATTCAGTAGGTATTGGAATTTGAAATAAACATAGAACAGGGAAAGGGTTAAGTTGGGTGTTTCTGCACCGCAACACTGTCGAACAACGCAGGCATCACGACTACTGTCTTGTCATTTCAGGCTAGCGGTTTGTATATAATACCAAATATATATGACAAGGACAATTCGCGTGGCGGAGAACTTATAGACAACTTCACAGTACCAATATCTGGCATAACCCCAGACAGAGATATTCAGCATGCGAAACCTCATAATATACATTTCCATCATCTAACAAGGTCAGTATAAGAACTTCCACTCTAACACTACTCTAGTAACTTTTAACAGTTTAATATTTAGTTGAGGATCTTATACGAGTATTTTCTTTTGATCATTATTTCACAACCTTTGTCGCTAATATGCACCAAGACAAAAAGTGGAGCCCCAAATAAGGCGCTGCCTTAACCATTTGTCACAGTTTCTAGTTCCATGTCTGTCGTGCATCCCTGTGAAATTTCCATTGATTTATCTCTATTCTTTATTTTACCAAAACGTCTTGACAAAATGGATTGCAGACGACAATTAGAATTTTTGCAGCGAAAAACTTAAAGGAGTTGCATAAATAAGACCCATGTCTTGACATGTGTTTTAATTTATCCTGAGTGAACCAGTTTAGCGATTATCCTGATGTGAAAATATAATGTCTGCTGAACTATTGATATGGTTCAATTTTCGAATAAGCATTTGAAAAGTCATTGACATAGTCGTCAAATTACCTATGGTCTAAAATGGATCTAAGCTATTTGTTGCAAATGCAAGCCAGCTTGTGGATAGCAGGATAAAGATTAGTAAGGCTTATAAGAAAGAAATACAAATCACATACAACAAGAAATACAGCGAAAATACAGCTCTAACATACATCTGCCATGGAATTTGTACTGTTCTATGTATCATTCTTTCGTGAGGGCAACATTACTTCTCGCTTCTCAGTCGTGCTAGATAAGCTGAGTTACTAAAAATAGCCGTACTAGAAATCCTTATCTGGAACACCCCGTGACTAGTGTATTCATACATGCGATTGGGTAAAATCAATACAAGGGAAGGACTTCTTACAGAATTATACTAACATTTCTATAGGCAACAACCTTATGAATTGAAATTAATATAAGTAATTAGCACGAATATGAAATTCTATTTATCATATAAACACTTTAAAAGCCTATTTAATTAACCGAAGACGTTGTTTTGTAGTCACTCATTTTTTTATAATTACGCCAAAACGTAACGTTTGTGGTTGTCATAACAAATGACGTCATTAGAGGGTTAATACACGTTTTTTCGGGCAATAACATCTGCAGTGTCCCGAGGGACTGTTGTTGGCCCGAGCCCGAAGGGCGAGGGCAACAACATTCCCGAGGGACACTGCAGATGTTATTGCCCGAAAACAAACGCTATTCTTACATAAAACTAATTTTCTGCTCTCCTGCATCAATTTAATTCTTCAAAATACAAGCAAAACAACGGCAGCAAAACTATACACTTCTTTGACACTTCGTCGATTTAGTTTAAACATATTTATTTATATATAACTTGCAATACATATAAATACATAACATCGAGAATCAAAAGGATTGGATCGGAAGCATGCTGCTTATTGAGATCCTCTCCTCAAGTATTGTTTCGTCTATAAATTTACAATCAATGGTGGACATGTGAATAAACATGTCGACAAAAAGAGTCAAGAATAACAGGAAACTATTCGGTGTAAACAAAAAAAGACGGAACGCTAAGCCGGTGCCTGGATGCCAAACAAACAAACAAGAAAGAAAAAACAAATAAGAAAAAACAACAAAAAAACTAGCTAACTGGAACCAGAAACCCACGCGATAGAAGCGGTCCGCTGCCCGGAGAATGAGCCCCCGGCGGAAATTGAAACTAATAGACATTGTTTAGGTAAACCGTTTTGATGTTATTATGAAGTATTGCACAGCTTGAAAAATATTCCTGTTAGATTCCTCATCGAGTGATGGGTCGCCATAAAGAAACAACTTTGTTGACGGCGCACAGATTGCATTTACTTTGAAAAAAAGGTCATTACGACTTGTGTGGTATATTGGACAAGTGAAAAAGTAATGTTGAACACTTTCAATTTCCCCACAAGTGCATAGTGGTGAATTAACAATATTTTTCTGAAAGAGGGTTAGGTTTAAAGTACTTGAATTCGTTCGAAGGCGACAGTGAAGTATCTGGGATTTTCTGTCTCCCATGTAATAGTACCGGGCTTTAGGGCGAGGCTTATCTTGGTTGATTAATCGCTTGAAAGACGAAACAGTATTTGAATGTCTGGTTTCTAAGGATAAAGAATTCCACTCACGAATGACAGATGGTAAGAAAGAATCATAGTACAGTTGTGTTCTGGCACGCAAAGATGTAATGTTACCAGCATTTCGTACAGGATACCTGGAACCCTGACCTACAAGTGGTGGTACTAGGTCTGAAAGATAATCGGGGGTAAGATGATTTGCCATTTTATAAAACAGTATCAGTTTGTGTTTTCTCCTTCTTGATTCGAGAGATTCCCATCCTGTTTCAGTGTTTAGATTTTTAAGTGAGACTAACTTGGTAGTTCCTGTTACGATTCTAGCTGCTTCATATTGTATCTTTTCTAAATCGGACTTTTCATTAAGGGTACAGTTGTCCCAAATTATATCGGAATATTCCAGAACAGGTCTGATGAAGCTGAAATATATGGTTTCAAGTGCTTTTCTATCTAAGTGATGCTTTAGCTTACGCATAATATTAATTCTATTCCAGGCTTTAGATGTTATGTAGTCAATATGTGCATGCCAGCTACCATTGTTCGACAGATACACACCTAGATGTTTGTGTGATTATACTTCATTAATAGTTTGATTACGCATTATTAAATCAGGATGTTCAGGTCTATTTGTCTTACGTGAAATTAGTAGCGATTCTGTTTTGGAAGGGTTAAAAGTAACTAGCCAAGTGTTTGCCCATTTGGTGACTTTGATTATATCGGAATTTAAAGTAGCGGTAGTTGTATTTGCATGTTCAACAATTAGATATAAACTCGTGTCGTCTGCAAAAAGACGGATATTAGACTGTATGTCAGACACTATATCATTTATGTAAATTAAAAAACAAGAGAGGCCCAAGTATGGATCCTTGAGGCACTCCAGCTTTAAGTGTTGACGAGTGTGACTCAGTCCCTGGTATGATAACACGTTGTCTTCTATCTTTAAGATAACTAGAAAACCAAGTTATAAGTCTCTCAGATATACCGGTTGCTTTAAGCTTACACAAAAGGCCTGTGTGCCATACTCGGTCAAAAGCCTTACTTATGTAAAAAAAGACAGCGCGAATTTCCTTTCCCTCATCCAAAGCCTTGCAAAATGTATTATAGAAAAATGTTAACTGGTTAACAGTCGAATCCCCTGGGATAAAGCCAGACTGGTAACGAGATAGAAAATCTGTGTCTCGAAGGTAGTTATACAAGTATTTAAAAACAAGTCGCTCTAACACTTTATCTAAGTTACTTAAGAGAGATATGGGTCGGTAATTACTTGGTAAAGAAGGGTCACCTTTTTTGAAGATGGCACACACACGAGCTTCTTTCCAAGCTGAAGGCACCATTCCTTTGGACAGAGATTTATTAAATAAGTCACAGAGCGGTTGGCATATTTCAGACGAGAGTTCCCGAAGCAAACGGTTGTTTATTTCATCTGGACCCGATGCTTTACCTAATGGAAGACATTTAAGTATCGATTCAACTTCGTCAGGCATTATATCAATATCGGCCATGTTATAGTTAGAGATCGGAATAATTGGAGTTGGGATGCCCTCGTCATTAAGAATAGTTTGGTTAGTGAAGTAATCATTTAGTAAATTAGCTTTGTCTATATTTTCTATTGCCTGGTAATTATTGTCGATCAGAGTAGGTATTGAGTTTCGTTCTTTAGTTGTTATGAAACCTTTAAGCACTTTCCACCAGTCGCTTGAGTTAAAAGTAGAAGTTGTCAGTCTTAGAGATAAATTTACGTAGTATTGTTTCTTTGTTTTGCGAATTAGCGCAACAACTTCATTTCGAAGTTTTCTAAACCGATCCCAATGGTAATGTGCTTTTGTTCTTTTAGCCTTTCTATATGCACATTTTCTTTTTAATTAGTGAAGATATCCAGGGAGGTTGGAAGGGTCTAACAGTTATTGATTTACTTGGAATATTCATATTGGCCAGTTCTAACAATTTCTCAGTGACCCGTTTCGAGTATATGTCAACGTCATCGTCTATCAGTTCAGTCCAGTTAGTGTCTCTAGCACTTTGTCTGAGTTGGTCGTAGTCAGCCTGTTCGTACTTCCATATTTTCCTAGTAAAGGTTTTAAATTTAGGTTTATTAAAATGAAAAAAGCCGTAAATAGGGCAGTGGTATCGCACAACTTGGTGGAGAAAGGGATCTCCAACACTGCATGAGTAGAGACTATTCTTATTCTTAACTAAAATTACATCGATGAGGGAGGAAGAATGTTCTGTAAAATGAGTTGGTTCTTGAATGACTTGTTCAAGCCCATATTCTTGACACAGGCGATCTATCTTACGTGAGGACTGGTAGTGGAACATATTCAAGTTAAAATCACCCGTAAGTATAATATCATCTATATCTGTATCTACTACAGAATGAATAGAATCCTCAATCATTTGAAAGTAGGCCGAGTTGGAGTTAGGTGGACGATAGAGTACACCTACAATTATATGCCTATGTCGATTTATGCTGTTTCCGGGTCACTGTTTTCTTTTCGACGTCAATTCATGATTGTATCAAATACCGTTTACACGGAATTTCATTCAATATGTCTATCACTAAAAACAGTTCATTGTCGGGGCTCCTGGAAATACTCACACCCCGGCGTTCACCTAGCTTAGGCCAAAACGCTGTAATATTCGCGTCCATTGTTTACCTTAGGTATAATTAAAACCGGTCAACAACAGCGCGTGAGCACGAGAATCGCCTTGTTAATACATGGTCTAGCGGGACTACAACAGCACGTATTATGCAAGAATTTGGTGTCACGCCTAAAGTTATGCTGCGGTCTGTTGCTATTAGATACGGAAGTAGTACTTCACAAAATTCGTTAATTTTCTTGGTTTTAGGGCGTATTTCAGCGAGAAAAATAATCAAGCATGGGATTTGTTAAAGCCGGTGGGTTCTATACCCTCGGTTGGTCTGTTCCTATCGGAAACTCGCTAAAGCTCGTTTCCGAATGGAACAGACCAACCTCGGGTATAGAAACCCCCGTCTTTAACAAAACCCATGCTTGATTCTTTTAGTCTAGATCAGTGAGGGCTTATTAAATTGTGTGCGTGACGCCATCCGACGCTTGCAATTTGATCACCGAATGATATTTTGATAGTTTGTTTTCGTCTAATAATTTGAGAAATGTCACGGTTTTTTGCGATTATTTCGGGGGAGGCTCTATAAAGATGGGACAGTGAAAATGACTGGGCCAGTATCAAATGCATACTGACTATGAAATAGACAGGATTGTTCTCTGATTTTTAAGCACCGAGAATAACTTTTGTTCACAACTGTTTATTGTTGTCATTGAATACATCTTTTTGCTGATGAAATTGAGTGTGATGTTCGGTATAATAGAATAGATATTACATCGCCTTGGTGAACACTACCAACTTCGGGTTGAAAATAGTGATATCGCCCTCCATTGTATGTAATATTTATATAATGTCTTTATTGGGGAAACATTCAACCCAGGTGTATTTGGATCCGGTGTAATGAGGAGAAGTGATCCCCGAAGTAGATCGACCGGGGGTCATAGTACTATATAATAAATCGACCGGTCATAGTATTATGCCCGGGGAGTCGTAGTATTATGGCCCCCTTACAAATAAAAATCCGACCCCTTTTATAACAAACTGACCCCCGTAGTAGATCTTACATGTAAGAAACTGGCCTCACATACGAGGTAATAAACTGACCCTAAAAAGTGTGCATAAAAGTGAAGTGAATTCCTACTTAGTCACTGGGCCTCACATGCGCCATCTACCCCAAACCGCAGCACCACGCAATACATACCACATTCTCCTCGGGGAACGCAAACAAACAACAAAAACATTTGGAACTAAACTTCTTTAATGGGATAAGTGTTGATACAACAGAACATGTTGTGTTCTTGAGAATGGTTTGTAGATGAGATCCTTTACATGTAATGTTCAAAAATGTCGATGTGAGTGATATAGTTCAAAGTTAATTTTAAACACAATGCCAAAATCAAACAAGAGCACCGCAAGACGGGGCAATATACGCCCGAAGGCTGTTCTATTTACACAATGTGTGAACCTTCAGAAGTTGCGCATATGAGGTCTATTAGGGCTAAGGCCAAGGAGAGTAAAACTGCTTATTGTAATAGTAATCTTTTATTTGTCTTTGGGCCTACTGAAAGCTGGAAAAGGAGCATTTATTTTGAAAAAAAAAGTAGCAGGTAAAAGGAATAACAAAGAAACATTTTCTTTACAACAAATAATTAGAAGAGAGCCCACAGTTTACCTCCTGTTATCTCACTGATATGCACAACTACACATCAGTATCTATCATTCCTGAAAGTTTGAAGAAATTATGTTGAAAAATAAAGGAGGAGTTAGTTGCACAAGAAATTGCTACCCGAAACTATCAAAGGGCAATAACTCCAGAATGAAAAATGATATGAGAGTTATCTCACTGATATGCACAACTACACATCAGTATCTATCATTCCTGAAAGTTTGAAGAAATTATGTTGAAAAATAAAGGAGGAATTAGTTGCACAAGAAATTGCTACCCGAAACTATCAAAGGGCAATAACTCCAGAAAGAAAAATGATATGCGAGTTATCTCACTGATATGCACAACTACACATCAGTATCTATCATTCCTGAAAGTTTGAAGAAATTATGTTGAAAAATAAAGGAGGAGTTAGTTGCACAAGAAATTGCTACCCGAAACTATCAAAGGGCAATAACTCCAGAATGAAAAATGATATGAGAGTTATCTCACTGATATGCACAACTACACATCAGTATCTATCATTCCTGAAAGTTTGAAGAAATTATGTTGAAAAATAAAGGAGGAGTTAGTTGCACAAGAAATTGCTACCCGAAACTATCAAAGGGCAATAACTCCAGAATGAAAAATGATATGAGAGTTATCTCACTGATATGCACAACTACACATCAGTATCTATCATTCCTGAAAGTTTGAAGAAATCATGTTGAAAAATAAAGGAGGAGTTAGTTGCACAAGAAATTGCTACCCGAAACTATCAAAGGGCAATAACTCCAGAATGAAAAATGATATGAGAGTTATCTCACTGATATGCACAACTACACATCAGTATCTATCATTCCTGAAAGTTTGAAGAAATTATGTTGAAAAATAAAGGAGGAGTTAGTTGCACAAGAAATTGCTAACGGACGGACGGACAGACGGACAGACGGACGGACGGACGACATGCGCCATACCATAATACGTCCCTTCGGGTGTGTAAAAAGGGGTAGTGTCAACCAAACCCCAGCCCAGTTGGCACGAGAAGTTGTTTCAACGTTGATTCAGCGTTGATAAGATTTGAAACAACATCGCATACGTTGAAACAACGTTGAATCAACGTCTAGTGTCCACGGGAAGGGGTGTTATATGAAGTGATGAGCAAAATATTAATTATGTTCTATTTTAATGCCCCAGCCTTTAGGCGACGGGGGCATTAAGTTTTACCCTTGTCCTTACTTCCGTCCCGTACGTGTGCCCTGTAAAATTTTCGTCAAAGATGTGTTGGCTTGCGTATGCTGGAATGATTTGATATTTGGCCTGAAGCATGGTCCTAGTGAGTTGTAACGTGTCTCCCCTTTTCAGGTGTGCTTTCTATCTACTTTCTGTTTTCCGACACGTCATTTGACTGAAATTGGGTGATTGTTTTATGACAAAAAATTCATCCAATAATTCTTAGCTTGTGTATGCTGGAATGGTTTGATATAGTACTATATGATTTATCGACCCCGTAGTGGATGTATTTTTGTAAGGGAGTCACTACATTTTACAGTAAAATGGCATGGGGTCATAATACTATAAAATATATCGACCCCATCGTGAATGTATTTTGGCAAGGGAGTCACTATATTTTATAGTAAAATGTCCGGGGTCATAGTACTATAAAATATAGACCTCTCGGTCGACATACTACGAGTGGGTCACAATATTATAAGGGAGTCATTATATTATGGCAAGGGAGTCACTATACGTTTTAGTAAAATAACGGGAGTCATAGTACTCTATGATATATCGACCCACCCGGTCGATCTACTACGGAGGTCACTTTTCCACATTACATCGGCATGTTTGCCAAAGCCATAACAGATTTATATGTAGTATGCTTTAGCTTAAAAACTAAAAAAAACATTTAACACATTTCTTCATATAAACGCCTGTTCATGCCTTTGCGAACAGATTAGACATAGACGGCCCATGAGAGAGCCATCTGATTAGGGTCTGCTCTGATTGCTTTTTAATTATATTTGATTAGACTCTACAGATCTAGCTAATAAATATTCCCGATGTCATTATTTCTTACAATAAAGTTCGCAATTTTCGTCATACAGGACAATCTTTCAAATATGTTTTAGTTCAGCCTATAGACCAACTTTATTATGATCCTAGTACTACTAGCAGTTTTCAATCTTAAACTCGTTTTATCACAGATCTAGACTGGATAAAGACGTTACAAACACCGTTTCCTTTTGGGCTTGAATGATAATATTTACCAACGTGGAAATTTATCTAAAGATCCTAGCATCGATATGTTCTCAAACTTTTCAATTAGGAAACGTAAAACTAGATCGCACGATAGACGTAGAAATGGTAATATTAAACGGTAAGGATGTATTAACAAGTCTATTCATGATTTACTTACCATTCTTAAACAAACGGGAAAAGATGCTTTACTTTCTTGTTTATCGTCTTTGCAAGTTTCATGTATTACGAGGAAGCTGATAAGATTTATACATGTATGCGTACAGATCCGCGTACTAAACCTGCCTCACTTATACAAAGCTATACACAAGTCAACATGTTCTTCGTCCTCATAATGATAAAGAATCTGAACATAAAATGCATTTTCTGAAACTTCAGTTCATAAACAAACGCTTCGATTTTATTGAAATGCAAAGTATATTACGAAATAAGAATGTAATCGATTCTTTTCCCAAATATTTCACAAATTCTGAATCACCTATCATCTGTTATAAATATAATAAACCTATAAGGAACGTTATTTTCAACAACAACAAAATTGTCTTATATTATATTATAAATATTATTCAAGAATTCTGCATCGATTTGTGTCGACGAGAACATGCTGATGTTAACTCCCTTTCGGATTGGGATGAAATTAGAAAGCTTTTTCCTAAATATTATCGAAACTTACCTCACATTAGTTAATATATAATTACAATCTACGGGCGTAACTGCAACAAGATATTTCTCATCCAGAATTCTATGGTGATGTTATCTACAAACTTCGGGGTCATATCCATTTTCACGATTTGTTTTTTAAACGCATTAAAAAATTTATGAATAAAGGTTATGGCCCCATTACATTGCAACGCACTGCATGTTGGGTTATTGACCCCTTTACACTCGGTAACTATGCTACTTTATGATAGTATACTGTTAAACCCAGAAATGGCATGATCTTACCAGACTCATGTATTACCTTTTCTCTGTCGTGCCCTTAACGGCTTCCCTGCAGATGCTCTGACTTCAGCACAATTATTGAGTACATATTTGACGGACTTTCACACTTGTTCTCATGCTATGCTATGCTATGTTATATAATATTGTCCTGTGTTTTCCGTCTTCTATGTTGTGGGGAAGTCTGGCGGGAATACATTTATTTACACTATTTGTTAAGCTAGAGTGACTTTGAGGTAAGCGTGAGGTTAGAACGGCCGTGAACCGGTTTAAAGCTGCTTAAGCAAGGATATAGATAGCATAAACAAAGAAAAACATTCTCTAAATTTCCTAATCGAAATCTCTCACTTATTGGCAAGTACAAATGTAATCTTAGGCGCTCCTGCGACACGGTATTTCACATCCTTAATTTTATGGTGATGTGATTTATAAACTGTGTTGCTGTTCGGGTGAGTGTTTGTTCTATATGTGGTGTTTCCTGCATGACTCATTTTTGTACTTTCATAAAATTATTGGCAATACCCTTTTTCTCCCTTTGTTCACTAAATACGTTAAAAATCATTAAAAAAGGGGGTACTACAACATGCTACATGTCTGGTTGTCAACGATTTTACAGTTGGCAATCACGCTGCCTTCTTTGCATGTACGCCGACAAGAAAGGTTTAGTACTATATGAAGGTGATCTTTTAAATCCGAGAACGCAAGGAAGAGAGCGGATATTTGTATTATCTCGTTTGTGTCGTGTCCTTTATTACTTTTCTACAGTTACTCTGTTTGCAGATCATTCATTGAGAACACTATAGATAGATGGATACAGTTTGTTTTAAATATGTTTTCCTTTTACATACACTTTACCACTGTATTTGCTATCGCGGTTGTTGTAGATTAGTCGGAGAGGGGATACATTTATTTACACTGTTCGTCTTTTAGGGTGGGGATGGAATACGTGTGAGGATGGGCGCCCTAAACCTCTTTAAACCCCCAGTGACTTGTGTCACTGACCGTTCAAAAGCGGTCTTTCCATCTTATCCCTAGTGTTTGTTATGTCTATGTGCGTCTGGTTGTGTCTTTTATATACATGTATATTTACTATGTTTCGTCGTGGTGCTGTTCGGGCGATTGTGTGATTTGTATGCGGTGTTTCCGGCATGATTCATACATTACTTTTAAACCACAAGTGGTGGTTTTGTCACTGACTATTCCAAGGCGGTACTCTCTTTGTCGCCCGTGCGTTTAAGATTGTTAGATGTCTTTGTGCCTTTGTGTTTGTAATTTTGTTTGTGTTTGATGTTTCGCTAGTGTGTTTTGTGTGCGCGCGAGCGAGCGTGCGTCCGTGCGTCCGTGCGTGTATGTGTATGTGTGTGTGTTGCTTGCTTTCTTTTGGTGGTGTGGTGTGTTGGTTGCATTTTGTGTGTGACTTTTCCTGCTTGACTTTACTTCTTTTTCATGAAAATTTAACAGGGAATAGGGTAATAATAATTCTGTTGCAATATTAAATTACTCGTTGGAATGACTGCCTTTGCTTAAAGTATAGATCTATATCCCATCTTGACACAAACTATTTGACACTCAGACCATGCCTTTCGAAAATATAATGGAAGAGATCGTGTGTTTTAACACACTCATTTATAGGCCTTATTTAGTGTGTTTGTGAAACACTTATGCCCCCGACCTTTGACCCTGAAAGATGACATTGACCTTTGACCCATGGACAAGGAATTTGAACGCGACACATTGTCTTTGTGTGGCGAACATTTGTGCTAGGTTATTTTGAAATCCATTCACAGATATAAAAGTTATTGAAGGAACACGACATTTGGGACGGACCTACGGACGGACGGATTGAAGGAAGGACTGACGGAAAATGGACAGACGGACGGACAGACAGATAGACGGGCGGACAGACGGACGGACGTTCTAACGGACGCGGTTATTCTTTTGTTTAAAATAGCAACACAAACTGAAAATAAGCCACATAAAACCAACGAGAACATAATATATTTTGTTCTCATGTAATTATCTAGTCACATAAACAGGAATGGTTAGCGCGGACAGACGGACGAACGGACGGACAATGCTATAACTATATACCCGCCGTTGACCGTATAAAATGACTGCTACAGAGGCGTCAAAATATGGCAATATGCGAAATTGGGTTACATTTACAGTATCAACTGACAATAGCAATCATGTGCTTAATACACATACAGGTATATAAGAGCAGACGTTTCTCAATGGAGAGCAAATGTAAAACAGAAAACTCCTACAGGACCATTCTGGATAGTTTTCGTCCTGCTTAAGCAGCAACCTGTTTAGATCTTTTGTAGACAGGATTTACCGTATGCTGGTCACTACAACTGAATGTTTGCATGACTTTTTACCATATTTCTTAACCGTTTACTCCATATATACGCATTTCAACGTATTTGCAAACAGAGTAGACCTAGATCAGAATGCTCCAGTATGCGCCATTCGAATAAAGCCTGCTCTGTTTGTTTATGGAATTAATTAGATCTAGATTGTTCAGTTGTTACCAATGCCAAAACCGTTCTTGTTTATCTGTCACAATAAATATTAAGCATTCATAAATGCATTATTTCTGACATGAATATTCATGGGGTAAAGGTTTAGAACGCAACTGTTCTATTAGCATTTTTTCTTCCATGTTGCTGATAGCAGGATAACGATTAAACCCTTACTGCACATGTTACATTACACTCAAATATGAATATATAGATTTATTACCAGTCAGAGTAAATCCTTGGAATTTGATTGGTCAGTTTGCCCAAAACTGCCGGGGTGTACAGTACCGTATTCAGCGGCTTCCGCTGAGAATACAGAATTATTCAAATTTGACGCGTGACGTCATTCGTTTTGTTTTTATTTTTAGCGTCGATTCGAAATTTCATATCGTCCTTACTCCAATAATTGTGGATGGATTACGACCAAATAATCGATAATAAACGTAAAAAACTGTACCTCATACGTTCCTCAATTCATCAACTTATCAGTGCAACGTGTTACCGTTGATGTTTACAAGTGAAGTTTCAATTCCTCTTTCGAAATTGCTCTGAGACGACGTCATATTTGCTCTGTGATGACGTCATGTTTTCTTTGTCATGTCATCATACAATTAGAGATCTAATGTCAGCAAAATAAGAGTTGTTCGTTTCTTAATTAGGTAAATCGGATCTCTGACTGGTAATAAATTCGTTACACGGTAATTTGGCAGGGTGTACGGGCTGGTATGACCGGGTTAGACCACGTATTTCCTTCGGCTAACGCCTCAGGAAATACGGGATCTAACCCGGTCATACCAGCCCGTACACCCTGCCAAATAACCGTGTAACTAATAATATATGTATATGTGATTGTAGCATTGTATTTTCCAGTATGTATTGTCCTGGGTTTTTTAACCTGTCAAAAATTAAATAATTATACGCTTGCTGAATACGCCATATATAGCTTCGGTTGATATCGATGGTTTCCGCTAATAAAAGCTTTCCTACTTGGCTTATTCGAGTACCTGTATATTTATTGTGAATCTCGTGAAAAACGTTTGAAACACAGGTTTACCAAAGCTAAATATATCCTTTCACTGACGTAGGAATATTCACATTTTGACAGGTAAAAAAACAACAGTACAATATATCACAGGGATCTGGACCGCTTCATGGGGGTTTACATGTACTATATAATAACAAGGGTTCCAACTAGCAGAACGGGCATCCGTGTACCACAAGTACAAATATGAATGTAACTCTTGCAATTTCAATGATAATTTTGTAATTATTTCGGCTATTGAAAGGCAATATATTTTACTATCAAATAAATATAATCTTCTCACGGTAACTTACGTGCAATTATCAATCCAACAACGATTTTCTCAAAATTTCACGTGTTTTCTGGGTCATTGACAAACGTTCGTTCACCCCGGTTTCACTATATCACAGCCATAACCTGGCGATTTTCAGTTCAAAATATGGTGTGGTTCAATAAAACAACCCAATTATATCACCAATCTCCATTTGTTTTGTCCTCTAAATAAGTAAGCAACTAGCAACAGCGCCCTTTCCGTCTGTCGTTATGTTCCTATTTCGGATGGTGCCATTTTGCAACAAATTTGAATGGAGCCATTTCATTGGATGAGCGAAGGAAACGTTGGGAAATCCGTGTCGTCACGTACAATGGCTCCTTCCTCGACGATTTGAAGCAAACTGACAAAACTCGCTAATTTTACATCATTCTTTTGATGCTGGGGACTAAAATTTGGAGGTGGGTGATAGTATTGATTTGTTTTATTGAACCGTGCCATTTTTTAAACTGCAAATTGCCAGGTTATTGCTGTGATATAGTGAAACCGGGGTGAACGAACGTTTGTCAATGACCCAAAAAACACGTGAAATTTTGAAAAAATCATTGTTGGATTGATATTTGTTCATAAGTTGCCGTTATAAGATTATATTCATTTGATAGAAAAATATATTGGCTTTCAATAGCCGAAAGACTTACGAAATTATCATTTAAATTGTAAGAGTTACAGTCATATTTGTACTTGTGGTACACGGATGTCCGTTCTGCTAGTTGGAACCCTTGTTATTATATAGTACATATAGACCCCAATGAAGCGGTCTAGGCCCCTATGCAATATATAGGATGTATGTATTGCTTGACCAGATTAAACTGAGACACTCCGTGTGTATTCTGTATACATTCGTATGTATTGGTATGTATGGTAATCGAACTCATCCGAGTATAGCCGGGAACGCTAACGGAAATTGATGAGTCTCGGTTAAAAATGGTCAAATAATATCTATGTGTTCAGAAAACACTGGAAGAAAGTAAAAAAAAATGAATACTGATGAGAATAGTTTTGTTATAACACATTCGCCCATAGCTTGCATAGATTTAAATAGATTTCGATTTACCTTAATTGCCCTAAGAATACTGTCAGACAAACTTCGGTACATAGTGCAACCCAAATCAATTGTTCATCAAGGGACAGTTCGATCAGATTCTACACTATTTGCTTCTATGTCAATCTAATTTTATGCTATCACAGTGGTGCTCTCTTGTTTTATTCTTTTTTTTGGCGTCCCGATACTTAGAGCTTAGAGCAAATAGGTACACTTTTTCCATGATTTATATTCTATTTTTTAAATCACAGTGCGAATATGGAGATTAGAGTGTGGTGCCAGTTACTTTATTTTCAGTGGTTTATTTTCTATATTTTTTTACAGTTTGGACATGGAGATGAGAGTGTGGTGCCAGTTATTCTGTTTCCAGTGATATATTTTCTATATCTTTATTACAGTTTGGATATGGAGATTAGAGTGTGGTGCCAGTATGTCTATTTCCAGTGATATATTTTCTATATCTTTGTTACAGTTTGGACATGGAGATGAGAGTGTGGTTCCAGTTATTCTGTTTCCAGTTGTTTATTTTCTGTTTTCTAAATTACAGTCTGGATGTGGAAAGGAGAGTGTGGTGCCAGTTACTCTATTTCCTTTGGTTTATTTTCTATATTCTCATTACAGTTTGGACATGGAGATAAGAGTGTGGTGCCAAGACCAGTATTCAGGACCGAACTGTGATGTTCATTGCACTAACCCCTTTCATTTGTGTGACGGCAGCCATTCACCTGTGCCTTCTTGTGGTGACCCAGGTAACGTACAGTTCTCAATATCACTATTGTTTATTCTAAAGTAAAACAAGTGTGAAATGATTCTATCGTACACTGTCCTATAAAGTCAACCGATGATGACACAAAACCGATTTTAATGTCATGTAACTTACTTTATTTTACGCCTGATAAATGTAAACCAACCACTGTCAAACACTTGACAGTCCAATATAAATCCATTTTGGAATCGCCACGAGTCCTATCAGAATTCATGTTATCATCATAAAATCTTGTTCAAAATGATATTTATCCGTACATTATTGTATAATATGAAATAATAATAATAATAATATAATTGATGGGATATTTAAAAAAAATAAAGAAAATTACACAAATTAAATAAAAATACAAATATCTTACAGAAATTAATGCGTATAGGCCAATTTAAGTCGTATTATGCAAACTTTTTATCTAACAACACAAAGTCAATTCACCCCTTTTACACATAAAGTGTCTGTAGATCTCGATTACTTCGCCTGCTAAACAAACAACACATGTTATAAATCGATCATGAGAAACTGTTGAATCATATGCAGATTATTTCATAAGCAGAGCAGACACTGAGCAAACAGCTCCAACGGGGCCATCTGATCTGGGTCTACTCTGTTTGCAAATGCGTACAAAGACGTATTGATGGTGTACATGGATAACCCAAGAGTCATCTTTGAATGTATATGTGTAAAGCGTCTTTAGATGTGGATTAGTTCACCAGCTTAACTAACAACAAATGTTATAACGTATATACATGTATACAGTAAAACCTCTCCAAACCAGACGTTACAGTTAGTAAAATATCGGTCTTGGAGACAGGTGGCAGCTTAATACAGGCTAAAAGTCACGCAAACAGTTCCTCTAGGGGCTTTCTGCATGACTTTCACCATGCATTAAACAGTCACCTGCCTAAAAAATATCTAAATTATTTTCTACTAAAAGTCCAGTTTATAGGCGTTTGGCTGCATCTGATAAAATGAAGACTGTTCTGTAATAGAGATGTTCACTTTTCTTTAATACATAAACGTCTGATTTTACCTAACAATATCCACAATAATTGAATCTGAAACAGCAGTTCTCCTTAATGCTTTTAAACAAATATATTTTATCAACAGTTTGCACCTTTGTGTTGTTGTTGTTTGCTTCTTTTATCAGAATGGCGTATATTTTGTGACCAGGGTAAACAGTCATAATATAAGATGTTTGAAAAAAAATTATACATAAATAAGTAGCTACATACTCATTTAATACACGAATATATAATTTTCAAATTTAAAGTTAAACATCCTTTATAATCTTAGATATATAATTTTTATAATTGTATTGAAATAACTTAAAATATTACATTAAAATGAATAAGTAAAACTTATTGTTGATTCCCGTTCTAAAATGTATTAGAATCCGCCTCATCCAATACAGCTGTGTACTCACCAATTAGATTTCTCTATGAGACGCAAAAATGTATGATAATGTCGGATTCCTTAGATCTTTCGAAAACAATAACAGCCTGCATCTCTTGGTTTAATTCTAAACCACCCATGTAAACGCCTTTGCAAATAGCTGTCAGGTGATGCAGGCGAAGTGCTGAATTGATATTTTAGAACTAATAAATCCTGATAAATCGTGTACACCCACGTAATAAATAAACGATATTTCTGTATTTTATTGACTTAAGCAGCTATCTACTATAACCATTACTACATAAATATTCATATAAGAAATAATGGCGTTTTGAAATTAAATTAGCTTATTTTTGTTACGACATTCGGACATATTTCAATATTTTTCCATGGCAGGGACTATCGTATAATCGGATCTATAGTATGCCACTGGTAAACAGAACATACTTGATCAGACGGTCCCTACAGTAGCAGTTGATGTACTGTATCGGCCTTTCTTTTTTTAAAGTTGTTAAAATGCGTAAAAGGGTTTCAATCTTTCTATTGCTTCCTATTATTACCAACAATGTGAAATGGCTACTACTAGGTTGTACTTAATACAATATAGACTATGATTCTAGCACGCTCGATATTTCATATGAGCAAGACATATTTCTAAAGGCCTTGTTAATTTTGTTTATACACGTGTAAACTTATTTTATGGTTGTAAGCATCCTGTAAACTTCTTACTCAAAACATTTTGTTATGATACCAGCTGCATATATTTTTTATACATATATCAAACTATTTTGTATGTGTTAGTCTCTTGTAAACTATTTAGAGAATACCCTTTCTGGATTAATTAATAATAAAAGGATAATAGTTCTCGTGTCCAGACAAATTTCATTCTACAGTTGTTTATCTCATATACATGTACTAAAATAAACTTTCTCACTTAACGCCCCTTGCTGAAACGAACTATATTTAAAGAACCAATGAAAACGTAAGTCCGCATAGTCATATGAATCTGATTAGTTAAAAGAGTAGCTGGAAATCCAGGAGTTAACGCCAATGTGCAAACTTACTGTCGTTAAGATATCTGCTCTTTTACAGAGGTGATAACATTGAGACTACCAAACATCGCTTTGCATCCATTGTCAACACTGCGCCAAAACATCGAACGTTTCTTACTGGACAATATATGTCCAAGTTGGACCTCTACAATACATATACACTTTGTTCACACACCAAGTAACGGGTGAGTAATCTTGTATGTGTTTTTTTTCTGTTTGACTTTACTATTTTTTTCATTTAATGAATTTGTGATTACATTTACAAACAAGTTGGATTCATATGAGATGCTAAGAAATGGAAGAATTCATGCCTTCTAGAAACCAAAACAGGCAATGATTTTATACGTAAACATAATCGCAAACTAAATGAATTAAATACATTGGTTGATTAGTATCTGCTGTGTTTAGAGTTAAGTTTCTCAAAAGTGCCTATTCAATCGACTACACTAACACGCAATTTTTATAAAATAAAATATGTGTTTTGTCTATTATAGGCCAATAGAATTCCGAGCAAGCTGTGGAAATAAGTCAAATTCCGAGGCGAAGATTATAAGAGACATCGAATTCAATCTTCACTTTGAAGTGATGTTTCTATCAGAAAAAAGCACGTTAATCAATTACTTTCCTGAATACAAGCCCATACATGAACCAATCATTGGCAAGGCTTTGCAACCTGCAGTACGTATCCATATGATATCTGGCCTGCCGAGCAAAAAGTTTTATGATACCATGTGCCTAATTTATTTCTACGTTTCTGAACAAACACTCTCTATTATCTACCAGAACGTGAAGTTGGGTAACCTAATTTGACACTATTTCAATAACTTTAAAGTAGACTGACATAATAACAAATAGTGAATACCAAGATCAAATTGAGCTTTTACTTGCATTTGCAGACAGCTTGGACCCAAATAAGACGCTGAGTAAGGGGTCTTCTCACCATGATATAAAACATGTTTGACATTCGGACAAGTAGTTTGACTAAACATCGGACAACTCCACAAATAATTGCACAAAATTAGGGTTTTAACGGACATTAGTTTTAACCATTTACTCCATAAAAACGCCGTTGTTTCTTTGCCTTTGGAAACCGAGTAGACCCAGATCAAAAGGCTCCTCTAGGAGCCGCCTGATTATGCTCTGCTCTGCGTGCTTATGATATAATATAGATATGATTCTAGTTTCTACCATGGTCATATAGTCCTGTGTTCATAAATGAAAAAGTAGTAAAGTCAAGCAGGAAAAGCCACACACAAAACGCCACCATCACCAAAACACCTACAGAAAGCAATTGATATAGAAATTTATACTCATACACACACATACATTATAAAAAAGTAATCTAATTGATATTAATGATGTCAATAATTCTTACATGTGTATACATGGAGTAAAGGGTTAACAGCACAGTAAAAGTAAATGTGAACAGATGTTCAAATAAACAAATCATTCCTAGGCTAAGATTTTTTAAGAGATATCGATTTCAATCTTCACTTTGAAAGCGATGTTTCTGTCAAAGAAAATAATGTCATTCAATCACTCGAATATAATACAATAAAAAAACAACCATCATCAGGGCTTTGGTTCCTGTGGTACATATCTTAATATAAGATTTGACCAGCTGATCGAGTTTTTATTTGCTCAAATTTCAAAGTACAAAATTTATCTCCACGTTTCCAAAACCCAATCTCTATTCTCCATCAGTATGTGAAACAAGATAACTTAAATTGACACTAGTTTAACAAGTAGACTGACATAATAACACATAGTAAAAACAATAACTTGTGCTTTGACTCGCATCAGCAAACAGCTTGACTCTATGTGAGACTCTGAGTAAATTGACATCTCATCAGGAACCAAGCTATTTGTTTCACAAACTATTGGATGAACCCGAGAAGTACATGTATGAGTCATGCAGGAAACGCCTTATACAAAACACACAGCCGCCCGAACAGCACCACGACAAAAAGTAAATGTACATATAAAAGACACAAATACACACAAAAAACATAACAAACAAACAATATGGGGAAGATGGAAGTAGTGCCTTGGAACGGTCACTGCTTTGGAAAGGCGAACATTGCTGCATATCAGGTTTTGAGCAACCATTAGTTTTATCAGCACGGTAAGGGTTTAATGGACAATGTTCAAATGAGTGAAGTATACTTATTAAAAATAATTATGAATCATTATTTGTAGTCCCTACGCGTAACACCAATGTCTACTAGTAACATACGCATTAGCGTATTTTGATAAACTGTAACCATAGTATGTTGACAGTTACACCATAGTACAGTAGGTATATATAGCAAACTTTGATGTTCAACAAAAACGTCCGTTAGCAGCGTCCACATTGGCGTTCCCTTGCCATAGTACGGTACATTTCATTATGTGTGTCATGAATTTTGATGCTCTACAAAAGATTTGATGGTAGCGTACACATCAGGGTCCCTTTGCCATAGTACGTTTACACCATAGTACGGTTCGTATATGTAATGAACTTTGTTGTTGAGTAGGTGGTTAATACGCTCAACTACAATACCGGGGGTCCTGGGTTCGATCTCCCGCCAGATCAAGTCCTTTGTATGAGACTTCATCTCTTCAGAATTTATACACAGAGGTCCGATGTATCAGTGCTTTACACTGAAGAACCAGAAAAACTTATTAATAGTAAGAGTATGATATCGCGGTTGGGTTTAGTTTCTCTATGTCCGCTCCCTTCCCTCTGTGACACTCAAATAACCTATAGTTGGTAGCATTGGACGTTAATCAACACAACCTTTCAACTTTGTTGTAAAACGCAAATATATGTTAGTAGCGCACACTTCAGGGTATCTTTGCCAGAATGCACTGACTCATGACACGGTCCGTATAATATGTAAGGAACTTCGGTGTTGAACACCAGTGCCTACTGGCGCATACCAGTGCACCTTTGCCATAGTTCGGTCCGTAAATTTCACGAACTTTGATATTCTACACATGAAAGCATATTGGTCGCGTACACATTATGGTACATTTGCCATAGTACGTTGCACCATAGTACTTTCCGTATATATAACCAACTTTGATGTTTAACACAAATGCCTATTAGTAGCGTACACACCAGCGTGCCTTTGTCATAACAGATGACACCATGACACTGACACGGTCCGTATATGAAAAGGAATTGTGTTTAACCAAAACCTCTGATAGTCGAGTACCCATCAGTGTGTTTTGTATATTCATTGACACCGTAACACCAAACTTTAGTTGACGCCATAATAATACGTGCCTGCACAGCTTAAATGTAGTCTTCCTTTTAGATTCATAATAAAAGTGCATGTATGAGTCATGCAGGAAATACCGCATACAATACACACACACACACACACACACACAAACACCACCACCATGATAAACAGCAAATGTACATGTTCATTGTATATATAAGACACAAGACATAACAAATAAACAATAGGGGGGAGATGAAAGTGCCGCCTTGGAACGACCAGTGACAAATGTCATTGGGGGGTTAAACCAATTTAGGGGCGCCCAACCTCATACTTATTCCATCCCCACCCTAAAAGACAAACCGTGTAAATAAACGTATCCCCTCTCCGAATAAACCGCGATGACAAATACAGTGGTAAAGTACTAAAGACCGGCGGTGACATTTCAATTTCATGATTTCACGGGTTCACGATTTCACTTCAAAATTTCACGATTTCACGATTTCACAATTTCACTTCAAAATTTCACGATTTCACGATTTCTCGATTTCACGATTTCACAATTTCTCGATTTCGCAATTTCAACTTCATATAAAATCTTTTAGTCACGTGACTCGATTGAAATCAAGATTGCGATTGGACAGATATTCTAGTCATGGTGAGTGTTTATTTGTTTTGTTCTTTCTTCATTTAAAAGAATACTGAAAAATCTGAATATTCGTCGAATTGGCACTGAGCCTGCAATTAATGCCATAATCAATGCGATAATTCAAGAAAAATGCATTGGGTGTGGACTTAATTAATGCAAAGCGGTCTACGGTGCTTCGCTTAATGTATAGCATCGATCCTGACGGTAAAAAGACGGAAAATAAAGAAATGTTTAATGAGAAGGCAATATTCTTACCCCGGGCCGAATGTTATGTGGAATATTGTCGGAAATCATAAGATGAAACTGTTTGGATTTGCCAACCATGGAGCAGTGGATGGTTAAAACAGGTGAATCGTGTGACTTGCTGTTGCAACGAGTAACAATGGCCCAAAAGTAATTGCTAGATACTTTTTGCAAACGGTGAAATATTTAGAAGCCACCGTATCAACTTTAATGAGAAGTGAATTCGGAACTGAAAACACAATTGTCCGTCGGTTACAGATATTTTTAGAGGACATGGCGATAACTACTCCGCAGACGGAAGTTTGCGTATGGGCAAAAGTACATCGAATCAGCGAATGGAATCGTTATGGGATATACTACGGAGACAGTGTCTTGATTTCTGGATCAATCTGTTCAAGGATATGCGTGAAACAGGCTTATATAATGATGGCGATTTATTGAAATCGTGAAATGGTGAAATTGTGAAATCGTGAAATTTTGAAGTGAAATCGTGAAATTGTGAAATCGTGAATTGTATTGTGTGTAATCTTGAAGTGGAAATGTCATCCCCGGTCTTTCGTAGTAAAGTGCATGTAAAACGAAAACATATTTAAGTGAAACAACTGTATGCATCTATCGCTAGTGTACTCAATGATTGAGCTGTAAACAGATTAACTGTAGATAAGTAAAAATACGCACGACAAAAACGAAAGATGACAACAAATTATTAAAAGAGTCTATGAATATTACGCAGTCAGGTAGCATCGATGATTTAACAACTGGATTAAATAGAGAAATCTTCTCCATTGAATGGAACCACCAAAAAGAAGTATAATTCTTGCTCGTATAGACAGGTGACTTAATTCTGGGTTGTATGAGCTTTTTCTATAATACATTAGTCCTGCATTAGGCCGCCATCTGCGTTTAAAGCTAGCATGTTTAGTTGTTAAGCAGTCACTTCAGAGGAATACTATCATGTCAGCCATCATCACAACGATGGATATTTGAAAGAAAGATTGCATAAACAACTTTATAGTAGTAATCACTAGGAATAAATTATAACCAGTACGTATTCATTTTAGGCCAACCGATTCATCATGGTGAGATTCACTAACTTCTACAACAAGAACCAGTCAAACGATTGTAGAACGTCCATCTGCTCAACTAAAATAAACCTATGCATTGGGTAAGATTATAGTTTCCGTCTAAGTCTCATGCAGCAAATGGCCATAGGATTACAGTCCACACTCAGTTCAAATTTCATCAAAGTGAACTTTGTATATTAGAAACAGAGGTCAACACTGTTTGCAATTGAAAGAAATACGTCCTCTTATATATACATTTTGAAACATATACTATATATGTACTGTATAATTACATGTATTTATATTTACATTAAGTTTATGTCATATTATAAATATTTCCATGATTATATTCGGATATACATATATACATTATATATGTATACATGTATTTTTATGATATGTGTATACATGTATTTTAATTGTACATACATAAAAGTATTTTTGTTTTATGTATATATTTATAAGGTATATGGATATACATCATATGTGTATATTTGTATTTTAATTAAGAAATAATAAATTCATACCAGTGTTTTATCGTGGAATCGAACACTGGTAGGAGTTGAGATGCGTATTAATTAAATCACGAGGCCGATAGGCCGAGGGATTTAATTATAAGCATCTCAACGACTACCCGTGTTCGATTGCACGATAAAACACTGGTATAAATTTATTATTTCGATTCTAACACTTCAATTTAACTATAATTTGCACCGCCACAACGGCAATACGTTTCTTGTCGTGCGAATTTTCGAAGCCATATTACGTCACGTTAAGCTGTTACAGCGCATGCGGTGTTTTATTGATAATTCAAACATAGATACGTCCCTTCTTTGTTTATGTAGATGTGTGCGCGAGGTGTGTTAGAATGATACATACGTATTTACATGTAGTGTAATTATACATGTTATTGTCGTTTTAAATTACAGGCACTTATTTTAGAATCGTCTATTGAAATATCTAAAAAGCATATAGATTTACTTGATTCACATGCATTTTAATCATAATGGTATATTCAATTTACAGAACGTGTTCCTTACCGATCAAGATTATTGCAGACCAGTCACACACAAGTCCCAATATTTCTAACTGTGATGGATATTTGATTGATCCAGTTGCTTCAGCTGTTTCAGGAAAACGACTGTCCGATTCTTTAATACTGATTCCGATGGCCTCTTCTACGCTAGTAAGTCGCTTAGCGCTGTACATCATACAGGCGCCTTTGACCCATTTGCTAACAACATTAGACTGGCACTATTTAACCCTTTCGCTGCCAAACTCTGTCGTCTGCTACAAATTTTCATTATTTTGATTTTCTTCATTTTTGTTTCAAAAACATAGTAACAGTAACAAACAGTTTGGATCCTGATGAGACGCCGAGTTACTCGGCGTCTCATCTAGATCGAAACTGTTTGCATAGGTAATCTCAGATCCGACATTGGCAGCGAAAAGGTTAAACCGTCTGCTCGGGACAGATAGTATGGAATTATTTGCTTGTGGAATTTTATATACATTATATCTCTGATTCTATAGTTTCTGCCATAGCCAAACATTCTTTGTCATTATACCATTATACATATACAGCTAATATATTGTCGTTATTTCTTACATGAATATTCATGGAGTAAGGGTCAATATTCATCCATATTGTCATTATTTATGTCGTAATTATGCATTAGGAAAAAAGTGGATGCCTAACACTAGTAGATATCACGGTTGTTGTCTGTCTCCTACCATAATACCACACGTCGGTACACACGGACTCTCATAGAAGACAGCAAAACAGCAGTTTAATGAATAAGCAATAGTGCGCTTTTGATATTAACCCGTCTCATGCTATTCCCGGCCAGGCTTGCATTTTCAAAGAACTATATATCTATCTATTTACCCTTCCTACCTTCCTACTTTACCCTACCTACCTACCTTAGCCTACGTACCTATCTACCTACCCATCTAACTACCAACCTTAACTACCTACCTAAGTAGTAACTACCCATCATCCAACCATCCATCCAACCATCCATCTATCCATCCATCCATCCATCCATCCATCCATCCATCCATCCATCCATCCATCCATCCATCCATCCATCCATCCATCCATCCATCCATCCATCCATCCATGCATCCATTCATGCATCCATCCATGTATCCATCCATGCATCCATCCATTTGAATTCCGTGCGTCTGTCTATCTACTCATTCATCCATCTATCCATACATATATACATACGTACACCAAACCATCCATCCATCAAGCCAGCCAGTCAGCCAGCTAGTCAACCACCCAACCATCCATCCATCCATCCATCCATCCATCCATCCATCCATCCATCCATCCATCTATCCACCCATTAATCCACCCATCCAACCATCCATCCATCCATCTATCCATCCATTCACCCATCCATCAATCCCCCATCCATTCCTTCATCCACCCATCCATATATAATATTATATCCATCCATCCATCCGAACTTCCATCCAACCAACCATCCATCCGTTAGTCCACCATCTATCCATCTATCCACCCGTACATCCAACGGGACGGTGAATGTCTCACGTGGCCAGGCTCAGCATATATTTCTTTTCCCAAAGTGGCATTCCAGAATGGCTATGCTCACAGGGGGGGGGGGGGGGCATTTCGTGGGTCTAGATGGTCTTAAAAGTCAAAAACAAATTGATTGGTCGATTTAGTGTTATATTGTATACATGTACAAGGGGTCTAGACTTTTTAGACCATCTAGACCCACGAAATTGCCCTCTGTGGCTTTGATATATACTACTCAAAAGTCGATAGGGATCACTTATTAGAGTAATAGGGTATCAATTGTTTCTTGATTTTTAATTGTTATTTTGATATTGTAATGTGTGTTTGTATTTTATTTTTAAGTATTGATTAATCACTGAAGCGTGAAACTGGCTGGATCTAGATAGGGGTGACTTTTTAAGGTTTTAGTGCATTCGTGTAGGAAATGAAATGATTTCAAAAGCTAGCCAAAAGTGAAAGGATCTTTTCAATATCGTGTGTGGTGCCCATTGGTGTTGATTACTACCTGGCTTTGTCTTCTCATGCTACTAATAAGCCTTTGGATGCTGCCTTGTGGGAGTCGAACCCACTCCTTAAATGGGGCGTGTCGTACCTCCTGGGTGGTGTTAGGCTTAACAGGGTGTGCAGATATTGAAACCTGAAGCATGTCCAAGACATGTTCCAAGAGGTTGAGGTCTGGAGACCTCGCAGGCTAGTCCATCCTGACGATTTTTCAGCTTGGAGGTCTGGCATTGTCGTCCATTAATATGGGCCTACTGCACCAGCATATGGACGAACGTATGTATGCATCCAAGACCTCTCTGGGATATTTCTGAGCTGTCAGAGTGCCGTTTTCAATGATATGCAGATCGGTCTTCCCCTGCATGCTGACCCCTGCCCAAATCATTGAGCCCCCACCATAACGATCATGATTTGCGACGCATACCGGTACAAAACGCTCATTGGTTGTTCTCCACACCCTGGCACGCCTATCTGTAAAGTCAATGCAGAATATGGACTCGTCTGTGAAAAGTACCGGTGTCCAGTCGTTCAAATTCCATGTTACGTGACCGGTGATAAAGCGTTAAGTTTCTGTTTAATGTGTCGGTATAATATTATATTCCCCGGTACGTGATGTACTGAAATGGCTTTCAATGAAAACTTCTCACCGTGTTGCGTTGTATGTTTTATATGGCCCGCTCCATGACAGCCGTTTTGCCACTAGTATATGCTGACGAGTGTCAAAAAGTGTACAATCTGATCGAACTTTGCGTACACAACATGGCCATGACTTTGATTCTGTGCTATATACACACTGACCCTGAAACGACCCATTTGTCTTTTGATTACAGTCCCTCGACGTGACAGGAAATATTGATGGGCATATAAAGTTTAATGCACAGGAGGTCGTTAAATATACTGCCGGAAAAACCTACGACAAAGCTGAACCTATACCTGTCACAATTTCGGATTCGTCAGGAACGTACATGTAAGTACAGACTATGATTGCCTACATGTAAGTATAAGTTATGATTTAAAATGCTCGTTCATGTAAGTACAGGTTATGCTTAAACATGTTAGTGTATATTCGTAGGTATAAGATATGACTGGTAATGCGCGTACATATAAATATACGTTTTGCTTGATAATGCGCATAGATGTAAGTATAACCTATGCGTAATGATGTGCGTACATGTAAATGAAAGTTATGTTTGATGATGCAAATACATGTAATCATACGTTATGTTTAATAATGCCGGTATATGTAAGTATAAGTTATGACTGATAATGCACGTGCATGTAATTGTACGTTATGCTTTATAATGCACGAACAGGTAAATATAGTGTGAACATGTACGTACATTCTATGTTTAATGACACACAATAGGGTTTAGTGGGAACATGACGATTTTAGTATTTATTTGTTGCTCTGGTTGACGCGTGAATATGTAAATACAGTCTAGGATTGTTGATGCGTGAATATGTAAGTATAGGAATATGTTTGATGACGCATGTACGTATAGTCTACTGTTGATGACGCGACAATATGAATTTATAGTACATGACTGATGATGCGTGAATATGAAACTATAGTCTGTGCCTGATTACGGGTGAACATGTAAGTGTAGGCTATTCGCATAGCGCGTGAATATGTAAGTAGAGTCTGTGCTTGACAATACGTCAGTATGTACGTATGAGCTGTGCTTGACAATACGTGAGTATGTACGTATGATCTGTGCTTGACTGTACGTGAGTATGTACGTATGATCTGTGCTTGACAATACGTGAGTATGTACGTATGAGCTGTGCTTGAGCAGGCGTATGGAAGTACATGTATAGTATATTCTTGATAATGCGTGAACATAGGCTTTGATTATTGTGGATGGATGGATGAATGGATGGATGGATGGATGGATGGATGGATGGGTTGGTGGATGCATGCATACATGCATATATGGATGCATATATGGATGCATAGATGGATGCATAGATGGATGGACTGATGGGTGGATGGACTGATGAATAGAAAGATAGATAGAAAGACACATACATACATACATACATACATACATACATACATACATACATACATACATACATACATACATACATACATACATACATACATTCATACATACATACATACATACATACATACATACATACATACATACATACATACATACATACATACATACATACATACATACATACATACATACATACATACATACATACATACATACATACATACATACATGCATACATGCATACATGCATACATGCATACATACATACATACATACATACATACATACATACATACATACATACATACATACAAACGCACGCACGCACGCACGCACGCACACACACACAAACACACACACACACACACACACACAAACACACACACACACACACAAAATGATATTTATACTATTACCTCTTCAGACTCACGCTAGAAGTCATGATCTGGTGTTCTACAAACCACGCAGGTGATAATTGCGAAGTAAACTGTCCCGGCAGTAGACCACCTACTAGCCGTAAAGAGTGCCATTCAGACAGGTCGTTTGTGTGTAAGAAAGGTAACTTACTTTCTGTCGATTTGCTCGACATTTTACACAATATCACACCCTCAATAATTGAGGAATGTGAAGAGTAAAGCACCATCATGTTTTATGCAATATAAACCTACACCAGTCTCCACATTATAGACGCGAATCTGATCATAGATACGCTTTTTAATGTCTTTAAGGAGAAGATCCAGTTTACACGACTCTTGTAGAATCCGTCTGATTAGGCTCTTTCTTTTTTCTATTTGCTCATGCAATAATATGAATTTCATGCTACAGTTTCTGTCATGGCCACAAATGCCTGTGTTCATAATTTCATCTCAACCCATGAGCTAAGTAATAGATCTTTCCATGATGTCATTATTTCTTACATGAATATTTATTAGGTAACTTAGTTAACCATTTCCCTCATATAAACATGTTTTCACGCATTTGCAAACAGAGAAGACCCAGATCAGATGGCTCCTAGAGGAGCCGTCTGATCAGGGTTTACTCTGTTTGCTAATAGAATTTGATAGATCTGTTTCTTTGCTTTCTAAAATGTCATATATGGTCCACCTTTCATATTTATTTATTTATAACTGTTTTGTTAATGAATATTCAGTAGGTATTGAAATTTGGCCTAAATACAGAAAAGGGAAAGGGTTAATCAACATGAACGTATAAATCTGCTCATGTTTGGTAGTTGAAGAGAAGTTCTACAGCATAAGGGTCCAGATTATTTAACCTTTAACTAACCTATCGGACCTAACCTATCGGACTGATATTTTCAATGAGCTTTGATAAATATTGAGCAAAGAGTAACACAGCGCTTCATCAGGATCTAAACTATTTGACACTCGAACAGCAGTTTTTCAAAGCCTGCACAGAAGATTTCAACGCATCGGAGTAATCAGCCAAATCTTTAATGTAGGATAAGAGTTGACAATGATGAATACCTGCCGTATTGACCAGACGCTATGTTTGAATTAAAAGCTGCAGTATGTTATCCACCAGACCACCAAACATTGATAAGACGTCATGTGTACATTAATACCTGCAGTATTGATAAAATGCTTTATTTATATTAATATCTGCAGTATTAATAAGATGCTATATTTACATTAATATCTGCAGTATTGATAAGATGTCACGTTTACATTATTATATTCAGTATTAATCAGACACCATGTTTACATTAATAGCTGCGGTATTTTATCCATCAGACCAACATACATTGATCAGCTGCCATGCTTATCTTAACCCTTTCGCTGCCAAACTCTGTCGTCTGCTAACTTTGCCATCTGCTACAAAATTTCATTCTTTTGATTTTCTCCATTTTGTTTCAAAAACATAGTAACAGTGACGAACAGTTTGGATCCTGATGAGACGCCGAGTTACTCGCGTCTCATCTGGATACAATCTGTTTGCATAGGTAATCACAGATCCGGCATTGGCAGCGAAAGGGTTAATATATGCAGTATTTTATCCATCAGACCAACAAACATTGATTAGACGCAAGGTTGGCATAGCAGTTCAACCTTATGCTAAGTGCGACCTGATACTCATTGCAATCAACATTTCCATCTTGATGATAGATATTTGATAATCTGACAATAGTCTCTCAAAACCTTGAAGAAATCAGAACAGAAGTAAGTTAAAATTATAACAGGTACATGTATAAATCTGGAAACCGTTTGACTAAAGATGATACGACTGAAAGTATCGAACGTTCTAACATACAACGATCGGAACATCCAGTTGCGATCGTCGTGTTTTAGAGCCTAGACGGTTTAGAACGAACCTAGACGGTTTAGATCCTAGACGGTTTCTGTCATACGATCTTAGTCGTACTTGCTGCAGACTAGAATGTACAATCATTTCGTGTATCCTAATGGTAGCGTTTGGCGTAAATTAGGACTTAGGATGATTATGGTCGGACGATCTTCATTAAAACGAACCCAAGCATGATTTATTTATTCATGGTAAATCAATTTTGTTTTAAGGTTTCATGGGGCCTGGTTGTACTGATATAAAGGAATGCGCGAATAATCCCTGCAAAAATGGAGGTTCATGTCGTGAGAGCGATGGGTCATACACCTGTACATGCCCTAGTGAATGGACTGGGAAAAACTGTAATATTGACATAGACGAGTGTGCTTTAGATGTGTGTTCTAACTGCACAAACACCCGAGGCAGCTACACGTGCACGTGTCAGACAGGCTTTGGTGGACGTGCATGCGAGGACATTGATGAATGTAGCAACAACGCTCATAACTGCTCTAACCAGGCAACATGTCTCAACACATACGGAGGGTTCCGGTGTATATGTCCGCCTGGCCTTACTGGTGCAACATGTCATGACGACATTGACGAGTGTCAACTAAAGGTAAGGGAAGTACCATTTACTATTATCCTTTATTTATAAATAATTTCATCAATAGCAATAGATTGTATTGTGAGAAAGGCCTCCGGTCAAAACATATATACAATATATGAACAATACAAGCATGATTGTTTAAACAAGAACAATTAAATTCATACACCCAATAATAACATGTTACAAGAGCTCCATGTGTCGAAGCATTAAACGCCCGATGTGACCATAACATTGATAATAATCATCTACTGGCCTTGACCAACCTTCCTGCTATGTATGAACACAACACACCTAATAGTTATCAAGTTATTAAGCAGACATGTTTTTTGAGTGAAGGTCACTATGACATTGACCTTTGACTGACTGACATCAAAATCATTAGGGGTCATCTGCTTGCCATGACCAACCTCTCTACTAAGTATGAAGACAACACACCCAATAGTTATCAAGTTATTGAGTAAACAAAACGTTTTGACTTCAGGTCACTGTGACCTTGACCTTTTTAAAATGATCTCAAAATCAATTGAGGTCACCGGCCACGACAAACGTCCCTACAAAATATGAAGACAACACACCTAATACTTATCAAGATATTGAGCGGACATGATTTGAAGGTCACTGTGATGTTGACCTTTGACTGACTGACGTGAAAATCGTTAGGGGTCATCATATAGCTATGGCTAACCTTCCTACTAAGTATGAAGACAGCACACCTAATACATATCCAGTTATTGAGAGGACAAGAGTTTTGAGTTGAAGGTCAGTGTGACCTTGACATTTGACAGACTGGCCTCAAAATCAATAGGGATCGTCAACTTGTCGTGACTAACCTTCTTACTAGGTATGAAAACAGCACACCTAATCCTTATCAAGGTATTGAGCAGACAAGATTTTTGAGTTGAAGGTCACCGTTACCTTGACATTTGACCTCAAAACCAATAGGGGTCATATACTAGCCATGACAAACCTTCCGACTAAGTATGAAGACATCACACTTATCAAGTTACTGATCACACAAGATGCTATAGTTGAAGGCCACTGTGACCTTGACCTTTGATTGACTTACCTCAAATTTAATAGGTGTAATTTACTAGCCATAGCTAACCATCAAACTGAGTATGAAAAAAGCACACCTAATAATTATTAAGTTATTGAGCGGACAAGATTTTTGAGTCGAATGTCACTGTGACCTTGACCTTTGACCGATTGACCTTAAAATCAATAGGGGTCAACTACTAGCCATGACCAATCTCCTACTAAGTATGAAGACAGCACACCCAATAGTTGTCAATTTATTTAGATGACAAAGATGTGGCAAACGGACGGACAGGCGGACCGACAGACGGACAGACAGAAGGACAAGTACCATACCATAATACGACCGAAGTTACCTTCGGGCGTATAAAATATATGATCTCTTCACTATATGTTATCTGTATAAGTGTTCATACAGCGAATAAGATACTTAAACTGAGAGAACTCCTGTAACACTATTATTATCTGATTCTGGAGTAATATATTGCGAAGTTGTAAGATATAGTGACACATTAATACACATGCAGTCATAGAATAAAAAATGTATCATAACGTAATCCCTTGCATCTAATATACATTGGGAAGAACCCAGTCCCAGCTGTTTACACATGTCTAAAGTATGTTGTATATTTGTTTTCACCGGCTAACAAACACATTTTCATTCTTTTAGGCCATAGTTTATAAATGAAGCTATTTTTAAATAATTTCATTTTAAAATGTTGAAAATTTGCATATTTGTAGTATGTTTTAGAAATGTACTTTTCCTTGAGTTCTTTATATAGTCAAAAAGAAAGTGATATTTATCTTCCATACATGATTTACAGTAAGAACAAATTCATTCTTCTCTTTCTAAACCAATGTATCTACTTTTTCTATCATTGCTTCGTGAGATGAACAATTGAAGGAAGCAAACGTACAATGGAATTTCTTAATGTTAAGACAGTTTAGATATGGCTAAAGCACAAAGGTTTATTTAAAATTAATATAGGTCCTTAGCTTAAAGCTACATTATTATTACAAGTGTCTGTTCAATTTGGAGATACTGACTTTTCAACCGTTGGGTAAACTGTGCCAGAAATAATATTTCGTTTGTATCCGACTGATTCTCCCAAACATGGCCAAGATCATTTTTATATAATGTTTGCCTTAAGTTTGATACCCAATTTGTTTTTCCTGATAGGGCAAACATTTTCAACATATTGTAGCAATTACACTATAATTGCTGTCACATAAATGTAAATATATTATCAGTATTTGTAAACATTTTCACGAGTTCTATTTTAAGTATTATGTGACTTTTCAGTATACTACTAAACGATCAGCTAAGAATACGAATGTGATTCAAAAATACAGAGGAACCTCGATATCTCGAACTCGGATAAATGGCATTTCATATCACTCAAGTTAAAGCTTAAAGTTAAAGTAATATATTGTGTTATGGTTTAATTACCACTATGGTTCTGTTATGCTAATGTAGTAGTACTGAAAAATACCCAATAATACTTCTATAGAATAAAAAACAGCTATTCAGTAATTATCCTAGTGTACTCGATCAATTCATGGTAGAGGACAGTAACAATTATAGGGCGCCAGTTAAGAGAATAATCAAATATTTATAGTTAATATCAAAAGCAATAGCAACAAACAAACAATTGACATAACTGATCTATTGATTCATAATCTATTGTTATACACTTTAGACTTTTTGTTGCATACGTGAATACATGTTTTGTTTTTTAACTTAGTTATATCGTATGTTTTATTGTTTTATTGTTAGTATTGCGACATTTCACATACCACTAACTGCACAAATTCTCATGGAGGGTTCAAATGCAACTGTGCAGCTGGATGGACGGGAGAGTTGTGCGAGGCTGATGTAAATGAGTGTCAAACTCAAACCTGTAATAGACACGGCATATGCCAAAATTCACCAGGGTCCTACAGATGTAGATGTTCTTCAGGTTGGACTGGAACAACTTGCGGTTCCGATATAGATGAGTGTAAAGCTATACCATGCAAACATGGAAACTGCAGTAACACACTCGGTAGTTACCACTGCACTTGCAATTCTGGTTATACAGGACCGAAATGCAACGACGATGTGAATGAATGCAGTAACGAATTACGCCAGCGGTACTGCGTACATGGAATTTGTAAAAATACTCGTGGTAGTTATGAGTGTAAATGCTATCGCGGCTATGAGGGAATCAGATGCGAGAAGGATATTGATGAATGCACAGTTGGACAACACAATCCATGTGCACGAAATGGAACATGTACCAATATACCCGGTGAATTCTATTGCACCTGTCCGGTAGGATGGTCAGTAAAGTCTCACTGTAGACAAGACATAAATGAATGCATTACTAATAATCCTTGCCAGAAAGGAAAATGCAACAATACTGAGGGAAGCTATAACTGTATATGTGACCTAGGCTGGCAAGGAAAGAAC
Organism: Azorinus chamasolen; assembly: GCA_963576725.1. NCBI lineage: Eukaryota > Metazoa > Mollusca > Bivalvia > Cardiida > Solecurtidae > Azorinus > Azorinus chamasolen. Next base: position 320,506 of record OY755244.1, read on the forward strand.
TGTGATGTAGTAATAGGAGCATGTACATCAGACTCACAATGCATACACGGTAATTGTTCACTAAAATTTGATTCCCACATTTGTGATTGTGATCCTGGATGGACAGGACAACATTGTGAAATAGATGTTGATGAATGTTTAATCTCAACCACATGTAAACATGGATCCTGTAATAATACTCATGGAAGTTTTCACTGTATTTGTGACCCAGGTTGGGGAGGACTGCATTGTAACGAAAGTAAAGGAACGTGTTCAATGGACTCACAATGCATTCATGGAAATTGTACAGTACGATCTGATTCACACATATGTGTTTGTGATTCAGGATGGCAAGGTCAACATTGTCAAAAAGATGTTGATGAATGCTCAACCCAAACTCCATGTAACCATGGCTCCTGTAGAAATACACAAGGAAGTTACAGATGTACCTGTGAGCAAGGTTGGCAAGGAACTATTTGTAATACATTAAAAGGAACATGCTCAACAAACAGGCAATGCAATCACGGGCACTGTACAGTGCAATCCGATTCACACACATGTGTTTGTGAATCTGGATGGAAAGGTCAACTATGTGACACAGATGTTGATGAATGTTCAACGATTTATCCATGCATACATGGATCGTGTAAAAATACACAAGGGAACTTCAGCTGTTCTTGTAATCCTGGTTGGCAAGGGAATATTTGTGATAAAGTGAAAGGATCGTGCACACTGGACTCACAATGCATGCATGGACACTGCACTGTACAATCCGATTCATACATATGTGTTTGTGATTCTGGCTGGAAAGGACAACATTGTGAAAAAGATGTTGATGAATGTTTAATCTCAACCACATGTAAACATGGATCCTGTAATAATACTCATGGAAGTTTTCACTGTATTTGTGACCCAGGTTGGGGAGGACTGCATTGTAACGAAAGTAAAGGAACGTGTTCAATGGACTCACAATGCATTCATGGAAACTGTACAGTACAATCTGATTCACACATATGTGTTTGTGATTCAGGATGGCAAGGTCAACATTGTCAAAACGATGTTGATGAATGTTCAACCCAAACTCCATGTAACCATGGCTCATGTAAAAATACACAAGGAAGCTACAGATGTACATGTGAGCAAGGTTGGCAAGGAACTATTTGTAATACATTAAAAGGAACATGCTCAACAAACAGGCAATGCAACCACGGGCACTGTACAGTGCAATCCGATTCACACACATGTGTTTGTGAATCTGGATGGAAAGGTCAACTATGTGACACAGATGTTGATGAATGTTCAACGATTTATCCATGCATACATGGATCGTGTAAAAATACACGAGGAAACTTCAGCTGTTCTTGTAATCCTGGTTGGCAAGGGAATATTTGTGATAAAGTGAAAGGATCGTGCACACTGGACTCACAATGCATGCATGGACACTGCACTGTACAATCCGATTCACACACATGTGTTTGTGATTCTGGCTGGAAAGGGCAACATTGTGAAATAGATGTTGATGAATGTTTAATCTCAACCACATGTAAACATGGATCCTGTAATAATACTCATGGAAGTTTTCACTGTATTTGTGACCCAGGTTGGGGAGGACTGCATTGTAACGAAAGTAAAGGAACGTGTTCAATGGACTCACAATGCATTCATGGAAATTGTACAGTACGATCTGATTCACACATATGTGTTTGTGATTCAGGATGGCAAGGTCAACATTGTCAAAAAGATGTTGATGAATGCTCAACCCAAACTCCATGTAACCATGGCTCCTGTAGAAATACACAAGGAAGTTACAGATGTACCTGTGAGCAAGGTTGGCAAGGAACTATTTGTAATACATTAAAAGGAACATGCTCAACAAACAGGCAATGCAATCACGGGCACTGTACAGTGCAATCCGATTCACACACATGTGTTTGTGAATCTGGATGGAAAGGTCAACTATGTGACACAGATGTTGATGAATGTTCAACGATTTTTCCATGCATACATGGATCGTGTAAAAATACACAAGGGAACTTCAGCTGTTCTTGTAATCCTGGTTGGCAAGGGAATATTTGTGATAAAGTGAAAGGATCGTGCACACTGGACTCACAATGCATGCATGGACACTGCACTGTACAATCCGATTCACACATATGTGATTGTGATTCTGGCTGGAAAGGACAACATTGTGAAAAAGATGTTGATGAATGTTTAATCTCAACCACATGTAAACATGGATCCTGTAATAATACTCATGGAAGTTTTCACTGTATTTGTGACCCAGGTTGGGGAGGACTGCATTGTAACGAAAGTAAGGGAACGTGTTCAATGGACTCACAATGCATTCATGGAAACTGTACAGTACAATCTGATTCACACATATGTGTTTGTGATGCAGGATGGCAAGGTCAACATTGTCAAAACGATGTTGATGAATGTTCAACCCAAACTCCATGTAACCATGGCTCATGTAAAAATACACAAGGAAGCTACAGATGTACATGTGAGCAAGGTTGGCAAGGAACTATTTGTAATACATTAAAAGGAACATGCTCAACAAACAGGCAATGCAACCACGGGCACTGTACAGTGCAATCCGATTCACACACATGTGTTTGTGAATCTGGATGGAAAGGTCAACTATGTGACACAGATGTGGATGAATGTTCAACGACATATCCATGCATGCATGGATCTTGTAATAATACACGAGGAAACTTCAGCTGTTCTTGTAATCCTGGTTGGCAAGGGAATATTTGTGATAAAGTGAAAGGATCGTGCACACTGGACTCACAATGCATGCATGGACACTGCACTGTACAATCCGATTCACACACATGTGTTTGTGATTCTGGCTGGAAAGGGCAACATTGTGAAATAGATGTTGATGAATGTTTAATCTCAACCACATGTAAACATGGATCCTGTAATAATACTCATGGAAGTTTTCACTGTATTTGTGACCCAGGTTGGGGAGGACTGCATTGTAACGAAAGTAAAGGAACGTGTTCAATGGACTCACAATGCATTCATGGAAATTGTACAGTACGATCTGATTCACACATATGTGTTTGTGATTCAGGATGGCAAGGTCAACATTGTCAAAAAGATGTTGATGAATGCTCAACCCAAACTCCGTGTAACCATGGCTCCTGTAGAAATACACAAGGAAGTTACAGATGTACCTGTGAGCAAGGTTGGCAAGGAACTTTTTGTAATACACTAAAAGGAACATGCTCAACAAACAGGCAATGCAACCACGGGCACTGTACAGTGCAATCCGATTCACACACATGTGTTTGTGAATCTGGATGGAAAGGTCAACTATGTGACACAGATGTTGATGAATGTTCAACGATTTATCCATGCATACATGGATCGTGTAAAAATACACAAGGGAACTTCAGCTGTTCTTGTAATCCTGGTTGGCAAGGGAATATTTGTGATAAAGTGAAAGGATCGTGCACACTGGACTCACAATGCATGCATGGACACTGCACTGTACAATCCGATTCACACATATGTGATTGTGATTCTGGCTGGAAAGGACAACATTGTGAAAAAGATGTTGATGAATGTTTAATCTCAACCACATGTAAACATGGATCCTGTAATAATACTCATGGAAGTTTTCACTGTATTTGTGACCCAGGTTGGGGAGGACTGCATTGTAACGAAAGTAAAGGAACGTGTTCAATGGACTCACAATGCATTCATGGAAACTGTACAGTACAATCTGATTCACACATATGTGTTTGTGATTCAGGATGGCAAGGTCAACATTGTCAAAACGATGTTGATGAATGTTCAACCCAAACTCCATGTAACCATGGCTCATGTAAAAATACACAAGGAAGCTACAGATGTACATGTGAGCAAGGTTGGCAAGGAACTATTTGTAATACATTAAAAGGAACATGCTCAACAAACAGGCAATGCAACCACGGGCACTGTACAGTGCAATCCGATTCACACACATGTGTTTGTGAATCTGGATGGAAAGGTCAACTATGTGACACAGATGTGGATGAATGTTCAACGACATATCCATGCATGCATGGATCTTGTAATAATACACGAGGAAACTTCAGCTGTTCTTGTAATCCTGGTTGGCAAGGGAATATTTGTGATAAAGTGAAAGGATCGTGCACACTGGACTCACAATGCATGCATGGACACTGCACTGTACAATCCGATTCACACACATGTGTTTGTGATTCTGGCTGGAAAGGGCAACATTGTGAAATAGATGTTGATGAATGTTTAATCTCAACCACATGTAAACATGGATCCTGTAATAATACTCATGGAAGTTTTCACTGTATTTGTGACCCAGGTTGGGGAGGACTGCATTGTAACGAAAGTAAAGGAACGTGTTCAATGGACTCACAATGCATTCATGGAAATTGTACAGTACGATCTGATTCACACATATGTGTTTGTGATTCAGGATGGCAAGGTCAACATTGTCAAAAAGATGTTGATGAATGCTCAACCCAAACTCCGTGTAACCATGGCTCCTGTAGAAATACACAAGGAAGTTACAGATGTACCTGTGAGCAAGGTTGGCAAGGAACTATTTGTAATACAGTAAAAGGAACATGCTCAACAAACAGGCAATGCAACCACGGGCACTGTACAGTGCAATCCGATTCACACACATGTGTTTGTGAATCTGGATGGAAAGGTCAACTATGTGACACAGATGTGGATGAGTGTTCAACGACATATCCATGCATGCATGGATCTTGTAATAATACACGAGGAAACTTCAGCTGTTCTTGTAATCCTGGTTGGCAAGGGAATATTTGTGATAAAGTGAAAGGATCGTGCACACTGGACTCACAATGCATGCATGGACACTGCACTGTACAATCCGATTCACACACATGTGTTTGTGATTCTGGCTGGAAAGGGCAACATTGTGAAATAGATGTTGATGAATGTTTAATCTCAACCACATGTAAACATGGATCCTGTAATAATACTCATGGAAGTTTTCACTGTATTTGTGACCCAGGTTGGGGAGGACTGCATTGTAACGAAAGTAAAGGAACGTGTTCAATGGACTCAGATTGCATTCATGGAAACTGTACAGTGCAATCGGATTCACACATATGTGTTTGTGATTCAGGATGGCAAGGTCAACATTGTCAAAAAGATGTTGATGAATGCTCAACCCAAACTGCATGTAATCATGGCTCCTGTAGAAATACACAAGGAAGTTATAGATGTACCTGTGAGCAAGGTTGGCAAGGAACTTTTTGTAATACACTAAAAGGAACATGCTCAACAAACAGGCAATGCAATCACGGGCACTGTACAGTGCAATCCGATTCACACACATGTGTTTGTGAATCTGGATGGAAAGGTCAACTATGTGACACAGATGTTGATGAATGTTCAACGATTTATCCATGCATACATGGATCGTGTAAAAATACACAAGGGAACTTCAGCTGTTCTTGTAATCCTGGTTGGCAAGGGAATATTTGTGATAAAGTGAAAGGATCGTGCACACTGGACTCACAATGCATGCATGGACACTGCACTGTACAATCCGATTCACACATATGTGTTTGTGATTCTGGCTGGAAAGGACAACATTGTGAAAAAGATGTTGATGAATGTTTAATCTCAACCACATGTAAACATGGATCCTGTAATAATACTCATGGAAGTTTTCACTGTATTTGTGACCCAGGTTGGGGAGGACTGCATTGTAACGAAAGTAAAGGAACGTGTTCAATGGACTCACAATGCATTCATGGAAATTGTACAGTACGATCTGATTCACACATATGTGTTTGTGATTCAGGATGGCAAGGTCAACATTGTCAAAACGATGTTGATGAATGTTCAACCCAAACTCCATGTAACCATGGCTCATGTAAAAATACACAAGGAAGCTACAGATGTACATGTGAGCAAGGTTGGCAAGGAACTATTTGTAATACATTAAAAGGAACATGCTCAACAGACAGGCAATGCAACCACGGGCACTGTACAGTGCAATCCGATTCACACACATGTGTTTGTGAATCTGGATGGAAAGGTCAACTATGTGACACAGATGTGGATGAATGTTCAACGACATATCCATGCATTCATGGATCTTGTAATAATACACGAGGAAACTTCAGCTGTTCTTGTAATCCTGGTTGGCAAGGGAATATTTGTGATAAAGTGAAAGGATCGTGCACACTGGACTCACAATGCATGCATGGACACTGCACTGTACAATCCGATTCACACACATGTGTTTGTGATTCTGGCTGGAAAGGGCAACATTGTGAAATAGATGTTGATGAATGTTTAATCTCAACCACATGTAAACATGGATCCTGTAATAATACTCATGGAAGTTTTCACTGTATTTGTGACCCAGGTTGGGGAGGACTGCATTGTAACGAAAGTAAAGGAACGTGTTCAATGGACTCACAATGCATTCATGGAAACTGTACAGTACAATCGGATTCACACATATGTGTTTGTGATTCAGGATGGCAAGGTCAACATTGTCAAAACGATGTTGATGAATGTTCAACCCAAACTCCATGTAACCATGGCTCATGTAAAAATACACAAGGAAGCTACAGATGTACATGTGAGCAAGGTTGGCAAGGAACTATTTGTAATACATTAAAAGGAACATGCTCAACAAACAGGCAATGCAACCACGGGCACTGTACAGTGCAATCCGATTCACACACATGTGTTTGTGAATCTGGATGGAAAGGTCAACTATGTGACACAGATGTGGATGAATGTTCAACGACATATCCATGCATGCATGGATCTTGTAATAATACACGAGGAAACTTCAGCTGTTCTTGTAATCCTGGTTGGCAAGGGAATATTTGTGATAAAGTGAAAGGATCGTGCACACTGGACTCACAATGCATGCATGGACACTGCACTGTACAATCCGATTCACACACATGTGTTTGTGATTCTGGCTGGAAAGGGCAACATTGTGAAATAGATGTTGATGAATGTTTAATCTCAACCACATGTAAACATGGATCCTGTAATAATACTCATGGAAGTTTTCACTGTATTTGTGACCCAGGTTGGGGAGGACTGCATTGTAACGAAAGTAAAGGAACGTGTTCAATGGACTCAGATTGCATTCATGGAAACTGTACAGTGCAATCGGATTCACACATATGTGTTTGTGATTCAGGATGGCAAGGTCAACATTGTCAAAAAGATGTTGATGAATGCTCAACCCAAACTGCATGTAACCATGGCTCCTGTAGAAATACACAAGGAAGTTACAGATGTACCTGTGAGCAAGGTTGGCAAGGAACTTTTTGTAATACATTAAAAGGAACATGCTCAACAAACAGGCAATGCAACCACGGGCACTGTACAGTGCAATCCGATTCACACACATGTGTTTGTGAATCTGGATGGAAAGGTCAACTATGTGACACAGATGTTGATGAATGTTCAACGATTTATCCATGCATACATGGATCGTGTAAAAATACACAAGGGAACTTCAGCTGTTCTTGTAATCCTGGTTGGCAAGGGAATATTTGTGATAAAGTGAAAGGATCGTGCACACTGGACTCACAATGCATGCATGGACACTGCACTGTACAATCCGATTCACACATTTGTGTTTGTGATTCTGGCTGGAATGGACAACATTGTGAAAAAGATGTTGATGAATGTTTAATCTCAACCACATGTAAACATGGATCCTGTAATAATACTCATGGAAGTTTTCACTGTATTTGTGACCCAGGTTGGGGAGGACTGCATTGTAACGAAAGTAAAGGAACGTGTTCAATGGACTCACAATGCATTCATGGAAACTGTACAGTACAATCTGATTCACACATATGTGTTTGTGATTCAGGATGGCAAGGTCAAAATTGTCAAAACGATGTTGATGAATGTTCAACCCAAACTCCATGTAACCATGGCTCATGTAAAAATACACAAGGAAGCTACAGATGTACATGTGAGCAAGGTTGGCAAGGAACTATTTGTAATACATTAAAAGGAACATGCTCAACAAACAGGCAATGCAACCACGGGCACTGTACAGTGCAATCCGATTCACACACATGTGTTTGTGAATCTGGATGGAAAGGTCAACTATGTGACACAGATGTGGATGAATGTTCAACGACATATCCATGCATGCATGGATCTTGTAATAATACACGAGGAAACTTCAGCTGTTCTTGTAATCCTGGTTGGCAAGGGAATATTTGTGATAAAATGAAAGGATCGTGCACACTGGACTCACAATGCATGCATGGACACTGCACTGTACAATCCGATTCACACACATGTGTTTGTGATTCTGGCTGGAAAGGGCAACATTGTGAAATAGATGTTGATGAATGTTTAATCTCAACCACATGTAAACATGGATCCTGTAATAATACACAAGGGGGATTTACCTGTTCTTGTAATCCTGGATGGCAAGGGAATATTTGTGATATTGTGAACGGACCGTGCTCATTGGACTCACAGTGCATTCATGGGCACTGTACAGTACACTCTGAATCACACACATGTGTTTGTGATCCTGGATGGACAGGAGACCACTGCAATGACGATGTGAATGAATGCAATGAAAGTTATCCTTGCGCAAATCATGGAACTTGTTCTAACTATCCAGGTGGCTACAATTGTACCTGTTTTGTGGGATGGACGGGCACAAATTGCACATTCGATTTGGATGAGTGCGCAGACATAATAGATGTTTGTTCAAATAACAGTGTGTGCAATAATACCATTGGTAGCTACGAATGCGTGTGTATTGATGGATGGCAAGGAATCAATTGTGATATAGACATAGACGAATGTCAACAACATAAAATTATATGTGCGAACAATGGCATGTGTAAAAATGTACCTGGAAGCTTTTATTGTTCTTGTACTGATGGTTTTAAAGCGGTTTTCTGTGAAAATGCAACATTAAAAACTACAAGTGTAAGGATTCCATTTAATTCGACAAAAATCAATAATACCAATGAACCTGCACATGTTACCAAACTCATGCGTGGTAGCTCAAATAGTGAAAGAATAAGTGACAAACATGGTATTTCAAATCAGCACACGTCGTCCAAAGAAAACGTTAGTCCTACTACAGCCAATAAGTCAGCTGTTCGTGTAAGTCGTAAATCAGCTACATCTAGCGGAATGCAAACACCTACTTTAAGTAAAGGACAACAAACGACAGAACCAATTCACTCCCAGTCGTCAGATACGCACAACCAAGTTACACTATCGACTAAAGATGCTAGAACAACTGTACATGAAGCGATATCTTCTGGTCTTCCATACCAGTCGTCAGTAAGACATAAGCCATTTACAGTATCAGCAAGCAAACAGGACAAACTGAAATCTACAGCTGTATTTCCGGTATCTACACAGACAGTCCCATCGACGAGTGAGTATGAAACATCGACATCATCAGCCAGTGTACAGGAAACACGAGAATTGACGAAGACAGATAAGTCAACAATCGTGCACGATGACTCATCCACAACAAGTGTACACTCTACTCAAAACTTCATGCCGTCATATACTACAAGTGCAACAAGAACACAAACTGATAAATCCAGTCGACCGTTCAGCAGTAATAGGATGTCTACAATACCAATAAGTGAAAAGAAAACAGAAGCATCTACCATCGTAATCCACTCATCAGTACAACCATCTACATTAAAAGTGCAAGGTAAATATTGGTAACGTAGTTCAGTTTTATATTTCTGTTTAATTCCGTTTTGACAGGCTTCGTTTTCAGACTTGATTTCATACAGACTTATAGCAGTATTACTTCTTCATTTCAGTAACATTACCGTAAACCATTTCCTGTTTCTATGTTTATTCTAAATCTGAATACCTTCCTTATACTCATGGACAAAATTCACTTAGTTCCAAAAGAAAATGTGCACTTTTTAATTTTAAATATTTCAATAATGAGCAGACGTATCGATTTGGTATTTCGCACACTATATCCCGTGCTATTTATCGTTATGCAAAACATCTTCCGTGGTGTGTACAGATTTCAGTGTAGTCAGTGTAGTGTGGTATGAAATTTCGCATGATCTGCACGTGCAGTCTGGGGCAAATGTACATGACACCGGAAACATGCCTGGGCAGAATATATATGGAAAAGTAGTAAAGTCAAGCAGGCAAAGCCACATACAAGACGCAACCACCACCAAAACACCGATAGACAGCATGACAAACACATACACACACAACCACACACCCAAGCGCACACTCACATACGAGATAACACAGAAAACATCAACAGACACACAAGAACTAGACAAACACTCCACACATGAACAAAATCACAAGCACAAAGACGTAAGGCAAACAAAAAGAAGGGCGACCAAGAGAGTACCGCCTTGGCACGGTCAGTAGCAAAAACACCACTGAGGGTTTAAACCGGTTTACGGACGTCCTAATCTCACACTTCTCTCAAAGTCACCCTAACTTTACAAATAGTGAAAATAAAGGTATCCCCGCCGGACTTACCCACAACATAGACGACGGTGAACACAGGACAACATGTAAAACCTAGCATAATAACTGTGACAATCCGTCAAATATGTACTCAGTGACTTTGCTGAAGTCAGAGCACCTGCAGGTAAGCCGTTAAGGGCACGACAGGGAAAAAGTAATACATGAGTCTGGTAAGCTCATCCCGTATCCGAGTTTAAGAGTATACCATCATAGAGTACTACCCTCGGCCTGTCATCGCGCAAGCAAAGAGGGAAGCGTAGCTACCGACTGTAAAAGGGTCGATAACCAAACATGCAGTGCGTTGCAATATAATGGGATAATAACCTTTCTACTTAAATGTTTTAATGCGTTTTATAAACCTTATTCAAAGGTAAAATCACATTTAGTACCATATCGATACGCAAGCAACATGCCTAGACTGAATGAAAATCGGCGAATTTAGCATTAACGATAATTGCTCGTGGCGACAATAGAAACGTACGTGTGTACGACATTAGGATTCCACCGATACACCATCGTTTTCAACAAATCGGAGTGGCAGATCGCTACAGGTCTGGTAGACCTATGGTGACGACGCAAAAACGGACAGGTTTATGACGTTGACGCACCTTCGACGTCGTTTCCAAACAGCAGCTAGTACTGCAAGCGATTCGGCATTAGCAGATAGGTCGTATTGCGTCGCCTCAGGCACGGTCGGGCTCCCGTCCGGGTTAGGAGACCCTATGTGGGACAGATCATGAAACCACGTCATCGGGCAAGTGGGCAAGACGTCATTTCCGTTGGGGACGACAACAGTGGACTCGTGTTCTATTCTCTGATGAGTCTATATTTAATATCAGCTCCCATGATCGTCGGATGGGTTTTTTAGGAGAATGGGTGAACGTTTTGCTAACTGTTGCCTCAGAGAAAGAGATATGTTTGGTGGTGAGAGTTTGTGTAATGATCTGGGTTAGGATTATGGGAAGAAGGAAAACACTTGTGGTACGCGGCAACCTCATTGTTCAAGGTTATATTAACCAGATTCAGCAGCCTGAAGCAGTTCCTTTCATACAAAGACACGGGCCTGCTATTTTCATGCATGAAAATGCCCCTCCGCATACTGCACGAATAAGTCGGCAGTTTCTCAAAAGAAACAATGGTAACGTGCCTCCATGGCCTGTGCTCTCACAGGATATGAATCAAGAATGGAATAATATTCCTGACGTCGTTATAAGACATTATGTAAGGTCTATGCGAGGTCGCCAAGCCGCTTACATCAGTAGAAGAGGTGGGCACACCAGATACCAGAATTAACATCAAACGGGGCAAAATTCATTCATGGAAACACTTGGATTCTCAGAGTAACTTTGATTTTAAAAACCCATCCTTTCTCGTCTAAAACACCCACTAAAACGTCCGATATTCAAAATCAAGAAGCATACACCATGTTGTACGTGAAAGTATCTCAAATAACCAAATATGATAGGCTTTCAATAAAAATAGTCGATGAAAAATTACAGAAAACGTGCACACTTTCTTTTAGACTGAGTAAAGTTATGATGAGATAAGGAAGGGGATCGTTGAAGCAATTTTAGAAAGTAAAGAAGCAGAACTGTCAAATTCCATTAGCAAGCAGCAGAACCTATTCAGAAATATCCTGTAGAAGCCGCCTGAGCTTGGTCTACTCTGTTTGCGCAAAAACATTTAACGTGCATCTAAGATCATTCTCAAACATCTGATTGGTCAGGTTTTAGCTTGCTCAAATCCTGACAAATCAGATGTTTGAGAATGAACTTAGACTCAGACTCAGAAGTTTAATGACCTCGGACTCATATATATTATGGTATGAAACAAAGTCTCCTCACCCCTTTACTTCGTGAATATTCGTGTAAAAAATGAAGTCACAACTATTGATAAGATTATTTTTTTTAAATTTTCACACATAAAACCAGCACGTAATATTTTGGCCATTGCAAAAACTGTAGAATCATATCTATTATTTTACAAGCAAACAGATCAGACCCTGATCAGACGGTTGTTACAGGAGCCGTCTGGTCTGGGTATACTCGGTTTGCATATGTGTAGAAATGCTTATTTATGGAGTAAATGTTTAAATTGGAAATTACGGCGTTTGTTGATTTCATCCATATCGAATATCAGTGAAAGAGTATTTTGAATAACACATAAGTACTTAGTTATCTTACTTGCAGAACCATACACTATAGAATTCAAGGATAATATAGACGAAACAAACATTGTAAAGATAAGAAGTGGAATTCGAATTGTCTTGAACAGGACTTGCTCTGAACAATCGCAATTGACAATTCATTTCAATGATGCCAATGGTAGAGTGTAAGTATTATGGAACCATTTGCTTTGTAAAGTCTGCTACTTCTATTCTGACAGTAAATGGTAGTTTAAAATGGTGTTAACTATATTGAAATCAGTTATGCTTAGCTTGTCTGTTTCTCGAAGAACAAACATAAAGCTATTATCGTAACTCCGACACCCTCCTGCTCGTCGTTGTCATCGTCCTTATCGTCATCGTTTTCCTCTGGAAATTTTCACTTCGGCTACAACTTCTTTACTGTTCATGTTAATCCTATGGAACTTCACTCACTTGTTCATCGTCACAAGAGCTACCGTCGACCAGACAGACATTGGCACCTGTATACTGAACTTATGTTTAAATTATGTATTTCACAGCAGCAGGTGTTATGTGATCGTGTGGCGGCCGTAATAAGTCGCTCCGTACTTTATTCCCAGTGGTTTGTTATATTTTCTGGTCCTTCGGGATAATCAGTTGCAATGTTTTTAGTCATGAAAAAAATGGATACCGCTTCAGTCGGTGCTAGGGGCGGGAGTAGTGTTGCACTTTGAATAACTGATCATGTACAGAAACCGAGTCTGCAAAATTCTCTGTTCACGAATGCTACTTTTACTTTCTTTCGAAGGATCTCCTACTTTCAGATTTTTTCTGCAGGAACGCGATGCAGTTTACAGCTGAATGTCATGGCCGTCAGATATCCCATACCGAGGTCAAAGATGCATTCGGTGCCTTAACGCCGCAGCAACTCAAATCATTGTTTCCCCAAGAATTAAAAGATACGCCAGCTTCGGAGAAGAAAGTAAGTTTTGAGCATCTCACCAGCTTTACATCCATATACATGTACAGTAAAACCCCTCTAATGCGACCACTAAATGAATCAACATGGTTGTCTTCATAAGCAGGTGGTTGCTTAATGCAGGCCAAAAGTAATGCAGAAAGCTCCTCTAGGAGCTTTCTGCATTACTTTTGTCCTGCATTAAGCTACCACCTGCATCTAGCAGCCAACATTATACCTCTTTCAGGTGGTCGCATTAATTAGCGGAATTTTACTGTACATAACTGCAACAGTTGAAGATTGTTTGTATTACATTCAACAGAATATTCATCTGGAATGTTTGTATGTCCCCATCACTGCAAAGCGTTAACCTGGGCCATCCATCCGTGAGTGTGTTTGTGACGTAGACATAGGTATACTTACATGGATGGTGTTTGGATCCTATATATTTTGTTAAGAAGGACTAATATGATGTATATATAATTTACATGTTAGAAACTGGGACCAATGTCAGTGTTACTGTTTCTAAAACCAGAAAATCTTTTTTCTGGTCAATATTTTAAGAAGAGATGTTGTACCCATATGTAATGTGCAGATACCATGTAGACAAGGTTAGGGATAACATTTGGATTTCTAGAGTTGACTAGGGTCATTTTAACCCTTAATGCCATATATGTTCCTGTAAGAAATAAGGATATATAAATATCAAATAGATTCATTTTTATGATGGTATATGAACACAAGAAAGGTTGGTCAAAGCAGAAACTGTAGAGTCATATCTATGTTATTTCATACGCAAACAGAGCCGTCCATCTAGGACTACTATCTTTGCAAATGCGAAGAAAGGCGTACTTGTGGAGTACAGGGTTAACTAAAACTAACACATCAGTTTCTGCTCAGTAACTCGACCTGACTATACAGATTGACTGCATTGAAATAAAGCAGTTGCGTTAAATGGTGTCAAGGTCAGTGGTCACAGGTTTTTTTTTTAAATCAGGAAGTTCGCTTCTACATTATCAGAAACCATATACAGTTGAACTTCGATAACTCGAACTTCAAAGGACCATACCAATTAGTTCGAGATAACAGAAGTTCGAGTCATCCGATTTCGAATCTGAACAATTTCGCAAGGCCACAGCTTGATACAGGTCTAAAGTAATGCTGAAAGCTCCTCTAGGAGCTTTCAGCATTACTTTAGATCTGTATTAAGCTGTCACATGTGTTTCTAGATAGCTGCAGGGATACATTATTAGAGCAATTCTGTTATTGTAAGTTTTGGAAGGACTGAACGTTTGTTCGAGTTATCCCAATGTTTAAGTTATCCGAGTTCGAGATATCGAAGTTCAACTGTATTGTAAATCAAATTAAGTGTACAAGCATGGAGACAAGGCGTGTGTAGCATTTAAGTCAGTTTCACGGCTACTGGAGTAAGAGGTTCCGTTTCTATTCAGTATAGAGTGTGGATATCTTGTAAAAAAGACAAAACTTGGAATTGCATCAGAGGTGTCTAACGTCCTGGCTACGGTATCCGTTACTACAAGTAGAAAATCTGTAAATGCAACAGCAGAAGTCTGTGGGATTGTGTCACTGTTACGTTACTAAAACACAAACCGAGTTCCGGTGCTTTTCTCGACTTTAAGTTGATCATCATCCAGACGATTTTTCTTCGACTAAAATTCTTATTGAATTCTTATTTCACAAAATTGGTTGAAATGCTGGAACATATATCAAGTTTGATTAATACTGGGACACAGGTCAAGTTCGATTCATACTTTGAGATAGGTCATATTTGTTTAATACTGGGCCACATGTCAAGTTCGATTAATACTGGGACACAGGCCAAGTTCATTAATACAGGGAGATATGTCAAGTTCGATTAATACTGGGACACAAGTCAAGTTCGATTAATACCCGGACACCGGTCATTTTCGATTAATACTGGAACACAGGTAAAGTTCATTAATACAGAGACTCAGGTCAAGTTCGATTAATAAATGGAAACAGGTTAAATTCAATCAAGATTCATACCAACACTAGTCTTCTGAATTATGGTCGTTTTTAACAGTTTAGTAGAGTATTTATCTGTGGAATATGTGTCTTAGTGACACATACTTATCCTGACCAAGATATACGCTATTTAAACCTTCCAACCCTGAAATTTTAGAGTAGAATAACCCACATGTGGTTAGCTATGGAGTCCAGTCAGTATGACATGCTTAACCCTTTACTTCTTGAATATTCATGTAAGAAATGATGTCATTATAAATATTCATAAAAGTAATTGTTATAATAGCACGTTGACACATGAATATTTTAAGGTGTCACGAAAACTTGCAAAATCCATATCGTATTCATATAATCTCATACATACAGAAAAAACCTCTAACCCTGACGTTCAACTTAGTATAAATATCGGTCTTGGAGACAGGTGGCAGCTTAATGTAGGGATAAAGTCATGCAGAAAGCTCCTCTAAGCAGCTACCTGCCTAAAGTATCGAAATTCTTCTTTACTAGATTTCCGGTTTAGAGGGATTTACTGTACATTGAAAATCATTGGAATATCTGAAGCATACTGTACAATATATACATTGTTCATTTTCTAGTCAGGGTCAGAGAGTCACCTCGCCATCGTGGCTGTTTCAGTAGCTGGTGTTGTCCTGGTTGTGGCAGCTTTGGCAGCGTTTGGATGTCATAGGTTAGTATTTCTCCGCTCCATGTCAGGTCTATTTGTTTTGCATGTTTTATAAGTGGTTTTCATTTAGCCTTATTGTTTGCCCCTTTACAGCATGAATATTTATGTACGCTATAATAAAATGAATATTAATCAGATTAATTATATGATGACTAATGTGGACATGACAGAAACTGTATATCTAGATCGATATTACAACATAAACAAATAGCAGATCCTGATCAGATGGCTCCTTTCTTAAAACAAACAGACCATACCTGCAGTGTGGTGACACAATCGAAAGCAAATGTATATTGTTTTGTTTCTTCCTTTCTTTCATTTCTCAAAATAGTTTGGATTAAAACGATAGGCATATTACAGTATAACCTCTCTTAACCGGAATTCTAGTAGATAAGAATTTAGATACTTTTAGGCAGGTGGCTGCTTAATGCAGAGTGAAAGTCATGCAGAAAGCTCCTAGAGGAGCTTTCTGCATGACTTTCACCCTGCATTAAGCTGCCATGCACCTGTCTCCAAGACCGATATTCATACTAAATTTAACGGTCGGTTAAGAGAGGTTTTACTGTACATACCAGAAATAACAACATACTTTAGAATCTGTTTTACGCATCAATAAAAAGAGGTCTAATTATGGGTAATCAAGGCAGGTGGTAGCGTAATGCAGGAAAGCTCCTATAGGCAGTCACCTATAATCTGCAATCTGTTTTTAAGACTTCTTTCTTCAATAAATGAATCACCGTCTAGTACCTGTCTTTTTTGGAAAAAGGGTCTTAATGCAGTGTAGACGCACACCTGCCACCACGTCCCTAACGCGGGTCAGGGTCTGCACTGTATTGTCATTAAAAATAATTTGTAGCATTTGAGCTAGTCTGGGTTTTTTTAGAAAAATACCTACTAGCTATTGTCGTTACATCGGTGTCTGTCTTATTGTTGTCGATGTTTTCGTCCTTAATGTTTTACTTTAACTTTAACGCTTGCGGCTACAATCGAACAGACTAGCGTTGGCACTCAATGCGGTACTCTTGTTTCACTATCTTTCCATAAAGTGTACTTAAATTATATATCTCGACATAGAGGTCTGATAATAGTCTACGGTTTTCATTGCGATAAAACTTATTTATTTTTTCATTTATTACTCACTCACTCGCTCACTCACTCACAGCATTAGCTATTCATTGCATGACCATTCGTGTAAAGCTCCATCCACTTTGAATATTAATTAAGTTCACCCCGTTCCCTCGTGGGCTATTATCTGACCCAACCTCTTTGTATAAGTCATTTGAAAAGGAGCATTTACTAGAGAAAATGAAAATTTTAGAATTGTGTAGTTTTAAAACCATTGTGATACATAGAACATTTTTTCCTACGCAGCAAATGCTCTATTCATCACAATGGTTTCAAAACGTAACTTTTACGTGGGCAACAAAAGCATCAATATTTTTATTGCGAACATTTGTTTCCGATGTTTATTTCTACTTCAGGCGACACCGACGAGCTAAAAGGGAAAACAAAACAGAAGTACTGGATGACAAGGTTGTCTATGATGATACAACCGAAGCAAACCAGGAAATGATTTTCATGAACAACCCTATGTATGCATCATTTTCAACAGAGACCCACACCACTGAAACTCCAGAAGAAACGGAAGATTATGACTATCAGTTTTAATGTTTTCTTTCCTGTTTTAGTGTAATACAACATCTTAAGCGGCCATCAAAGAGAGGTCAAATTATGGGCCGTTAAGGCGTGTGATAGCTTAATGCAGGTCAAAGTAATGCAAAAATGTATATAGGTACGGAACGCTCTGCATTATATTTGCCCTGCAATAAGCAACCATCTGTTTTTAAGATCCCTATGTTCAATAAATAAATTCCCGCTTAAGACAGGTTATAAATACTTTATGCGTATACCAAAATAAGAGATGCAGACACCCACATTTGTAGATAACATTTTATGTAAAGTTTTACAGTAAAACCTCTCTAAAACGGACTTAATCATGTTAATTAGTTGGTATTTAAGGCAGGTGTCTGCTTAAAGCAAGGTGAAAGTAAATCAGAACGCTCCTATTGGAGCGTTCTGTTTTTCTTTCACCTCGCTTTAAGCAGACACCTGCCTTTAACGCAAAGTACTTGATATAATTTAGTGGCCGTTATAGAGAGGTTTCACTGTATATCAAAATCCCTAATTGCGTGAAGCATTCGGACATAATAATTTAGGCAAATTGTGTAAATGCTGAGCACACTGTTCCCGAAGCAGCAGTTTGAACAGCGTACGCTAGTTATTTGCCTCGTATACCAGTCAAATTAATGTTCAGGAAGAAACGGAAGATTATGACTAGGATCTTTAATGTTTACTTTCAGTTTTCATGAAAACAATATTCACATGTATATCGCAATAAGCACTTCAGACACCCTCATTTGTAGTATAAACTTCACTTTATTTCATTAACATATCAATTTATTATTCAGCAATTCACACGCATTTCTAACATAAACACCTCAACATGTAATCCTTTATATCATAATTATTCATGAAATATTATGGATATATGTTTTTATAATGGTATATTAAAGTGTACAATCGGATCTGTATTATTCCATGCGCAGCTAAAAGGACAATCCTTGATTCGATGACTTCTGCAGGAGCCATCTGACCCGTGTCTACCTAAGGGACAGTTAACCCTCCTAGACTATTTTAGACCCAACCTCCTTGAATAAATCTACCGAAAAGGAGCATTTACTAGAGAAAGGTAAACAAATATAATTTTGTATTTTGAAACCATTGTAATAAATAGAGCATTTGCTCCATAGGAGCAAATGTTCTATTTATTACAAGGGTTTCAAAATGTGATATTTACAGAGGGTTCAAAATGCGTCACTAGGAGGGAATGAGTTTATCAACGTCTACACTAATTGGTACTATGTCATTAAACGTTGTGAAAATGATGCCACATTGATTTATTCACTTTACAAACCCAAGGAGAGGTGATAGTAGATGTCCGAATATTTAGAGTAATTACGATATGTGTTCTATGTTGGATATTAATCTGCGAAATAATTACATCATGAATATTTGTTAGCAGACTTTTATAGAGTAAACTTTACAAGGGAATATTTTGCTTCGACAAAAAAGTAAAATCAGATCCATATCATGCCATAAACAATCGGAGTAGACCTAATTAGACGGCACCTACGAGGCCGTTTGGTCTGGGTCTACTATGTTGGCAATAGCATGAAAATACGATTATATTAGGAAAAAGGTTAAAAGTATTGAGACGTAGCGCACAATGTTGGGTACTTTTTCTGTAACGTCAAACAACGTCATTTTTACAACATTTTTGTTGCGCACATCTAGTTGAAACGAGTATTAAGTCTTAATCCTTAGATCTTGATGAGACACCGATTATTTGCAGAAAACTTTATTCGGAAAACAGTTAACCCTTTCCCTCGTTTTTACGCCCCTTGACACATACATTCATGCAGGAAACATCGCATACAAAACACAACCGCCCGAACAGCACCACGACGAAAACCAGCAAATGTACATGCATATAAAAGACACAAAGAGACGCACAAAGACAAAACGGACAAACTATAGGGGAAGATGGAAGTGCCGCCTTGGAACGGTCAGTGACAAATGTCACTTGGGGTCAAACCGTTATGGGGCGCCCAACCTCACTTATTCCATCACCGCCCTAAAAGACAAACCGTTTACATAAACGTGTCACTTTTTTGTAGATGTCACTTTTTGAAACCAGTGATATAATCTAAATAAAGCATAGGAGCAAATGGTCTGTTTATCACAATTCTAAATGTTCTTTTTTCTAGTAAATGGTCCTTTTTAGTAGATTTATGGAAAGCGGTTGGTCTAAATATATCCTATGAGGGAATATGTCTAAAAATAACAGGTGGGGGAATTGGTTAAAGCTGCATGAATATTCATGTACAGGAATCGTGTAGGTATGACTAGTAATTATAACAGCATATAAATTACTGGACTTTTTGACTGTCACTGGCAGGAACTGTAGAATCAGATCTATAGTAAGCAAACAATATAGATCCTGGTTAAACGGCTCTAACAGGAGCATCTTGGTCTATTCTATTTGCAATTTAGAAGCATGTATATGGCATAAATGGTTAAAATTAGCAACTTGCTCTAGTGCATATCTATCTTCAATTTTGTTAACATAGACTTGGGACAATGCCTGTAAGGTAACAAATACATTTCACACAATTAAAATTTATTTAACTTTATGTTTGAATTGTTTATGTTTAACCGAAACTGTGGCATACATGTAGTGAATATGACCTAGCGTTGAGACCATCTGAGGCCTGTTCAGAGGTGTGGGCGCTCGATGTCACTTCGAGCGCTTGGACTCTGAACGAGGGCGCCCGCCTAGTGCCAGCTAGCGCAAGCTAGCCTACTCGCGAGGTGTATCGCTTTGACATTCGCTTGTATTTCCAAGATGGCTACCAACACGGTAACAGAAGCAACCGAATGGAAGAAAACAATCGTAATTAACAAACTGATGCTCTAGAACCCGACCGCAGAACAAAAATGTACTTGATTTTAGAAAGGGCGCTCGATCGCGTTCAGCAGTGATACCTTTGCTCGGGCAAGCGCTCACTCAAGCGCCCGCGCTCCTGAACAGGCCTCTGGAGTTCGATGGTTCGTTCTCGATAGAGCAGTTTTATGAAGTACTCACTATAATCGTTTTCTGTTTTTCTGTGACATATTAATTACCGTCTTCAATAATTGTTGACTGCTTCGTATGGGTTTGTTGGATATTCGCGGTGAATTCGTTTTCTTCACTTAGCGATTAACACTAGCATTCTGCCTAGAATTCACTGTGATGTTTATATAACTATAAATATAATCCTATCTATAGGCGTATTTTGATGCCCTTGCAAAACGAGTAGACCAAGATCAGACAGTTCCTGTCTATAGGAGCTGTCTGATCTTGGTCTACTCGGTTTGCTTATAGTACTTGATATATATGTGTTCTACAATTTTTTTCTTTGGCAAAATAAATCTCATTTCCATCTTTCATTATAAAATTCTGCCAATGACTTTACATAAGGTCATGAAATCATGAGTAATGTTCAATATGGAATGGGTTAACCATTTACCAAGTGGACATTCATGCGAGAAATAGGAATAATTTGATTAATCACCTACAGTAAAATCTCTCTATAACGGCCACTAAAGTATGTTAAGTATGTTGTATATTGGGGCAGGTGGCTGCTTAACGCAATGTGAAAGTAAAACAGAACGCTCCTATAGGAGCGTTCTGTTTAACTTTCACCTTGCTTTAAACAACCAACTGCCTTTAACACAAAGTACTTGATGTAATTAGGTGGCCCTTATAGAGAGGTTTTACTGTAGCTGGTTTGCTATTATGGCACATAAACAAAGGGAGGAATTTAGGCTTTATCAGAAAACTCGTAGAATCAAATATATGTTATTCCATAAGCAAACAGATATGATCATAATAAGACGCCTGTTGTGTCATCGTGCTGTCGACCTTTCACTACATCAACGACTGCTCCAAAATTCAAATTCACAACTGGCTTGTTGACAATGTAACATAAAGAAATCGAGCTGATGGGGTTCGAAATCGCGAGCTTGTCGGAATGAATAATGAGGCTTAATTACACACACATGCACGCACGCACACCGCGGGGCATATTGGTTTTGCCCCGTCTGTCTGTTGGTTTGTTTGTTGGTTGGTTTGTTCCCAACTTTAACGTTGGGGATATTTATGTAGTAGTCGTTGCACATACATACTTCCAACTTGGCATGCATGTGCAACTTATGGAGGCGAACATTTATAGGGGTGACTTATTTGGATCAAGGTCATACGTCAAGATCAAAGGTCATATCTGGGGCATAGTGTTTCACAAATACATCTTGTCTGTAATATATTCGCCAGCCGTTTGTGTATGTTTTGTTGACCATTCAGAGTGAAGATGATTTAGCAGGAAATGGTACAAATGGCAATAACGAGCACCATAAGGTAGACAATATGCAGATACAGTAAAAACCCTCTAATTCGACCACAAAAAATGGACCTACTTCTGGATGGCAGAGGCAGGTGGTAGTTTAATGCAGGATGAAAGTTATGCAGAAAACTCCTTTAAAGGCAGAAATGTTTATTCATTAAGTGGTCGCATTAGAGGGGTTCTACTGTATCTATTATATATAAACATGTAAGTTTTAATGATTCAAAATGTCGTATACATTACACTTTACACAGTTGTACTTCTACCGAAGGTTTGGCAGAAAAGGGTCAAGGTCGACAAGGCCTTCACCAGCCCTGCATTATCCGTGCCTTTGCTCTTTGGACGGCTAGATGCGAAAACGTGGCAACCTTTACAAAACGTTTGGATCCAGAGTAACTCAACATTTCATCAGGGTCCATGCTTATAAAACTTTCAGTTGAGTCTGAGTTCGTTCTCAAGTTTTTGATTGGTCAGATTTGAGCCAAAGGCTCAAATCTGACCAATCAAAAGCTTGAGAACTCAAATCTGACCAATCAAAGGCTTGAGAACGAAACTCAGAAACTATGATTATACAGTACAACCCTTAATGCAGGACGAAAGTTACGCAGTCTATAGCTCCTGCATGAGCTTCCTGCTTAAAACAGCCGTTTGCGTTTAACAATAATTATTTCCTTCATATGAATACCTGTTCATGCATTTGCAAAGTAGAGTCAAATCAAACTGCTCCTGAAATGGTCGTCTGATCAGAGTCTGCTCCGTTAGATACTTGTGTACACATGCAATTGTAAAAACTCTTACATTAATATTCGACTGTAAAAGGGTTAATCCTAGCAAAGCGCATACTCGAGCCTTTTGCAAACAGGATCGGCTCCGTTTGCTTATGGAATTCTACACCAGTGAAAGAAATCCCTTTTCGATGTTCCCTTTTGTTAATTCTGACCATGAATATGAATGTGGTGAAAGCATCTTGAATTAATGTTAAATACGGAAAGGGTTCACGATTGATCACTTGAGTGGTGGTGTTTACTGTATAATTTGAAAGGAAACGAAAAAGGTGGTTCACTGCTTTTAATGCCAAATAATAATATTCCTTTTAAAAATATGACTTACAATTTAATATATGCGATATAGTATCTACTTGTAACCGTATTCATATTATATCGTAAAGCCTCTCTATGTCGTTCCACCTGTGTTAAGGACCGCAATGGAAATACAAGCATGCTCTTTCTTGTGCTATCCTTGGTATAGAAAGCATGTCATGGTTTTTGCTCTGCATATTTTTACTTATCTCAATATATTATGATGTGATTCAAAAGCAACTGGGAGCAGATCCTGATTGGATAATTCATACTGGCGTCTTCTGATCTATGTCTACTCGTTTTACAAAGGTGTTAGAAGACGTTTAGAACTATGCGACTAAAGTGTTATCAAATATGCATTCCATGTTTTATTGATTTCCATGATTTTGATTGGCTCACAAAGGAAGTACAGTTCATACCTAAAGGTCAAGGAACAGAAGATAAAGGTCAAGGAACCTATTAACTAGGAGAACAAATAAAACCTGACAAATATTTCAGATTATTTTGAAGTTTTTATTTGACATAATGTGATATTTATATACTATAATTACAATAGAGCCGCTATAGTGTGACCACATTATGAATAATCACATGTGTCATTACAAATAGGCAGTTGTTTCATGCAGAAAGATCCTGCAGTGGCTTTCTGCAGAACTTTCATCCTGAATTAAGCTATCACATTTCTTTAAGATCCATGATAAGACCTTTTTGGTGGCCAATTTAGAAACTATTTTATTGTATTACAATTTTACTTTGTTTTACCAGTACAGTAGAACTTGTTTAAGTGACCATAAAAAGGCCTATAAGGCAGGTGGTAGCTTAATGCAGCTTAAAAGTAATATAGAAAGCTCCAGTAGGAGCGTTCTGCAATACTTTTACCCTGAATTAAGCAACCCCCTGCTTTTTAAAACTCCTATGTTCAATAATTGAATGGTAGCTTAGCCCTTCGCTTGCTATTCACGTCAATATACCTACCTGTAAATAGTGAAGACCCAGACGAAACAGCTCCTGCAGGAGCTGTCTCATCAGGGTCTGCACTATTTACAAGTTGATTGTGCAACCAGTGCACTCCACAGCAGTGATTGCACAGCGAAAAACTTGTACATAGTGAAGATATATGTAATTATACAACAGGGCATGGGTAAAGAAGGAGAAATGTATTTTAAAATTCAGCAAGCGAAGGGTTAAGACAGGTTCTACTGTATTTCAGTTGTATCATGACGTCTAGCAGATTGCAGGTGGGAGAAGACTCCAGATGTTTTTCCGTGTATGGAACAAATTGCATTGTTTTGTTCACAGAACAACACCCGGGTAGAACAGTGGACCTACCGCAAAAGCCATCTGAAAGGCTTCCTCCCATGAAAAATCCAAATGCCCAGGCCAGGATTTGAACCACAGCAGTAAGCGGTTAAGTTATTATAAGTTGAAGACCATAACCACTCCACATCGGAGGTCCCAGAAATTAATGGAAATGTCTTATCATAGAACTATCATATTGTCCTTCAAGCAATATTTATTTTGCGGGTTGTCAGTTACGTTTAATTCCGACAAGTTGCGATATCTACAATGAACCATTAAAAGTGATCTATAAGTTATCTAGAACAACTCAACATGTGTTTTATACATAACTATGGTACAAACAATTAAACTCGCTATATACATATATACATAAGATTACACATACAACATGTATAAACTTATATCTAACCCTTTAATTAACCATTCCTCCATTGTACACCTTGGCAAACAGTGTAGACCAAGATTGGACAGCTCCTGAAAGTCTGCTGTGTTTTCTTATGTGTTGCAGGTCTTATCTCTGCTGGTTTCCATGGCAGCAAAGTTACAGATTTACATTTTTTGATACAATTATTAAATTTATTAATATTCATAGAGGGTGGAGATGATCAGCTTGACAAGCAAGGGTTAAACAGTAAGCTAATGCAGCAAAGGCCCGTCTTACCAAAGATTATTGTAAGTTGTAACAAACCACGATTGCGACTGAAAAATGCAATTGTCAGACCTTTCCAAACTTTCTGTCATATGAATTTAGCATTAACTACTGTACACAAGAACATGCAATAATTTCGGTAATCTGGACTATTAGCAATTGTCTTAAATCAGCACTAATTATACTTTTGAATGTATATTTTAGTAAAACGGGACACAGACTTGCAACTAAATAATCACATAGGAGTACAGTTGAGCTTCAATATCTCAACTTCAACTTCTGTAATCTCGAACCAATTTGTATGGTCCCTTGAAGTTTGAGATATTGAAGTTCAAATGTATTTATGATTTCATGAGTTCCTAACCTCTAATCTCTTATTTTAGCCTTAACCTTTTACCTAATGAACAGTCACCCATGAATTGATCAGTTCATGAATATTCAAATATTCATTAACTTAATTTTCAGATGTAAAAATTTGAATTATCTATTGGCAGAAACAAAAAAAGTTGAATCAGATATCTGTAATTCCATAAGCAAACACAGCAACTGACCCTGATCAGATGGCTCTTACAGGAGAATCTGATCTGGGTCTGCTCTATTTGCAACAACATGAAAAGGGGGTTTATATGAAGAAAAAAGGCATACCAACTAACTAGTTTCAACAGAAATTGTAGAATATCATATTCTCCCAAATAAACACTCATTTACTTCTGAGGGAAACTAATGATGAATGAAACTAGACAGTTGTGCCCAAAGGGCATGGATGTACACACCCACCATTTCAAACTCCCAAAACTCTGGTAAAAAATGGTCAAAGCAAAAATCCCCTTCTTTATGCATTTATTCGCAATAACGTTCTTCATTTGTAAAAACTTCAAAACAAATAGCAAATCCTCCCATTGGTGTATAAGACACACAAGATTTGTTCACTATGTTATATAGTGAAGTAAATTGCAAAGTCCCACAACTGTGGTAAAAATGGTTGCAAAAAATTTTTTTGCTCTTCTTTACGTATATCTTCACATCAATGTTGTTTATCAGTGAAAGTTTGCAGTAAATTCTCCCATTGGGGAATGAGGAGTTGAACACACAAGATTTGTGGGACATTCAAACAGATGGACACACAGACGGACAAAAGCAAGGTTATATGCCTCACACCTTGTTGGCACAACAACTAAAACTCTATACAATAACCTTAAAGTATAGGTTTTTCAAAGTATGGGTGGTAGCTTAATGCAGATTGAAAACAATACAGAAAGCTCCCCTAGGAAAACTTTTGGCAGTGCTTTCAATCTGCATTAAGCAACCACCTCTGCACAAAATGCAATAATGTATGTCCCCAGTGATGATTAGTAGACACATAGTACTTAAAACCTCTACATATTTTTCACAAGAGCATGTTCAGTTAGTAACAATGTAGTTGTCACTGTTTGTTACATTGCACAAGTGTGATTGAGGGATCAAACACATGTGGGATTGAGGGATCAAACACATGTGATTGAGGTATTGAACACATGTATAATTGAGGGTTTCAACACATGTGCAATTGAGGGATCCAAGACTTGTGTGATTAAGGGATGCAACACATTTATGATTAAGTGATCCAACAAAAAGGGTCAAGCAGACAATATGCTTTGTCTCAAGATAAAGGTTGACTCTTTACCTGTTCAGTATTCATGTAAAAATAATGACTTCATTAATATTTATTGGCCAAATTCTTATAATGGAACATGAACACAGGAGAAACAGCAGAAACCATAGAATCAAAAATTACAAAAAAATCCATAAGTAAACAGCAGCAATTCCCTTGAGAAGTTTACATTATAAAAAATAATTGTCATCAATTCATACATGAATTTTCATTAGGAAATGAGTTAAGGCAAAGTAAAGCAGCCAGCAACCTATGCATCAGTGTTTGGTGCATACAATGTATTGTATACTGGATTGTGAACAGTGACTGTAGCAGTGCCGTCCATGTCGTGGATTTCTTCTAACACATTGGACTCCGCCTGGCATTGTGGCTTAGCTTTTTTCCTGTAACAGATATATCACAGATGCATACTGTGAAATTAAATATGCAGAGCAATAAATAACGGTGTGTATTCAAAAACTTAACCCTTTCCTCCATAAATACGCATTTCTACGCCTCTGTAGAAATCACCTATTGAAACCATTGTGATAAATAGAGCATTTGCTCCTATAGGAGCAAATGCTCTATTTATCACAATGGTTTCAAACTACAAAATTCTAAAAATGTTCCTTTTCTCTAGTTAATGCTCCTTTTTGGTAGATTTATTCAAAGTGGTTGGATCTAAAAATAGCATATGAGGGAATGGGTTAAATCATAATTTTTCAACCAAACCCTATGTTGTGACCACTCTTTAGAATCATATCAAAGAGATGAATCTGAAGATTGGTCACAACCTGGGGTTTGGTGGAGAAATTGAGCTATTCACAAAAATGTTTAAATTTATGCAACTTAACTTGGGCATGGGTCATGTCTTCAAAAAAGCTTTATTTAATCCATTTGTCATTATTCATATTATAATTTCAGCAACAACTTCTTTTAAAATATACTACTCAC
Organism: Azorinus chamasolen; assembly: GCA_963576725.1. NCBI lineage: Eukaryota > Metazoa > Mollusca > Bivalvia > Cardiida > Solecurtidae > Azorinus > Azorinus chamasolen. The sequence continues at coordinate 348,379 of OY755244.1, forward strand.
ACTTTGATAAGGGTCAAGAGTTATCCTGTATGCTATTTAACCCTTCGCTTGCTATTCGGGTCAATATACCTACCTGTAAATAGAGAAGACCCAGATGAGAAAGCTCCTGCAGGAGCTGTCTCATCAGGATCTGCACTATTTACAAGTTGATTGTGCAACCAGTGCACTCCACAGCAGTGATTGCACAGCGAAATACTTGTACACAGTGAAGATATGTGTAATTATACAACAGGGCAAAGGGTAAAGAAGGAGAAATGTATTTTAAAATTCAGCAAGCAAAGGATTAATTTATTTTCACTATGTTAGCAAGTAGCCACTGTGTATACTCTTCATATGTACCGACTATAGTAAAACTTTTATGATATATTTCTTCAACCAATGAAACATGTAAGATTATATCCTTGACCCTTATCCAATTTTTAGTAGTATAATTAAGGAAGCAAATGCTAGTGAGCCTGCATGATAAGGAGCCTCAGCATCCCTCTGATTCGAGTCTATACAGTTTGTCTATGCCCTTTCTTGATTTAACCCTTTACCTGATAGAGACACCTTTAAAGCCTTGCAAACAGAGTAGACACAGATCAGACTGCTCCAGTTGAAAACAGAATCTGATCAGAATCTGCTCTACTGATCTGATAATACAGTTTCTGCTATATAACCAAAAATGCCGAAGTTCAATTACCAATTTACCATTGTACAGATTTAGCTTATCAGTATTCAAATTATAACTATTGTTATGCCCCCCTCCCCCCCCCCCCCCCCCCCCCAACAGCGGGCATAAAGTAATCGCATTGTCTGTCCTTCCGTCCATCCATCTGTCCATCCAACCATCCTTCTATCCATCCATCCCAAATTTCGAGTCATTTCTATAACTATTTTATCTTTGAATGGATTTCAAAAAACCTGCCACAAATGTTCACCACACAAAGACGATGTGTCGCATTCAACTCCCTGGTCCATGGGGCAAAGGTCAAGGTCATTCTTCAGGGTCAAAGGTCGGGGCATAGTGAATCACAAACACATTTTGTTTACATGAATATTCATCAGATAAATGTTTAATGGCACTATGCAACATTTTGAGGCAGAAAGAAATTAGTCTGCTCTTCGGTGTTGGAAACTGGATAATGAAATGTGACAGTTTGTTCCTGTACAAGTTATAGGGTTGATTGTTTCCGATACATTTGACTTATCCTGGTATTTTTGGGTTTAGATTTTTTTCTGTATTTAATTCCTTCATATAAACGTGTTTCCAGGCATTTGCAAACAGAGTAGACCCACATCAGACAGCTCTTTGAGGAGCTGTCTGATCAGGGTCTTCTCTGTTGCTTTTAAAATTCTAATAAATCTGATTCTACAGTTTCTAACAATATCAAAACCGCTTGTGTCCATATGCCATTATAAAAAGTTGCCCTTAATAAATATTCATTATGTCATTATTTGTTACATGAATATGCAACAGGGAAAGGGTTAATAAACCACACACCCACATACCCATTCCCACACACACATACATCCACCCACACCAACATCTACACACTCATCCAGCTATACACCCCATCCTCCTATGGGAGTCATCTGATCTGGGTCTACACTGTTTGCAAAGGCATACAAAGTACAGGATCAAAGGTATTGTTAAGGAGTACAGGGTCAATTTTCCATACATATGCATGTACAGTAAGTCCCCTCTAAAACAACCACTAAAATACATTAAATTCTGAATCTAAAGGGATGTGGTAGCTTTATACAGGAGCTTTCCGTATTACTTTCATCCTCCATTAAGCAAACACAAACTTATAAAGCAATCTATGTTTAATAATAAAGCGGTCACATTAAAGGCTTTTTACTGTACAGTAGAACCTGTCTTAAGTGACCATCCATTTATTGAATATGGGAGTTTTAAAAAGCAGAACTGGTGGTTGCTTAACCCTTTCCCTCATATAAACGTGTTTTCACGCACTTGCAAACAGAGTAGACCCAGATCAGACGGCTCCTGGAGGAGCCGTCTGATCAGGGTCTGCTCTGTTTGCTCATAGAATTTGATAGATATGTTTCTTCACTTTCTAAAATGTCTACAATGTTCCATATTCCATATTTGGTTATACCTATTTTGATAATGACTATTCAGTATGTATTGAAATTTGGCCCAAATACAGAACAGTGAAAGGGTTAATGCAGGGCAAAAGTAATACAGAAAGCTTTCTCCATTACATTGGATCTGCATTAAGCTACCACCTACCTTACAGACCCATAATGACAACTTTTGTTTTATGTTTGCTTAAGACATGTTCTACTGTATATTCAATGTCAAACATGATTCTCAATGCTCAGTGTATCATCCGAAATTCCTAGCATCCTAAAGTACTTACCTCTTTAAAAGAAAAATAATTACAATCACAATTACAACAGCAATTAGTCCACCAGCCCCGCCAGCCACCGTCGGTATGTTTGAAGAAATCCAGCTCTGAAAAAGGTTATTTTTACCCATTACTTGTTGGTTTGAGTTTGTGCAATAGTTTGTGCAAGCTTGTCGCAAGGTTCCAAATGCCAGCTAGTTGCAAGCTTGGATTGTGCAAGCTTGCAAGAAATCGTGCAGCAAACTGGTCGCAAGGTTCCAAATGCAACCTTGCAAGTACTACTTGCGATAGCTAGCTATAAACTTGCAAAATGTGCTATTAGTTTCTGTTTGGGTCCACATACATATACCTTTCAATGCCTTTAAAAATGAGAGTAGACCCAGATCAGATCTGCTCTGATTGCTTATGGAATTGATTCAATATTTTCTGCCATGGCAAAAGTTTCAGGTGTTAAAATTATGCTGTTTAAAACTTTCATCTAACTGATATTCATTAGTCTTTCCCTTATATGAACATGTTTTCACGCAGTTGCAAACAGAGTAGACCCAGATCAGATGGCTCCAATAGGAGCCGTCTGATCAGGGTCTGCTCTGTTTGCTAATGGAATTTCCTGGTGTTAAAAGTATGCTGTTTAAAACTTTCATCTAACTGATATTCATTAGTCTTTCCCTCATATGAACATGTTTTCACGCAGTTGCAAACAGAGTAGATCCAGATCAGATGGCTCCTATAGGAGTCATCTGATCAGGGTCTGCTCTGTTTGCTACTGGAATTAGATAGGTCTGTTTCTTTACTTTATAAATGGCTACAATGTTCCACCTTCAATATTTCATTATAACTATTTTGTCCATAAATATTCAGTAGGTACTGAAATTTGGAATAAACATAGAATAGGGAAAGGGTTAAGAAATAAATATCAATATCTGCTTGCTAAACAAACAGTATCAATTGAGATGAAATCTGTAAAATTAGGCATATCATGTTTATATGTTCTTCACTTGCTAACTGTCACATGACCCGTATTTGCAAACAGCATGGATCCAGATAAGACATATATAGCTAAAAGATTAGAATTAAATTGCTTGCTGCTTAATCATATATAAATTTGAAGTGGATGAGAGAATAAGAAATATCAAGATCAAGTAAGCTTTTGACCATATGGAATAATGCAGTTCTGAATCTATAGTTTCTTACCATGGTCAAAATTCTCTGTGTTCATGATTATACCATAATAAAAATGAATCTAGTTGATATTCATGACATCATTATTTCTTACATGAATATTCATGGAGTTAATGGTTAACACCTTATATCAAGAGTTTTACATTTATTATTCATATTTATTGAGCATTAAGTTTATTTTCGTAATACCCAAATATACCATAAGTATTCGCACTCCCCATCTCCCCTCTCCACCCACTTGTAAAGCTTCATAATTCAAGTTGGCACCATACTGATAATTATATGGTAGTCATCATAGCAAACAGTGTAGACTTTCAACAAATTGCTCCTTTGATCTGGGTCTGCACTATTGACCTATGTTTGTTTCTCCAGATACTTAGGGTATATAGAGTAAGTTACCCCTTTCCTCAATAAATATACCTTTCTATGCCTCTGTTAAAGTCACTTCTTGAAACCATTGTGATAAATAGAAGCAAATGATCTATTTATCACAATGGTTTCAAAATAACACAATTCTAACATTTTCCTTTTCTCTAGTGAATGCTCCTTTTCAGTAGATTTATTAAAAGAGGTTGAGTCTAAAAATAGCCTATGAGGGAATGGGTAATTGGGTGTTTGTCTCAGAGGAGTCTATATTTTTCGAATCATGTGACAGACTTGTCTGTGATAACAGGTATTTAACATTTTACTCCATAGAAACACTATATAAACACCTTTGCAAACAGAATAGACCCATGACTACTGTCAATTAAAGCTGTCTGATCAGGACCTTATTTGACCGATGTGCACACCCTGAATAATTATTTTCTTGAAATGTTCATGCCTGTAGGACAATGCTTTTAGATTTATGCATGACACCAATTTAAAATTCCATATTTTCATAAAATCAAAGTCCATAACTTTGTCAATGTCAATTAGGGTTGGAAAATACCCTGTTGCACAAGGCCACACTCTGAATAATACATTCATGAAGTTTGGAGTTATGCATGACATAAAATTTGGGGATGGATGTACAGACAGACACAGGCAAATCTATTTACTGCCCCCAAACTGTTTCTCCATTGTAAGTGATGGGGGATATAAAAATTAAATAATTATGAACATACCGAGGGCTTGGTGCAAAACTATTCTAACTCCTTCACAAAGTGAAGGAGTTAGAATAGTTTTACACCAAGCCCTCGATACACAAACAAAGGCTAAGTCTCTAATTAATACTCAAACTGTTGGTGACTGTTGACCCATGATAATATGTTCATTCATACTTGTTTTTCTGTGGTCCCTTGTGTACTGGCTAATTGCACCGGCAAATATGACGACAACTTTTCAGCTGATAGCGTACGTATAGCTGTGTTGATTTCATCATTTGTTAGATGATGGCCATCACATTGTGCATGGAATTCCACAGTATCAGGCCTGTAATATTAAACATTTGCTTTAACCCATTCTTGCATATTGATGCCTTTTGATGCTTCCATAAAAATCACTTTATGAAACCTTTGTGATAAATAGAACGTTTGCTCCATAGGAGCAAATGCTCTATTTATCACAATGGTTTCAAAACTACACAATTCTGAAAAGTTCCTTTAACTCTGGTTAATGTTCCTTTTTAGTAGATTTAATAAAAGAGGTTAGGTCTAAAAAAAGCCTAAGTGGGAATGGGTTAATGAATATTCATTTGATAAATGATGACATCATGAATATCAATTAGAAGGATTTTATAATAGCATACAAACACAACTATTTCTGGCCAAAAACAAACAGAGCAGACCCTAATCAGACGGCTCCTACATGAGCTGTCTAATATGGGTCTACACTATCTGAAAAGGGGTCCAAAGGCATCTCTATGGGGTAGAGGGTTAAATCTTTCCTCCATAATAAACACTATGTCATACCTTTGGAAACTGAGCTAACCCAGATTAGATGGCTCCTGTAGAAGCCACCTGACCAGGGTCTGCAATTTTGCTTATGAAATTATAATAGATCAGATATTACCATTTCTGCCAATACCCAAATCTCCTGTGTACATGTGCATTTTCAATTATAGAAACTCATCTAATCAATATTCATGATTTAATTATTTCTTACATGAATATTCAACAGGGAAAAGTTTAACCCTTAACTCCATACAAATGCCATTCTACACCTTTACAAATAGAGTAGACCCAGATCAAGGCACACCCATTGGAGCCGTCTGGACAGTGTCTGCTCTGGTTGCTTATGAAAAACAGTAATTGAGGGCTTGGTGCAAAACTATTCTAACTCCTTCACAAAGTGAAGGAGTTAGAATAGTTTTACACCAAGCCCTCAAGTTGAACTTCATATATCTCAAACTTCAAGGGACCATACAAATTAGTTCGAGATAACAGAGGTTCGAGTCATGCGAGTTCTAATCTGACCAATTATCTCAAGTTCACAGCTTAATACAGGTCTAAAGAAATGCTGTAGGAGCTTTCAGCATTACTTTAGACCTGTATTAAGATGTCATGTGTGTTTCTAGATATGTGTATTGCAACATTTTAGAACAATTCTGTATTGTAAATTTTGAAATGACCGATATTTTAGTTCAAATTATACCGGAGTTCAAGTTATCAGAGTTCGAGATATCGAAGATCAACTGTAATATAGATATGATTCTACAGTTTCTGCCATTGCCAAAATTTCCTGTGTTCATGTGCCATTAGATGTCACTGTTTCTTACATGAATATTTATGGAGTAAAATTTTAAAAAAAGCATTATGCAATATAGAATCTTATTACCGTATCAAGACAGATCTATTCCAGTTGACAAACTGGCACATTTGGATTGGTTGTTTTCATAAACTCCTGCAATGCTGTTGTTTTTTTAAAGTGAAATTGTCCATCAGTATTTAATCCTTTCCTTCATATAAACACCTTTTCACATCTTTGCAAACAGAGTAGATCCAGATCAGAAGGCTCCTGTATGAGCCATTTGATCAGGGTCTGCTCTGTTTGCTTATGGTATAATATAGATCTGACTCTACAGTTTCTGCCTGAGTGAAAAAATCTATTCATGTGTACATAAAATTATGCCATCATAAATATTCACGATGTCATTATTCATTACATGAATATTAAACAGGCAAAGGATTAAAGAGTTAAGTTGTCAATTCACTAAGGTTCTACAGAAATCAACATACATGTACTTACGTGCTAACAGAATTTTTTACCAACGAGACATAAATTGTTTTCGAATCACTGCAAGTCAGAAGCTGTAAAATATCATGGATGCCTTTTTGTACTTGCTGTCTCTGGTCTTCTTGGATGGGACTGGTAAATTGCAGGGAAAACACATCTACAAACAAATTTGAAAACAAAAGACTAAACTTCATACCACAAAATTAATACTGTGACTAAACTGAAAGATTTCTTGCCATGTAACAATCAAATACTATAATCTCCCTAACAAATGGCCCCACTCTATTAAACATTCATTCTGCTTAAAGCAACCACCTGTATACAAAATGCAAAAAGCCTAGCTCCTTTAAAAAATATAACACCTTAGAAACATTTATTAGAGATAATACCATATGGAGAAGAAAATTTTAATATTGTTGAATATTTGAAAAGCCATAACATTGAAACCTTCACCTGTACTGAAGAAATATATATAAATCCTTTAGTGTAATTGACTCTCATAAGCAAACAGCTCCAAATCTGGTGAGACACTGAGAAAATCAGCATTCCAAATTATTAACCCATTACCTTTTGAATATTGATGTCAGTTGATTTTTTTATAATGGCATTTGTACAGTACAGTACATGTATATTTACATGTATATTTAGGAACTGAAAGAAACTATTGGGTTAGATTTATTATAATTTCCTAAGCAAACAGAAAAGATCCTGTAGGAGCCATCTAATCTGGGCCTACTCTGTTTGCAAAGGTGTGAAAATGTATTTAAATGAAAGAACAAAATTACAACTAAATGAATTTAAAAATACTTTGCAAATCAGCATACTGTTATCTAAGAGTATACCATAAGTCCATTTTAACATGTATTTTCTTGTTATCATACATTGTGACCCTCTCAAACCTTATATCTAATAGACATGCCTTTTGATGTCTTTGTATGAGCCAACTGATCAGAATCTGCTATGTTTGCTTATGGAATTATATACAGTAAAACCCCTCTAAACCGGGATTCTAGTAGAGATGAATTTAGATACTTTTAGACAGGTGGCTGCTTAATGCAGAGTAAAAGTCAAGCAGAAAGTCCCAGAGGAACTTTCTGCATGACTTTCACCCTGCAGTAAGCTGCCACCTGTCTCCAAAACCGATATTTATACTAATTTTAACGTCAGGTTTAGAGAGGTTTTACTGTAGATCTAATTTTACAGTTTCTGCTGCGGCCAAAATCTCCACTGATTAAATGCCTATATAAAAATACAGCTTATAAATATTCATGATTACATTATTTTACATAAATATTCATCAGATAAAAGCTAAATTTACCCATTCCCTCATATTGGCGCCTTTTGATGCCTCTGTTGAAAGCATTGTGATAAATACTTTAAATAGAGCATTTGCTCCTATAGGAGTAAATGCTCTATTTATCACAATGTTTTCAAGCTACAAAATTCAAAATAATTCCTTTTCTCTAGATGAAGCTCCTTTTCGGTAGATTTATTCAAAGAGGTTATATCTAAAAATAGCCTATGAGGTAATGGGTTAAGAACATATTTGTTTACAATCCATCAAATTTATCCATAATTCCTCTCTACCTACCTACACTTCCAGGTAAAGTTGTTGTTGTCATCTGAGTAGAGGTTGTTTGTGGTACAAAGAATTCCTTCTTACAATGAAAACTACCCTGTGTGTTTATGCAGCTTTCACTAGCATTGCATGGTGATCTACTACATTCATCAATGTCTGCCTCACAGAAATGACCTGTATATCCAGGGGCACAAACGCATTTGTAATACCCCACGTGATCAATGCATTTAGCATTGTTCTGGCATGTGGACTGCTTGCACTCATTAATTTCAGTTTCACACTGAACTCCAGTGAAACCGTTAGAACAAATACACTTGAAGCTATTGATATGGTCCTCACACCTGCCACCATTGTCACATGTAACACCAACACAGTCATCCGCATCAATGTCACATATTTCTCCCTGCCAACCTGCTGCACATGTGCAAGAAAAGCTTCCGTCATCATTTGAACATGTTCCGCCGTGAAGACATGGGTTTTTAAGACACTCATTAATATCGCTGTTGCAGTTTGATCCTGTCCATCCATTAATGCAAGAGCATGTATATCCTCCTGCAGAGTTGACACAGGTCCCATGATGTTGACAAGGCTGATACTTGGAGCACTCATCAATGTCCTCAGTGCAATTCCTCCCCGTCCAGGAATTTGTACACTCACACATATAATTCCCAATGTCGTTTGTGCAGCTGCCGCCATTTTTACAAGGGTCATAAAGGGAACACTCGTTGAGATCGTCCGAGCAGTTTTGTCCAGTATATCCCTTAACACAGGCACATGTATAGCCACCGTTGGTATCCTTACATGAACCATGATTGCAAATCTTTGGGAATGAATGACATTCATTGATATTTTGAGAACAGTGTTTTCCATTCCACCCGAAAGTGCAAGAACAAGAAAATGTTCCATCAACATTTACACAAGTTCCTCCATTAGCACAAATTCCTGGCGTTTGGCATTCGTCAACATCCACGTCACACATCCTACCTGTCCAATGACCAATGCATGTGCATGAAAAACCTCCATTAGTATTATTGCAAACACTGCCATGCAGACAGGGATTATTTGATGGTGCACATTCATTAACATCTATTGTGCAGTTTCGTCCAGTCCATTCATTAGGACAAACACATGAATAATTACCAGGACTATTTTTGCATGATCCTCCATTTTGACATGGGCTAAATACTAAGCATTCATCTATGTCTTTTCCGCAGTTAATCCCAGTCCAGCTTGGTAGACAAGAGCATGTGTAACTACCATTTCTGTTAACACAACTTCCTCCATTTTGACATGGATGTAATACAAGGCACTCATTAAAGTCAGTGTCACAATTCATACCCGTCCATCCAGTAAAACAGTTACATCTGCAATGAGGATAATGTATGTTTAACTCTATGTCGGTGCAATATTAATGTAAGAAATAATGACATCATGACTGTTTATTAGCTGAAGTTTTATAATGTAAAGTTTTCAAGGTATTTTTTTCTTTTCACAAAAACTGTAGAATCAGATATATAACATGCAATAAGCAAACAGAGCAGACCCTGATCAGATGGCTCCTATTGGAGCCGTCTGATCTGGGTCTACTCTGTTTGCAAATGCAGGTAAAGGCGCTTATAAAAAGGAAAGGGTTAAACTATTCCCTCATAGGCTTTTTTAAGACCCTACCTCTTCCAATAAATCTACTGAATAGAAGCATTTACTAGAAAAAAGTAAAATTTTAGAATTGCGGAGTTTTGAATCCGTTGTGATTAATAGAGCATTTGCACCTATGGAGTAAATGCTCTATTTATCACAATAGTTTCAGAAAAATATGAGAAAATGGGATAATGGTGTTTGATGAGACTCAACATGGGTAATGATTTTAGTATTTGGGTACACATCGTTATCTGAATCTCAGAGCTGACTCTCAGTCGAACATTTCTCAAAAGCTTGATCAAATCAGAAGTAATTAAAATTGCACCAGATCCATACTTGAGCAGACATTTTATTTTCACTGTAAGTGTTAATCTACAGTATCTCATCATCAAACCTTAAACCATGCAGACCTTGATCATACACCTCACCAGAGATGATGTGACAGGTTATGGTCTCCACTGTTTGCTAAGTATAACTCCCCTACAGACACCTTTTCGTTATGGTCTCCACTGTTTGCTAAGTATAACTCCCCTACAGACACCTTTTCCCCAAGGAACCTATCCATGTGAGATATAATATTGCCTGTTTCATTCCAATGCGCATGACAATACTTACATATAGCCGCCATCAGTGTTGTTACAATGTCCATGCTGATGGCAGGTATGACCAGTTGCACACTCGTCCTTGTCCGACTCACAATGAGTACCATTCCATCCATCTGGACAAATGCACACAAAACTCCCTGAAACCAAATATACATGTACATGTATACATGTACTGATATCCGAAAAAAAAAGACTCCTATCTTCACCTCCAATGAAACAAGTACAGTAAAACTTTGATTATTTGCTTAATGAATGGTGAAAGTCATGCAGAAAGCTCCTCCAGGAGCTTTCTGCATGACTTTCACCATGCATTAAGCAGCCACCTGCCTAAAAGGGTGTAAATTCTTCTATACAGAAAATTCGAATAATCGAGATTTTGCTGTATTAACCTTTTCCAATGCAAACCTTTGCAAACAGAGTAGAACTAGATCAAACAGCTCCTGTAGGAGCCACCAGTCAGGGTCTGCTCTGTTTGCTTATAAGATTATAATAGATCTGACTCTACAGTCTACTATAATACCAGAACTTCTTGTGAACATATGCCAGTATAAGAATTCAGCTGATAAATATTCATGATATCATTATTTCTTACATGAATATTCAACAGGGAAAGTCTTAGCATGCTAGTCATAAATTCATGATTATCTAACTCGTTCCCTCATATAAACGCATTTTCATGCATTTGCAAACAGAGTATGATCCCAGATCAGGGTCTGATCTGTTTGCAAATGGAATTTGAAAGAAGTTTCTTTACTTTCTAAGGAAATGGCTACAATGTTTCATCTCTTATATTTTATTATTATTATTTTGTCCATGTATATTCAGTAGGTATTGAAAATTGGAACAAATATAGAACAAGGAACAGGCTAAACAATCAGTTTGGATTCAGATGAGACGCAGAGTAAGTCAACATTTCACTTGGGTTCAAACTGTGGCATATTATAGGTTAGATCACCACCACCCTGTTAGTTAGTAAAGCATTTAAAATGCTCCCTGTTCTATGTTTATATTCCAAATTTTAATACCTACTGAATATTCATGGACAAAATTGTAACAAAGAAATATGGAAGGTGGAACATTGTAGCCAATTTAGAGAATAAAGAAATACATCTATCAAATTCTAATAGCAAGCAGAGTAGACCCTGATCAGACAGCCCAATAGGAGCCATCTGATCTGCATCTACTCTGTTTGTAGATGCATGAAAAGGTGTTTATATGAAGGAAAGGGTTAAATATTTCTAAACACATATTCAACAAGATGTGTTTGTGAAACGCTATGCCCCCTCATATATTTGCCCTCTGACCTTGAAGGATGACCTTGACCTTGACATGTCACCCCTCAAAATGTGCAGCCACATGAGATACACAAGCATGCCAAATAATAAGTCTCTATCTCTACTGGTCCAAAAGTTATGGCCAATGTTAAAGTCTGTGATTTGACCCATATATTTGACCTCTGACCCTGAACTATGAACTTGACCTTGACATCTCACCACTCAAAATGTGCAGCTTTATGAGATACATATGCATACCAAATATCAAGTCTCTATCTGTACTGGCTCAAAAGTTATGACCAATGTTAAAGTTGCTGACAAACAGACAAACGGACAAACAGACAAACAGACAGACAAACAGACAGGGCAAAAACAATATGCCCCCTGACTATCGTCAATGGGGGCATAAAAAGTCAGTTTGTGATTGCCATTAAACTTTTACCTGACAGAGATGCCTTTTAACACCTTTGCATATACAGTAGAGCCAGATCAGATAACTCCTGTAGGAACTATCTGATCCAGATCTGCTCTGCTGTTTGTGTATGTATTCAAGCAATCATGATGGTATATATCTTATTCTTGCACAAAACGTGCTGTTGTAGTCCCGCTAGACCATGTATTAACAAGGCGATTCTCGTGCTCACGCGCTGTTGTTGACCAGTTTTAATTATACCTATTCCGGGCCTACGGTAAACAATGGACGCGAATGCTATATAACGTTTTGGCCTAAGCTAGGTGAACGATGTGAGTATTTCAGGGGAACCGATAATGAACTGTTTTTAGTGATAGACATATTGAATGAAATTCCGTGTAAACGGTATCTGATAATACAATCATGATATGAGACCAGAAAGAAAACAATGGCCCGGAAATAGCATACATCGAACGAAGTGTCAAAGAAGTGTATAGTTTTGCTTGTAGTTGGAAAAGTCAAATTGATGCAGGAAAGCAGAAAATGACTTTTATGCAAGAATAGCGTTAATACACATTTGTTTTCAGGCAATAACATCTTCAGTGTCCCTTGGGAATGTTGTTGCCCTCGCCCTTCGGGCTCGGGCCAACAACAGTCCCTCGGGACACTGCAGAACTGATGTTATTGCCCGATAAAACGTGTATTAACCCTCTATTCTGCATATTCTGCCATAGATATACCATACACCATTAAAAATAATCAGCATGACTTTATGATTTGTATAAATACTCAGTGGAAAACCATTATAAAAATAATCAAATCAATATTCATGATGTCCTTATTTCATACATGAATATTCAAGAGGAAAAAGTGTTAATTACCTGGTGTATTATGGCATGTTCCACCATTCTCACACGGCTTGGTTTTAAATGCACACTCGTCCCTGTCTTCAGTGCAATTTGTCCCCAGCCAACCAGCCACACAATCACAATTGTATGAGCCATTCAAGTTATTACACAAGCCAGAGTTTTGGCACGGATTGTTCAGACATTCATTTGTGTCCATCCTACAGTGCTGACCCTCCCATCCCTTTGCACAAGAACATGCATAGCTTCCTGAAACACCAAAGTATTCCAAATTTAATCACATAAACATACTGCTTCCTATATATGTATCCACAAGCAAGGTTTTACGCAAGCGTAAAATGGCTGCGTAACATGTATTTAAGCAGGATAGAAGAAAAAGAGGGAGCAATATTGGGAAAACATGACTGTTATGTATGAATTAATACATGTAGCAGAAACGGGGGAATGTTTTAATGAGCCATGATGCATAATACCTGTGTTTGACACCAGTAATACACATTATGTCACATACAAACTCCCATACTTACAGTCTACATGAAATTATTCCAATAGGTCGACTCAATGCCCATTAACTTTTTCACTTATATTGTCCCCAAATTAAAAACAGGTTAGTATAAGATAATTATACATTTAAGTTGAAGCAAATTCATGCACAATGGTGAAATATGCAAAACGGTCAACAAAACCACGAGTAAAAGGTCTCAGTTAAATAACTTTAACAAAGCCAAAATGCAAACAAAGGATTTATATTTTTATGTACAAAATGGTTTTCAACCAAAAGCACGTATACTAAGGGTGCTAAGAAAATACGAGAGAAAAAAAAAATTAAGCTTCCACCGAGGATCGAACCCACGACCTCACGTTTCCTAGTCCATCGTTATAACCCTTACACCACACTGACAGCTACGCTTGGGGATGTGATTTTAATCAGTTATACCTAATTCACTAGCATTTTCACTGAAACTGGATCATGGCAGAAAAGAAAGAAATAACCCCGACAAAAATATGCTGAGAAAAATATATGAATGAAAATAAATAAAATAAATGAATATGTATAAATAACAAGAGGGCCAAGATGGCCCTTAATCGCTCACCTGATTACCATAGATTTAAGATTTTTGCTGGGTAGCCCATGGGTAGGGCCAATATTGACCTTAGGGACAATATTTGAACAATGTTGATAGTGGATCATGAGCAGTAGTTCTGCAGAACAAGATTTTCAAAGATTTAGTATATTGATTTTATCAAGATTGGGCTTAAAATGTGCCCTCTAGAGTAATTTTTCTAAGATTTGACCTAGTGACCTACTTTTTATTCCCACCCAACCCATGATCACACTCAACCTTGGTATCACCAAGACAAACACTCTGAGCAAGTTTGAGGAAGACTGGGCTAAAAATGTGGCCACTGGAGTGTAAACTAGATTTTTCTAAGATATGACCCAGTGACCTACTTTTTGACCTCACATAACCCACTTTCAAACATGTCCAAGATTTTATTAGGACAATCATTCTGGCCAATTTTCATGAAGATTTGGCTATAAATGTGACCTCTAGAGTGTCCACAAGGTTTTACTACTATTAGACCTAGTGACCTAGTTTTTAACCCCACATAACCCACTTTCAAACCTGTTTGAGATTTTATCAAGCCAATCATTATGACCAAGTTTCATGAAGATTGGACAAAAAATGTGACCACTAGAGTGTTCACAAGGTTTTTCTACTGTTTGACCTAGTGACCTAGTTTTTAATCCCACTTGACCCACTTTCGAACTCATTCGAGATTTTATCAAGACATTCATTCTGACCAAGTTTCATGAAGATTGGACTAAAATTGTGACCACCAGAGTGTTCACAAGGTTTTTCTACTGTTTGACCTAGTGACCTAGTTTTTAACCCCACTTGACCCACTTTCGAACTCGTCCGAGATTTTATCAAGACATGTATTCTGACCAAGTTTCATGAAGATTGGACTAAAATTGTGACCACTAGAGTGTTCACAAGGTTTTTCTACTGTTTGACCTAGTGACCTAGTTTTTTACCACACATAACCCACTTTTCAAACTCCTTCGAGATTTTATCAAGACCATCATTCTGATCAAGTTTCATGAAAATTGGGCTAAAAATGTGACCTCTAGAGGGTTCACAAGGTTTTCCTACTATTTGACCTGGTGACCTAGTTTTTAACCCAACTTGACCCACTTTCCAACTCGTCTGAGATTTTATCAAGACATTCATTCTGACCAAGTTTCATGAAGATTGGACTACAATTGTGACCACTAGAGTGTTCACAAGCAAATTGTTGACGACGCACGACGCATGACGCACGACGGACGCCGGACATTCAAGTCTCCCAAAAGCTCACCCTGAGCTTTGCTCAGGTGAGCTAAAAACTTGTCTCAGAGTAAACCATATTTATTAAAATGATTGGCTTTTATAGAAACACAGGACCGCAGAAACGCATGGTCAAAATTCAAAGCCGTATAAGTTTGGGCTGCTTTCGCAGCCCAATAAAAGAAGCACATGAATGAATTTCATCAATTCAACTAGAGGTTTTTGTCACAAAAACAGCTTCTCCCTCCCACCCCTCGCACCCACACATACACACTGTCACATATTGTCACATTTCTGTACATGAGAACTCGACCAGACTAGATGTGTGACAGAAGACAGACAAACGACAACAATATGTAAAGGGAAATAACTCAAAATGTTGCTACCATAATAATGGACTTGATGAATGTTACTTCCCCTCAGTATGCACTTTCCACACCACAGTTTTCAAGAAAAAATGACAACAGCTAATAACTCCAAAAATATTGATACCAGTGTTATGTGCATGACACTTCCTTTCGTCATGCTCTTTCCATAAATGAAATGTCATTCCAATAGCATCAGTAGAACAGGAGTTATTGATCAGACAAAAAAATGTAACAAAGAGCAATAACTCCAAAGGTATTGATGCCAGATTTATGACCCTTGTACATGACACTCTCTCTCATCATGCTATTTCCATGTATGAAGTTTCAATCCAATGGCATGTGCCATATAGGAGTTATCGCCTGGACAAGAAAGTGTGAAATAAATTTACAAGGGGCAATAAATCCAATATTATTGAAGCCAGAGTTATGGAACTTGTGCATGAAACCTCCTCTCATCATGCTCTTTCCATGTATGAAGTTTCAATCCAATGACTTGAGTCATATAGGACTTTTCGTCCGGACAAAAAAGTGTGAAAAAATATACAAGGGGCAATAACTCTAATATTAGTGAAGCCAGAGTTATGGACCTTGTGCATGACACTTCCTCTCATCATGCTCTTTCCATGTATGAAGTTTCAATCCAATGACTTGAGTCATATAGGAGTTATCGTCCGGACAAAAAAGTGCGAAAAAATGTACAAGGGGCAATAACTCCAATATTAGTGAAGCCAAAGTTATGGACCTTGTGCATGACACATCCTCTCATTATGCTCTTTCCATATTTGAAGTTTCAACCAACTGGCATCAGCCATATATAAGTTATCGTCCGGACAAGAAAGTGTGATAGACAGAAGGAGAGACAGATAGACAGACAGACAGATGGATAGACAGACAGACAACTCTCACAAAAACAATATGTCTCTAGGAGCCATCTGATCTGGGTCTACTCTGTTTGCAAAATCCTAGAAAGGCGTATTTAAGGAGGGAAGTGTTAAATAATAGAAACACATCATGCATTATTTAAATTTGCCTCTTGGCTAAAAACAAAAACCTATGATATTATGACCGAAAATTTTATTTACCTAAACTAAAACTTAATATCACATAAACATTCTAAAAAATATGATAAAGATACAATGATGAAATAATATCAGTACAGTAGTGTTGTGTTGCGCCATGTACCATTTTTATTTTCAAACATGATGTCAGCATAATTCATGTCAAAGTATCTCTGTATTTCCTTTCATGTAATAAATAGAATTTCAATTTCAAGCATTTCTATCATAATTTTCATCAAATCTTATTTCCATAGCCATCAAAATTATAATAAATTAACCCTTTCCTTAACCCTTTCCTCTATAAATATGCCTTAAAATGTCTATGCTTCGGTAATAGTCACTTTTTGAAATCATTGTGATAAATAGAGCATTTGTTCCTAAGGAGCAAATGCTCTATTTATCACAATGGTTTCAGAACAACACAATTCTAAAAAATTCCTTTTCTCTAATTTTAATGCTCCTTTTTGGAAGATTTATTCAAATAGGTTGGATCTAAAAATAGCTTATGAGGGAATGGGTTAAATGATCATTTATGAATGAATTGATCACTTCATGAATATTCATTAACTTAACTTTCATAAGTTAAACATTTAAAATGGATGCCTGCATGTTGGCTTAAACAAAAACTGTAGGATCATATCTACATAATATCATATGCAAACAGAGCAGACCCTCATCAGACAACTCCAACAAAAACATCTGATCTGGGTCTACTCTGATTGAAAGGCTTGAAAGGCATTTACATGTATCTCAAGGAAAGGATTAACACTCGCTTTATATCTTTTATTTCTACACCCAATTTGGGATTTCCATTAACAACATACCTGGTGTATTATGGCATGTTCCACCATTTCTGCATGGCTTCTTTGCACACTCGTCCCTATCTTCAGTGCAATTTGTCCCCAGCCAACCAGCCACACAGTCACAATTGTACGAGCCATTCAGGTTCTCGCACAAACCAGAGTTTTGGCACGGATTGTTCAGACACTCATTTGTGTCCATCTCACAGTCCTGCCCCTCCCATCCTTTGACACAAGTGCACAGATAGTCATCAAGCCTGCTAACACATGTGCCATTGTTGTGACATGGATTATTTGTGCAAAAGTCATACCCGCAGTCATTTGCAATTGTTCCATTTCTGCAGACGCATGTGAAATTACCGTAAGTGTTCAGACAAATTCCCCCTCCATGACAAGGGCTGCTTAGACATTCGTCTATGTCAGTGTCACAGTTTGGGCCAGTAAAACCTTGGTTACAGGTGCAATTGTACCCACCAGGGGTGTTTGAACATGAGTTTCCATGGGAACATATACCCATGGAACATTCATCAACGTCAACATTGCATGTGCGTCCCAGCCATCCCTTTGGACAGATGCAGGTTTGATTGTGGCACACACTCTGACCGTGACAGTCACTATCATCTGCAATTTAGTACATAATAAATTTCTCTATACAGTAAAACCCCTCTCAACCAGAATTTTGATAAAGAAGAATTTAGGTCATTTTTGACAGGTGGCTGTTTAATGCAGGTTGAGAGTCATGCAGAAAGCTCCAGAAGGAATTTTCTGTATGATTTTCACCTTGCATAAAGCTACCACCTGTCCTAACCCATTCTCTTATTATTACGCCTCTAGATGCCTCTGTAAAAGTATATATAGTAAAAGCTTTAAAACGTTAAGAGTCGAATTAGCATGAAAAGGTACAAATTGTAGGTGGATTTTGAATGACAGTAACAGTGTAGACCCTGATCAGAGAGCTCCTCTGATCTGGGTCTACAGTTTGAAGATGGCACCACACACATTTCCCATATA
Source organism: Azorinus chamasolen (assembly GCA_963576725.1). Taxonomy (NCBI): domain Eukaryota; kingdom Metazoa; phylum Mollusca; class Bivalvia; order Cardiida; family Solecurtidae; genus Azorinus; species Azorinus chamasolen. The sequence goes on from OY755244.1 coordinate 367,015, forward strand.
CAGAGGGTTAAACTATTTATGAGAGAGGCTCATATGATAGTCTTCTATCATTGCACTGTTCATATGCTGCTTCTCCAGCAATTGTATTGTCTTGGGAGAGTAATCAATATACTCCTCTAAAATCATACTGCAAAACCGTCAATAGCTAGAAATATCTAAAATCATAGTTTCGCACTTACTTATGCAATCTGGGGGTATTTTCATAACGTTTAGTTGACAAGTTTGATTTCTGTATTGGCACTGGTCACCATAGAAACAGTTTAAGCACCAACCGGCAACTTCTAATGTCAAGCTGGAAATATAAGAAAGTTCAATTGCATTCCCTCTTTTCCTGTTTCAAACCAGACTATTGAATCAGTTGTAAGTAGTATGAGTGCTAATTGTCCTTCATTCTGTATTGAACCATTCCTTTATCTAAACTCCTTTTGATGCATTTGCAAACAGAGAAGATCTGGCTTAGCAAACTTGTTTGGTAAACCAGGGTCCCTGCTTATAAAACTTTTAGTTGAGTCTGTCAGTTCGTTCTCAAGTTTTTGATTGGTCAGATTTGAGCCTCTGGCTCAAATCTCACCAATCAAAAGCTTGAGAACTCAAATCTGACCAATCAAAAGCTTGAGAACGAAACTCAGACTCAACTAAAAGCTTTATAAGCATGGACCCAGAAGACATTTTGTTTACGTGCTCATCACATTTGTTTTGTGTTAGTATTTGATGATTGTAAATTTAAATAATTTTGTTTATAGAAAACCTTTATTTCTGTTTTCATTTAGTTTGTCTATTGTAACAAACATAAATTTGAAGAAGAAAGTATATACATGTACATTTTTATTAGCCTTTAACATATCAAACATAGACTTACTTGTAAATCTGTACATAATTACAATTTTATGAACTCAAGACCAACGAGGCTGCATTATATGACCGGCTGTCTTATATGACCTTATTAGCTGCCTCCCATCGAAGGTCGTATAAGAGAAGTTCAACTGTTTGTACAAAAGCAATAAAAATAATGCATACAATACTGTCTTGTGTATTACAGGACACAACCAAACATTAATAGCCCTTTTACTCATAGAAACACCTTTTCATACCTTTGCAAAGAGAGTAGGCCCAGATCAGATTGCTCCTACAGGAGCCATTGAATCAGAGTCTACTCAGTTTGCGTATGTGCAATATATAAATCTGACCCTACAGCTTCTGCCATGGTCATAACTCCTGTGTTTTCATATACCATTATAAAACTTCAGGTAATAAATATTCATGAGAGAAATGGTTAACATGGACTGACACCTACTTTATAGTTCCGTTGATGGAAAATGTATGTGGATATGCCGTGAGAAAATCCACCCCAACTTGAACATTTCTGATGTCAAAGTCTCGCTGTAAGAATGGTTGGTGTGAGCGATAATTCGATATCGACACATTAAGTGAACTCTGAAATATACAAATGTGTTCAAGTGTTAACCCTTTCCTTCATATTAACACAGTTTCACACATTAGCAGTGTAGACCTGCATCAGACAGCTCCTATAGGAGCCATCTGATCAGGGTCTGCTGTTTGTTTTTGACCTTACATAGATCTAATTCAAATCTTGTCAAACCAAAACTTTCCTTGAAAGTTTATATAAAAATTGAGCTAATAAATATTCATAATGTCACAAGTACAGAACAGGGAAGGGGTTAACAAAAAGGAGCAGGTTCAAATGGGTGGGAAACATTACAGAATATCTAAAACTCTGCACCTGATCTGTATTCTACAGCCTTAGAATTGCTTAACCCTTTCTGTAAGGAACATATATCCATTACTGGATCACTTCAGACAATGGAGCTGTCTGATCTGGATCTACTGATTGCAAAAGCAATAAAAGGCATTTGCAAAAGGGATTTCAATTCATTTCTATTGGTTTTAGAACAGTGGGACTCAAATACAAATGACATATATAACAGTCAAGAACATACAATAGTAAACATAGCAACGATGCTGCAAAAATGGATTCTAAATAAATAATCACTGGTTCTCTGTTATCCTCAGCAACTGCCTGTAGAGCCTGTTGAACTATACAAACTGCTCTCTATGGTCAAATGCAGTTTTAACAATTTCTCTCATACAAACACCTTTTCATGCATTTGCAAACAGAGTAGACCCAGATTAGAAAGCTCCTGTAGGAGTCATCTGATCAGGGTCTGCTCTGTTTACTAATCGAATTTGATAGATCTGTTTATTTAGATTCTGAGATGGCTACAATGTTCCATCTTCTTTATTTTATTATAACTTTTTTGTCCATGAATGTGTGCATTTAGTAGGTATTGAAATTTTGACTAAATACAGAACAGGGGAAAGTGTTAAAGATAAAGATCTTATCTTCTATCTTTATTACACATAATAGTTTAACCCTTTACTTCATGAATATTCATGTAAAATATAATGACATCATGAATATCAATTAGATAATTTTATATAATAGCAAGTAAGCACAGGGTTTTCCTTCACTATTAACTAGCGATTTCTAATTTCAAAGGGGCATAAATCCCTTAAAAATTGCAGAAGGAAAAATCCCTGACAATATGCGCATCTACATAATTGTGTCCTTGCTACATACAAGGTTTTATGAAAATCTGTTGAGCAGTTTCAGAGGAGTTGTGCTTACAAGGATAGGGTCAAAAGACCTAGTAATTTCTAAGTTTAAATGGGCAAAACTCCCAGAAAAATTGCAGAAGGGGAAATCCCCAACAATATGCACATCTACATATTGTGTCCTTGCTATATATACATGGTTTTATGAAATTCTGTTGAACAGTTTTAGAGAAGTTGCGCTTACAAGGGTAGGGTCATAAGACCTAGTGATTTCTATGTTCAAAGGGGCATAACTCCCAGAAAAATTGCAGAAGGAAAATTCCCCGACAATATGCGCATCTACATATTGTGTCCTTGCTACATACAAGGTTTTATGAAATTCTGTTAAACAGTTTCAGAGGAGTTGCGCTGACAAGATTGGCAGCCGCCCGTCCATCCAACTGCCCACCCGAGTTTCCGTGGAAAACCCGGTTAAAAACAGTAAAGTTTTAAATAAGGTCATTTAAAGATTAGGATTAACCAAGCTATGGAATGAAACATTTTTTGTCTTGATCGTATTTTTATTTTTCTCACAAAATGGTAAAACACAAATTCTCATTTGATATTATATGGAATCCTGAATTTGTATATGTTTGTAAACTCTAGATCAGATGATTATTTCTTGCCATACCGGAACCTGTTTAAGATAAACAAGCCACGTTGAATGGTGTGTACTGGCATTTGGCTGTGTCACATCCACCAGCTGTCCACCACAGTCAACCAAATATCTTGTGCTCAATGTTGTAAATTGATTGCATACCTCCCTAAAGAAAATGCACAGTGTTATGATTCTTGGAACATGTCACAAACCAAATCAATTCAGAGGGTATAGTAAGCTTCATCATATATAATAAAATGTCCAGATAAGATGAGTAAATAAAAACATTTTCAACTTAGAACTATCACTAAAAGGTGATGGAATACACCGCTCAGCTGCCTTGATTGCAAATCAACAATTTTGGTGCCATGACCAGGATTTGTTCCATGGACAGACAGACAGACAGACAGACAGAAACTTCACATGCAGGGGTATAAAAATAACTTCCTTATTTCTTCACCAAACCCAATGTTGTGACCACAACATAGGGTTTGGTGGAGAATTGATGTTTTTAGTATGTGAGTGTGCACGTTTATCTGTTGCTCTGATTTATAGTGTTACCATTACAGATGGATAAAATATTGTCTGCTCTTACTGTTATAAGTTTCACCATTGATTAGTCCAAGCTTTTGAGAAACAATTGACGAAGTGTCAAACAGCACGGGTCCTGATAAGACACAAAGTACTCTGTATCTTGTCTTCATGAAAATTGTTTGCAAATGTGAGTCAGACATAGCAACAGATAAACACGCATACTCAAATAATACCTTCATTATTTCTCAACCAAGCCCTATGTTGTGTCCACTCTTTAGAATCGACTCTTCGAGACAATTCTAAAGAGTGGTCAAGGAATAGGGTTTGGTGGAGAAATAAAGAAATTATTACTGAAAACAATTTAATTTATGAATCTTATCTGGATGGCTGGTCAGGTCACAATTAGTAGTCTTCAACTTAACCCTTTCCAGACGTTTCCCTCATAGGTTATATCTATATCCAACCTCTTTGAGTAAATCTACCTAAAAAGAGCATTTACTACAGAAAATGAAAATTTTAGAATTGTGTAGTTTTGAAACCATTGTTATAAATAGAGCATTTGCTCCTATGAAGCAAATGCTCTATTTATGACAATGGTTTCAGAAAGTGACTTTCACAGAGGCGTCAACAGGTGTCAATATGAGGGAATGGCTGGGTTAAAGGTATTGAAGGAAAATCTGATTACACTAAGAACACTTCTCATTATTATGTGCAAACCTGCAAACTAAATAATTTTGTACATACTCTCTTCCATAATAAGCACATTATTGCTAAAGTCATTGCAACATTGTTTAGAATGCAAATTGTGACAGAATAATCTGCATTATTGGTCTAGATCAGCTTTTATGCAAAGCTATAATGTGTGTTTTCTTGTTGATCAATTAAATTGTACTTTACTTCAAAGTTCCATGTTTCTACAGCTTTGCCAGCAGAATAGACCCAGCTCAGACAGCCTCTGTAGGAGTTGTGTGTTCAGGATCTACCCTGATCATACATATATGTTACAGATCTGAATCTCTATCGTAATGGCAATCATTAAATAACTTAACCCTTTAATCCATTAACCCTTTCCTTTATATAAACGCCTTTTCATGCATCTGAAAACAGAGTAGACCCAGACCAGATGGCTCCTATAGGAGCTGTCTGATCAGGGTCTGCCCTGTTTGCTAATGGAATCAGATAGATCTGTTTCTTTAGTTGCTAAAATGGTTCCAATGTTCCAAATTCCATATTTCATTATAACCATTTTGTCAATGAATATTCAGTAGATATTGAAATTTGGAAATTTGGAATAAATATAGAACAGGTAACGGGTTAATAGTTTTTATGTGCCTTTCTACATCTTCACAAACAGAGTAGACACAGACCCCTGTAGGAGCCATCTGATCAGGGTCTGCTCTGTTTGCTTAAGATATAATATATAATATGTATATATGATTCTTATATGCCATTGCCAAAAATTACTGTGTTCATGAAATATTATAACAATTACATGCAATGTAATTAATATTCCTAATCTCATTATTTGTTACATGAATATTCATGGAGTAAATGAATAAGGGTCATTACCTGAGTCCTTTCATGCATATTTTAAAGTGAGGGTTACATGACGGTTCATTTCTGTTCACAGTACAGTTACTGACGTTCTTATTCTCATATTCGATAAATCTGAAGAGGAACACCAGTCGTAGCTGCAAGACAAACATATTACTAGTTTTACTAAATCCTTGTATGACTTTGGTAAAGACATCTTTACCACCATTTCCAAGAATTCCAAGATTTTATGAGGGAACTTTATATCAGAGATCCAGATAAGATGTGTAAATTGAAACATTTTCAAGTATAACTCCCATTATTTCTCCACCAAACCCTATGTTGTGCCCATTCTTTAGAATCATCTATTCGAGATGATTCTATAAAAGAGTGGTCACAACATAAGGTTTGGTGGAGAAATTATGATTTTAGTACTTGAGTATGCATATTCATCTATTGCTCTATTTATATACTGGTTTTGCTCGTGTGAATTGCATTTGATGTTATGGAAAACACAGATCAATCCATACAGTTTGCAATCTAACTTCTAATATCAACCTAAGTTCCCAAAATCTATTTCCTGAGCAAGAAAAAGTGACAGACCGAATGTGTCTATGTTTATTGCAACTAAGTTATGGCCCTGGTACACGGAATTTGCCCTCCATGTCATTATATAAAATTAGCCCTTTCCCGCATGTAAACACCTTTTCACACATTTGCAGAGTAGACCCAGATCAGACGGCTCCTATAGGAGCCATCTGATCAGGGTCTGCTCTGTTTGCTAATGAAATTTGATAGATCTGTTCCTTTGATTTCTAAAATAGCTACAATTTTTCATCTTCTATATTTCATTATAACTATTTTGTCCATAAATATATGCAGTAGGTATTGAAATTTGGAATAAATATAGAACAAAGAAACTCCTTCACTCAACAGATATTCATGTACAGAAATAATGAAATTTTGAATATTAATTAGCTTAAATTTTATAATGAAAAATGTAGGACTTTTTTATCATGGCAGGAAACTGTAAAATCAGATCTATATAATCTAATAAATAAACAGACCAGATCCTGATCAGTCGACTCCTACAAGAGCTGTCTGATCTGGGTCTACTCTGTTTGTAAAAGCTTTAAAAGGTGTATATATAGAGAGAAATAGAGAGAGCGAGTACTGTAATCTATTACAACCGTACCATAAAATTCTGAATTCAAAGTGGAATTGTCAATCATTGTTTAACCCATTCCTCTATAGGTTATTTTTAGACCCAACCTCTTTGAATGAATCTACCCAAAAAGAGCATTTACTAGAGAAAAGTAAATTTTCAAATTTTGTAATTTGAAACAATTGTGATAAATAGAGCATTTGCTCCTATAGGAGCAAATGCTCTATTTATCACAATGGTTTCAAGAAGTTGTTATTAGAGGCGTAGAAAGGCGTATTTATGGAGGAAAGGGTTAATGATAGAGTCTATTTAGTACAAATATGAATTAAAGGCTTAAATTTGCTAGAGGATTTTGAATGACAAACAGTGCAGACTAGGATCACAATGTTCACAAATACCAGTATATATACACTTGCTTTCCGCATTCCAAGAGTTCATGAAGATATAATAGAATGTTACCCCATCTTGGGCCTCTTGTACAATCTTTGGGTTTGGCAGATTTACGTGTAGCCCAGTTTGTTGTTCTGGTGACCCAAGTCGCGTGTGCACACGACCTAATACATACAGGATCTGGTCAAACTTCAATCTAGACACTGGAGCATTGTCACAATACCCTCGGAAGTCCACAGTGGTCATGTTCAAACTGAATAAAAGATATACCAGTTAATTAACCCTTTACTTGATAGAAACACCTTTTCATGCCTTTGCAAACAGAGCAGACCATGAAGGTCAGCTCTGTTTGGGTTATCATATGGAATTATATACATGTACATGTAGATGTGATTCAATAGTTTCTGCAAAAGTAACATATTTCTGTGTTTATGTACCATTATAAAAACATTACATACATGATGTATTCATGATCTCATTATTTCCTTGAATATTCATGAGAGAAAGGGTAAACATAAATACTTCCAAGATAATCTTTAGTCTGCTGGGCAAATTACTGTTTACCGCAAGTATTTTCTACATCAATTCTCAATGTAAAATTTTCTTTTCATTTCTTACTAAATACACTGACTGAGTGTCAAACAGTTTGCATCCTGGTGAGACACTAAGTGAATCAGCGCCTAATGTTGAAACAACATTTTGCAATACATCAATCGCATGCTTTTAGTTTCAGGTAGTATTTGTGGGATTTACCGTATTTGAGCATTTAGTTATGTATACAAGGTATACTGATTTCATGAATTAAATTTTATTATGATATTATGACCTGAGATGACATTTCTGTATGGCAGAAATTGTAGAATCATATCTACGAGGGGTGTTCCAAAAATAATGTCACTTGCATCGGTGCTCATATATTGGAAGTGCTTTTGTTCATTTTAATTTGCTCTGCCCTTCAAAATACTCTCCGCCAGCCAGAATACACCTTTTTAGCCGGTCAATCCATTTTTGGAAGCATTTTTCATACTCTTCAATGGGGACACCCATCAGACACTGATAAACAGCAGATCCAATGGCATTTCTCGAATTGTATCTCCTTCCATATAAATGATATTTAAGTTTTGGAAAGAGAAAATAGTCGCAGGGGGCCAAGTCTGGCGAATACGGAGGATGCGGAAGGACGGTAACCTTCTCTGACTCCAAAAAGTCAGTCACAATACGTGCCTTGTGAGCGGGTGCATTATCATGCAAAAGTCGGACATACTTAAGTCCTGTTTTGGGGCGGCTACTTTTGTAGTAGTTCTTCAATTTTCTTCAAACGTTTTTATAGAACTTGCCTGTGACCGTTCTGCCTTTTGGCACCGGGATTTGAATAGCTGGACCCTTATTAGTGAAAAAATAGCATACAAAACCTTCTTTACCGTTCGTATTCGTTTGGCAATACTTGGGCGTCTGGCATTTTTAGTGGCCCATATTCGGTTGGAAACCTTCCGCTTTGGTTCAAAATAATAAACCCAGGTCTCATCACCAGTGACTATATTATCAAAAGCCTTTTTACTATATTTTGGGTACATTTTGAGAAGTTATTTTGCCATTGTTACACGCGTCTTCTTTTGCTCATCCGTTAACAAATGGGGTATCCATCTTGCATTTATCTTTCTAACTTTTAGGTGTTTCTTCAAAATTGCATGAACTCTTGCTAACGACAAGTTTGTCATTCGAGCCAATTGTCTTACGGTGAATCGAGCATCAGTTTTGAGGATATTTCGGATTTTTTCTATGTTACCTTTGGTCGTAGTTGTTGCAGGACGACCTGGGCGAGCAGCATCTTTCAGTTGCTGCTGCCCAGCACTAAATTTAGCTACCCACCTACAAACAGTCCTGTGGGACATTTGGCCCTCCCCATAAATGTCACACACCTCGCGGTGAATATCTACAGCCTTTATGCCGAGTAATGACCTACCTTTTATATAGGCCCTAATTTCAAGAACATTTTCAGCTCGTTTTCCTGTCATTTTGTGTATAGTCTAACGAATAGGCTATGAAACGATGTACACTGTACCGAGGCAAGTGAACGTGTGGACGAGATATTTACCTGTGTCACGAGCCAGTGATCACTCAATCGACACGAGGTGGTTTTGTGCATGAACTGCACGATTTCCGCGAAATAAAGCACAGATGACATTATTTTTGGAACACCCCTCGTACGAAATTTCAAAAGCAAATAGAGCAGACCCTGATCAGAAGGCTTCTATAGAAGCTGTCTGATCTGGGTCTACTCAGTTTGTAAAGGTATGAAATGATGTTAATATGAAGTAAGCATATACTATTACAATTTGTTTCTTTATACATGGATACCATTTCAATTTAATATTTGCACTGGCATATGTTTGTTGCACATGACCACTATTATTAACCTTTTTCTCCATGAATATTCATGTAAGAAATAATGATGTCATCAATAGCAATTAGATTCATTTGATATTACAGCACATGGACACAGGCAATTTTGGCCATGGCAGAAACTGTAGAATCACATCTATACTATATCACAAGCAAACAGAGCAGACCCTGATCAGACGGCTCCTATAGGAGCCGTCTGATCTGGGTCTACTCTGTTTGCAAAGGTGGAGGTGTATTTATGGAGTAATAAAGCAAAACGCCTCTTATCCATAACTTCTAATTAAAGTATCAATGCAGATCTTTAAACAGGTACGTACTGCAATTTCTGACTACAGTACTTCTAGTTCTATCAAGTTTTTGAGAAGCTACTGATCGAGTGTAAAACAGCTTCGATCCTGATGAGATACTGAGTTACTAGGCATCACATATGGATTCAAGCTGTTTGCAAATGTGAGTCAGGTCACCAATAGCGGAACAAGGCTAACCCTTTCCCTGTTCTATATTCATTCCAATTTTCAATACCTACTGAATATTCATGGACGAAATAATGAAATACGGAAGGAGAAACATTGTAGCCATTTTAGGAACTGAACAAACAGATCTACCAAATTCCATAAGCAACCAGAGCAGACCCTGACCAGACCACTCTTATAGGGACTATCTGGACTGGGTCTACTCTGTTTGCAAATGCATGAAAACATGTTTATATGAAGGAAAGGTTAATACAAAAAGCTGCATTTGGGGAAATAAGAATTTGCCTTTTTTAAGATAGTATTTATTACAATTATATGTATATAACAAGTACTGCATGCTATTTACTGGATATTGCCAAAATAAAACCACATGTTCTCCCTCATTTAACCCTTTACTCCATAAATATTCCTAAATATGCTTTTGCAAACAGAGTAGACCCACATCAGATGGCTCATGATCAGGGACTGCTCTGTTTACTTTTGACATAATATAGACATGATTCTACATTTTCTGTCAAGATAAAAATTTCCCGTGATCATAGTACATGTACTGTTATCAAAATTAAGGTAATTAATATTCATATCATTATTTTCACATGAATATTCATGGAGTAAAGGGTTAAAATATGTGTTGCAAGCATGACATTGTGTATTTCTTTACCTGGTCTCCTGAATTTTATCCATATGGATTCGAACACTGGTGGTCTGTTTTAAACAAACATTATTCGCTAGGAACTTGATAATGTTGCCCTGAAGCGTCACTGGATCATACACATGTGACAGTGGTGCAGATATGCGGAGAACCAGAACATCTAAAATAAAAATACCCTTTTTTTTTCTTTTTTTCAGGGTTTTTTTTGTTTATAATTGAGTCATAATAATTATAACTGTGTTAATGCTGACCAACAAAAACTGTCATGAATACATGTATACGCCGATGTATTGTACCAAGAATAAGCTGAGGAAATAACCCTTTAATAAAAAAAATAAGCCTTTCTATGCCTTTGCAAACAGAGTAAACCCAGATCAGAAGGCTCCTATACTGTGTATATCCATATTAAACTCATTGTCATCTACACAGCATCTGATAGGGATTGAGTGATACTGTTCGATATACTGCATATAAATAACTGAAGATACTTGTGAGGTGTGTCTGTGTATGTGTATCAAACAGTGCAAACCAAGACCAGATGCCTTATCAGAGACAAGTGGCTGATCTGGATTTGGAATGACAAACAGTACAGACCATGATCAGAGAGCTCTTCTCTAGAAGCCCTCTGATCTGGACAGAGCATGCATGTCCTGCATTTAAAGTGATAGTCTCTACTTGCAACTTGTTTTAAATGCCTAACAATTATATAAATCATTTGTTTATATCCTGAAAAGAATTATGTCACAAGAAATCCAGTAGAATAAACACCGAAGATATCACAACTTACATGTGCTTGATATTGAAGACCCGATGTATTTGGCAATGTATTAGTACATGTATTTCTTAGGCTCGCATTTTAACCATGTTAACTGTTCGACCAAGGTGGATAATATTTTGTTGCAAAACAATACTTTTAAGTATCAATGAATACGGTTTATTTTGTATCAGGGGTAATTTTTAATATAAGTTTAAATTGACAATCTTTACAATAATGACTGAACATAACAAATACCAAGTTTTATGATACATGTATTATCCAAAATTTACGTTCATATTTTGTAGGTACTTCCTCTTTAACCCTTTCCTGCATAAATACACCTTTCTATGCCTCTGTTATAGTCACTTCATGAAACCATAGGAGCAAATGCTCTATTTATCACAATAGTTTCAATACTACACAATTCTGACATTTTCCTTTTCTCTAGTAATTGCTCCTTTTCTGTAGATTTATTCAAAGACGCTGGGTCTAAAAATAGTCTATGAGGGAATGGGTTAAGATGATATATGGGTTTGCTTGCTTATAAAAAAAACAGAGCACTTATAATTACCTTGTTGGCAACCTTGAACTGGAAGCATCTTTGTAGGATCTGCACATGTGTGGAAATTGTCATGGTGACATGCGTACTGACAGAGTGATCCATACCATCCTGGGGCACACCAGACACGTAGCTCAACGTCCAAACTAAATACAGCAATTAGGTGTGTATAAGTTACATTCCATAGTTTCTATGATATCACTCTTAAAGATGGTCACTTTCATTAAGCAGCATTCTGATTTGTAGGTGGTGGCATAAAGTCTTTGCCACATGAAAAATATTCATCTAAGAAATAATGACATCATGAATCCTAATTAGATGTATTTTTACAGTGGTAAATGAACATAGAATAATTAAGCCATGGCAGAAACTGTAGAACCAGAACTATATTATTTCATGAGCAAACAGAGCAGACCCTGATCAGACAGCTCCTATAGGAGCTGTCTGATCTGGGTCTCCTCTGTTTGCAAAGGTGCAGAAAGGCATATGTATGGAGTATTTAACCATCGCAGAAACTGTAGAATCAGAACCATATATTTCATATGCTAAATAATTTCATAAGCTAAATACACTCTGATCAGATGGCTCAGACAAAAGCTGTATATCTAAGTCTACTCTGTTTGCAAATGTGTTAACCCTTTCCTCTAAGAATATACATGTAAGAAATAATGATGTCATGGATATTAATTTGATTCGTTTATTATACATGTACGGTAATAGCACATGGACACAGGAGGATTTTTTAACCAAGGCAGAAACTGTAGAATCATATGTATATTATATGACATAAGCAAACATAGCTGACTCTGATCAGATGGCTCCTATAGGAGCCATCTGACCTGGGTCTACTCTGTTTGCAAGGGCATAGAAAGGTGTATTTATGAAGAAAAAGGCTAAAAGGTATACCTATATATAGAGTAAAGAGTTAAACAGTTTTTCAATATTTATAATTAATGAGCATTGTTTGATCATGTGTTGAATATAGGACTTTCCTACCTGTCAACTTACCTTATATAATGGACTAGATGTATGTGATGCACTTTTGAGGAAATGTAATCTTTATCAGGGGTTATGTGAAGAGGTTCGCTAAATTGGTCAATTAATTCCACAGTGGGGCTTGTTGTTTGATTCAGAGTGTCAACATCTAGCGCCTTTGCCAAAATACTTGTCACATTCTAAAATAATTACACATAAAACCAATGAAATACACAAAATACATACATGTACATATATTAGTGTTACAGTCAACCTCTCTACAACGGACATTTTATTTAGTATAAATATTTGTCTCGGAGACAGGTGGCAGCTTAATGCAGGGAGTAGGACCCTTCTGCATGACTTTCACCCTGCATTAAGCAGACACCTTGCTAAAAGTATCTAAATTCTTCTCTACTAGAATTCTGGTTTAGAGGGGTTTTACTGTATACAGTACTCAGTGAACCTCTTTATTTTGTTTTAGCTTTTTTGTGCTTCCTTGTTTTTTGCTTTTACTTTGAGGAAAATGACAAATACATGTACCATTCACTATTGTTTTAGAATGAATTTTCACAGAAAAAAAAGCATGAAAAATGTTAAAAAATGTAACTCACAGGGGACCACCATGATAAGCTGGAAAATTTCCTAAGTATCTTGTAGTCTTTCCGCTGTATGACATTAACATCATGTGAAACATCGTCACTCATATCTATGGAACTTCCATTACATCCGGGTGATGAACTTTTGGAGCTCTCTCTGTGCCAAATAGAATATAAGGTATGAGAAAGGGACACGATTCAAGCGATATTTAGGGACATTCTCCAATAGAGTTATACAGCATGCATCAGAGTAAAATGGACTATCAGATGGAAAACAACCCAATCTTGGAACAAGATCAAAATCCTCCGTTTTCAGAGGTAGTCTTCTGATCAAAATAATGTTGATTAAGGAAAGTGACAATGCTTCAACATTGGGTTTGATCTATGTCAGCACTATTTACAAATACAATGTGTCATTTAACTCTTTAACCCTTTCCCTGCATGTTCTCTGTTTATTCCAAATTTCAATATCCACTGAATATTCATGGACAAAATAGTTGCAATGTACAAAATGTAATCTGAAAGGTGGAACATTGTTGCCATTTTAGAAAGTAAAGAAACAGATCTTTCAAATTCCATTAGCAAACAAAGCTGACTCTGATCTGCTATAAGAGCAGTCTGATCTGAGTATACTCTGTTTGCAAATGTGTTAACCCTTTTCCTGATAGAAGTGCCTTTTGACACTTTTACACACAGAATAGAACCATATCAGATGGCTCCTGTAGGAGTGGTCTGATAAAGGTCAGCTCTTTGCTAATGAAATAATATAGATTGGATTCTACAGTATGTTTCTACAATGGCCAAATTGCCTGTAATAATTATAAAAATGCTAATGAATATTCACGATGTCAATATTTCTGGCATAATTATTTATCTGGTAAAGGGTTGATTGAAATGTAAAACCGTCCATCAAAAATAGAAAATGTTTTTCAGTGATCAAAATAGTACATACATACAGATAGACCAACTTATTTTGGAACAAAACATGACCTACTCTAATGTAAACAAAATGAAGCGACTATGGCGCTTCCTAATTTTTAAGGGACTTCGCAAGTCACAACCCATCAAAATAATTGTCATGGTGCAATGGATATGTATCTGGGCTTGCATGCGGCGGCTCTCGAGTTCGATTCTGACCAGTGGCCAATATATTTTTTATTAATTAATTGTCCATATAACGCCACAATAAATGTAACATATAATAATTTATAACAAAATATTAACATATAATTGAAAACGACTAAAATTAATAAGTTGGCTACAAATAGCATTTTTTTTAAAAAAAGGAAACTGCATAGCCTGGGACTCGAACCCGTGACCCCTTGTTTGCAAGAGCAGATACATATCCATTAGACCAAAGCCCAGTACATTGTTTGTGGCAGCTTACTACAGTATGTTGTCTGGTCCTATATCTGTGTTCTGTTATGTAAACAACAAAATAACAACAAGTCTCAATATATTATCCTCCAAAGTTGACCTGAGACTCGATTAAATTTCGGCGTGTTTATCGGGATTGTTCGTAATACTCTGTGACAAAACATAGCAAACCAAACGCCGGTAATAATCATGTTCCACGAGGATTTTACAGTAAACCCCCTTTAATGTGACCACTTAATAAATAAACATGGCTGTCTTTATAAGCAGGTGGTTGCTTAATGCAGGACAAAAGTTATGCAGAAAGCTCCTTCCTGCATAACTTTCGTCCTGTATTAAGCTACCACCTGCCTTTGCCACTGCGAATTATGCCCCCTTTTGCTGGTCACATTAGAGGAGTCTTACTGTATTTTTATAGCGCATTCTTATACTTTCGGAAATTTACTCGAAGATTACCGACGATAATACACGGAATATGCATGCACGAGTCTCGGGTCAAATTGGTAGGATAATAGCATGGTTTACCTGTACATGTACGAGTATACATGTATATGTAATACATAACAAGAATTGTTAAAAAACAACAACAAAAAATATGTGTTTGTGAAACACCATGTCCCTCAAAATGCTTGCTTTCATAAGTTGCACATGCATGCCAACTTTGAAGTATGAAGACTATGTGCAATATATCTAAATTTGACCCGTTATTTAACCTTGACCTTGATGTATGACCTTGACCGTAATAAGTCTACCCCTCAAAATGTTCCCTTTCATAAGTTGCACATGCATGCCAACCTTGAAGTATGTGTTTGTGAAACACTATGTCCCCGATATGAACTTTGACCTTGATGTATGACCATGACCTTAATAAGTCACCCCTCAAAATGTTTGCTTCCATCAGTTGCACATGCATGTCAACTTTGAAGCATGTATATGCAATGTATCTAAATTTGACCCATACTTTGACCTTGACCTTGATGTATGATCTTCACTTTAATAAGTCACCCCTCAAAAGGTTCGTTTTCATAAGTTTTGCACATGCATGTCAACTTTGAAGTATGTATGTGCAATATATCTAAATTTAATAATAATAAAAATGATAACAATAATAATAAAGACTTTATTTCAGGAAGGAACGTCAATTAGCAACAATCAAAACTAACAAATATTAAAATAACACAGTAAAAACTCGACAGCCCAAAAAACCCATCACCTCATTATAAGAATCCATCTAATTAAAGTCCATGGTGTCACTATTTATTATATGAATATGCAACAGGGAAAGGAATAGGTATGATTTTGACACCCTTTTTCACTTGTGTTATTAATCAGAGACAAAATAACACAACGAATTTACTAATGCAGACGACACAACTTTTATTTAGCAAATGTTAACTAGTCTAGACTAAAATCAGTACCCAAATCTTCTGCTAACCTTCTACACTATATATGTGGTTTTTAAACACATTTACAAACCGAGCAGGCCCAGAATGTATGAGCTGTCTGATCTAAGTCTGCTCTGTTTGCTTTTGAAGTAATACAGATGTGTGACACATCTATGTTACTTCAAAAGCAACTGTGTACATATGCCATTAAAACTTCCATCTAATCAATTGACCCGACGTAATTATTTTTTATATGAAATGGTTAATCAATACTCACATTCCGATACAGAATAAAAAGTACACATCGCACGTGTCGTTTCCAGAAATACACGAGTTTCCACTTGTATCGCAACACTTCCTGTCTGTATTATTTCTATTTCCGGTGAATGACGTCCCTAGAGGATTGTCATACTGTACTATTGACAATTCTATCTCGATCTGGCAATAGGCCACCTGTGAAGGGTACAATGTCTACAGTTCACTATCTGACCCTTTGGAAGTGAGAAACGAATGTACTGGCATTTGGCAAACAGTGTAGATCTAGAGACATAGAACCCACAGGTGCCAGACGCGTGATAATTTCATAAATACTACTGATGAACATCTTCAAATACGTTAAAATTTAGACATCATACTTTGACAGCCGAAAAAATTGTTTTGATTTTTTTTTTCGTAAAGTATAATACTATGTACATACATACTATTATACTATACGAACTTTTTTTCTGCCAAAGTATGATGTCTAAAAGTAATAGATGTTTGTTAGTAATTATAGCGCCTGGTACCTGTGCTAGAACCCTCTGATTAGCCTGCACTGTTTGTCATTCAAAATCCTCTCCCGAATTATAACTCTTCATACTAAATTGATTTATGTATTAAGTGTACGTGTGCTATATTAAGTTAAGATCAAACAATTTATACAAATAACCCTTCCCCATATTTAAGCGTTTTTTGACGCATCTGCAAACAGAGTAGACCCAGATCAGACGGCTCCTATAGGAGCATCTGATCAAGGTCTGTTCTGTTTGCTTATGGTGTAATATAGATATGATTCTACAGATTCTGCCTGAGGCAAAATGTCCTGTGTTCATGTGCCATTATAAAAATATGCTTATTAATATTCATAACGTCATTATTTCATACATAAATATGCAACAGGGAAAGGAATAATTCGCATCTTATTATCTCATTACCTAGAATAAGACCATATAGCCTAGGCAAGAGTACTGATAAGAGTAACTCGACGTCTCATCTGGATCCAAGCAGTTTGTTGAAAATGTTAATTAAAGAAAATCAATAAAGGTAGTAAACAAATAAGGAACAAAAGGAAGTAGAAAAGGTAGACCTATCTTATAACAATTATGTGTTACAATAACACATGTTCGTCTCTTTACAGCTTCGTTATTATGACATTCCAATTTCACGAGTTTATGATATTTTATACTTTTTAAACATTTAAAACTAGTAATTATTTAACTTTATAACTGATAGATTCGCCTTCGATGCCTCCTAAACATTTAAAACTAGTAGTTATTTGACTTTTATTAACTGATAGATTCGCCTTCAATGCCTCCTGCAGGAGCCGTCTGATCAGGATGTGCTCTGCTTGCTTATAAAACAATATATATATGATTTCTGCAATCTTCAATAATTTCCTTATGCAATATGTCATTATAACATTTCAGCTAGCTACTCCTCATACATTCATTATTTCTTACACGAATATTCATCATGTAAATAGTTAATCACAATCGATTATATATTATTAATCAGGGATCTAGATAAGATGCGTAAATTAAAACGTTTCAAGAACATCTCCTTCATTTCTCTACCAAACCCTATGTTGCGACCACTCTTTAGAATCGTCTAGAAGAGACGATTCTAACAAATGGTCACAACGATTTAAGTATTTGTGTACGCACCTAATATACAGTAAAACTTCGATTATTCGAACACTAAAATACGTATTATTATCGATCTTTAAGACAGGTGGCAGCTTAATGCATGGTGAAAGTCATGCAGAAAGCTCCTCTAGGAGCTTTCTGCATGACTTTCACCATGCATTAAGCAGCCACCTGCCTAAAAGGGTCTAAATTCTTCTATACCGAAAATTCGAATAATCCAGGTTTTACTGTATGTAGCTCTGGTTAATGCTACTTACTTTAATATATACTTGCCATGTACACGTTTATCCACTGTTTCTTCCCATTTCAAATATGATTTAACCTTTTACTGCATGTATATTCATGTAAGAAATAATGAATAAATGAATTACTAATTATCTAATATTTATATAATGGCATACGAACACAGGGATTTTAGCCATCGCAGAAACTGTATATTCCGGTCTACATCAATTTTCTTCGGACGAGACTATAAACCGAGGTCTGATGTATCAGTGCTTTACACTGGGCATCTAAAAGAACCAGAGAAACTCGGACGATAATAAGAGTAGGGCATCGCGCCCGGGTTTCTCTTTATCGTCTCCTCTCTCTCTCTCTCTCTCTCTCTCTCTCTCTCTCTCTCTCTCTCTCTCTCTCTCTCTCTCTCTCTCTGGGGCGTCCAATTAGCCCATAGTGAGCAGAACCGGACGTAAATCAACACAAACAAAAACATCAATTCATAGGTAAACATAACAGTTCCTGATCAGATTATTGCTGTATGAGCCATCTGATCTGGGTCTACTCAGTTTGCAAATGTCCCAAAAGGCGACTCTATTAGGTAAAGGTATTCTGTCTATAAATAGCGCTTTTAACCATTTCCTTCATATAAACGCCTTTTTTACGCATTTGCAAACAGAGAAGACCTATATCAGACGGCTCGTATAGGAGCCGTCTGATCAGGGTCTGCTCTGTTTGCTGTTGAAATTTTTATAGATCTAACTCTGCAGTTTCTACCAATACAAAAAGTGTTGTGTACATATGCTATTATAAAAATACGGCTAGTAAATATTCATAATATTGCCATTTCTTATATATTTACATTCGCCCTGCAACGTCCTTATATAACCTTATTCTGAAAAGAAAGTTGCATAACCTCATGAACACCGGAAGCACGTCATTCATTTTTTAAATATAAGAAATACAATGGAATATAAATATAAGAAATAAATGACGTGCTCCCGGTGTTCATGGGTTATGAAACGCATAGCTTTACGAGCAAAGATTCACGTGAAGCCCTTCGGGCTTCACTAACTTTGCTCGTAAAGCTATGCGTTGCATAACCTCATGAACACCGGAAGCACGTCATTCATTTCTTAAATGAATATCAAAATAGGGGAAGGGTTAAGAGATCTTCTATTGAAATGATATTGCTTGGACAATTATAAGAATATTTGTAAATCAATACTAACGGTTTACATATTTTTTGTTCAAGAATAAAATCGTGAATAACTAAAGCGCACACGTTTTTTTTTTTTTGTTTTTTTTTCTCTAAAATGCGGACAAATAACATCGACGATATTGACACTTTAACATCAAACACTCGCAAGTTAGTTATTTCAACATCTAATTTGCATTAGTCCATTCTCTATCGCATGTTCATGTAAGAAATAATGACATCATGATTTATTAGCAGATTTTTTTTATAATAGCATACAAATGTATTAGCTTAGGAGGTTTGGTATTGGTGCATACTATAGATTAGATCTATTATAAAATTATAAGTAAACAGAGCAGACTCGGATCAGACGGCTCCTATCTGATATGGGTCTACTCTGTTTGCAAATGCGTGAAAATATGTTTATATGAGGGAAAGGGTTAAGCAAACTTCAATTTAAGGCATCGTTTATTAACACTTTTTCTTCGACTCATACTCAGTCTGATCAGGGTATATCCCATTTGCTAATGGGATACAGTAAAACCTCTCTCAACCGGGATTCTAACAGAGAAGAATTTAGATACTTTTAGGCAGGTGGCAGCTTAATGCAGGGTGAAAGTCATGCAGAAAGCTCCTAGAGGAGCTTTCTGCATGACTTTCACCCTGCATTAAGCTGCCACCTGTCTTCAGTACCGATATTTTACTAATTTAACGATCGGTTTAGAGATATTTAACAGTAATATAGATCTGGTTCTCCCATCTGAACATACCATTGCCAAAATTCCTGTGTTCATGTGCAAATATAATAAAATATATATAATTAGTATACATAATTGGGATAATTACTTGCATGAATATTCATGAAGTAAATGGTTATTTTTTCCCTTCATTTACTTCTATTAATTTTACTCACAGTTAAACACCCTGTAGCAACAAGTACGAAATTAAACAATCCAGTCATACTGAGAGTGACTCTTTCCCTCGTTCTGTCCTTCACTAACACTTGTTAACATGTGTGGAACCAGAGTAATGCTTGTCGATCGTCTAATTACCATATCAATAATGATATTTCATGAAATTTCACAAATATAAATTATGTTTATTACAATTGATGATTAAATACGCAATGCATCGTAGTTATCTGGGTATTGTCTCTGTCATTGTTTGGCCCTTAACGTGCCGAAAAATATAAGCCTGCTAAATTCCCGGATTAGATTAAATTTCAACTTACTTCCTATTTGTTTAAAATGTTTAGATTCCGCTGACCGAGTGTCAAACAGCTTGGATCTTGATGAGTTACTCGGCGTCTCATTTGGATCCAAACTATTTGCAAATTACGACCATGTTGCGATCGGCAGGAAAAGTGTTTACTTTTGAACTACATTAGGAGAATTTATATTTTCTTTTGCAAACAGTTTGGATCCAACCCTTACGCCGAGTAACCAGCGTCTTGGCTAGACTTGCACTGTTATCGTACATTTTTACTTCAAACAGTCGAAATTAATACCGAAAAGAAATTAAGCAGACGATGATTTTTGCAGACGGCAATTTGCTCAGCTTGCAGTTGGTAACAGTGTGAAAGGGAAACAATTGAACAATGATGATAAGGGCAAACGTTACATTTAAGATTTTCACCTTTATCATCAATGTAAACAATACACCGCATGAAGTCATCTTCAATTTCGTTTGACCTGTCAATAATTAGGTATTGTATCAAGACTGGTTGGTTTTTACAGGTTTGTAACGATAGTTATGTCACGTGACGTGCAATGACACTTATAGAAAGTAGCCTAATCATACGAAGATCACAATACGAGTTACGGAGCAGACAATATAATTGTTCACCCCTGTTCTTGATCCCGGAGTTACAAAAACTTCTGACCCTGGGTCTGAATTCATTCTCAAGTATCTGAGAAGAAACTTCTTAGATTGAATCCAAGCTCATCCGCAAGTATCTGATTGGTCAGCTTTTAATTTTGCCCAACATCTGACCAATCAGATGTTCGAGAATGAACACAGATTTGATAAAAAATAAGTTTTATAATTACTGTTCTTGGCCTCCTACGATAATCCGAGTGGCTTAATTTGCATGTTCTGGGTCGACATATGCCAATGTTTAAGGTAACCTTGATTTAGATGTATGTTGTTATTCATTTGAGTTTCGCGGTTGGGCATATACATAGTGTAGATACAGACTAGGGATCAGTATTATGAAAGGATACAGAACGCGGTTATAAAGCTTCTGAGTTTAAGTCGGAGTTTATTGGTCAGATTTGAGGCTTTGAGCCGACTCAAAACTGACCAGTCAGATACTTCAAAATGAACTCCGACTTAGCACATTTACTCCATGAATATTCATGTAAGAAACAATGACATCATGAATGGTAATTCTATTAACTGTTATAATATCACATAGATATAGGAATCTCTGACCATGACAAAAACTATAGAATCATATCTGTATTATACTAAATCTGAGCGGACTCTGATCACGTGGCTCCAACAGAAACTGTCTGATCTAGATCTACTCTTGTTAGAAGTGGGTAAAAAGGTGTATTTATGGAGCAAAGGTAAAAACATTTACGACGATCACAGCTTCCAGTTGAGATCGTCGTATGCAAGATCGTACAATACTTTCTGTCGTATGAAGTTAGCTCTCGACGCACACTATAACATGCGATGACACCGGTCGGCTTTCGCCAATTAAACGTTTACTTCATAATTATGCCCTTCTACCCCTTTGCAACCAGAGACGATCCAGATCAAGCGGCTCCTTTAAGAGTCGTCTGACCTGGGTCTACTCTGTTTGTTTATGATGTAACATGAATATGATCCTACAGTTTCGTACATGGCCAAATATGTTCTGTTTCTGTGTTATTATAAAAACAATCTCATTAATTTTCATGATATCATTATTTCTCGCATAAATATTCATGGAGTAAAGGGTTAAGACTCACATTAGATTTGGTCCTACAGTCTTTAGTTAGGCGGGGGTCAGTAGCTACATTGTAAAGTCACATCTGATTAGCCTTTACCATACTGTGTACGCATTTTAACACCTTTGCAAACAGGGCAGACCCAGAACAGACGATCCCTAAAGGATATACAGTATTTGCTTATGAAATGATGTACAGTAGAACCCCTCTAATGCGACCACTTAATGAATACACATGGGTGTCGTTATAACAGGTGGTTGCTTAATGCAGGACAAAAGTAATGCAGAAAGCTTTCTGCATTACTTTTGTCCTGCATTAAGCTACTACCTGCCTCTGCCATCCAGAATTATACCTCTTTTTGGTGGTCACATTAGAAGGATTTTACTGTATATGTGGTCAAATATTCCTTTTCTCAAAATCAGCTAACTGATATGCATACAGACATTATTTCTTATATGAATATTCATTAGTTAAAAGGTAAACCTTGTGCTTGCAGAGCTGATTCTCGTTGGCAGAAAGCAATTAAAAAACTAGAACTATCACTAAAGGTGATGGAATACCCCAGCTCAGCAGCCTTGATCGCCAATCAAACATTTTGGTACCTTGGTCAGGAGTTGTGCCACGGACAGACAGACAGACAGACAGACAGGCCAGCCGACCGACCAACACACTGACCCCTATATACCCCCTCAGGTTTCTCTATTTCATTCCAAATCAAACCAGCGTCTCTTTCTTCTTTTTTTTCTTTCTTTCTATATCTCTAACGATTTGTTATCATTTAGATAGCATACCACGTACCTTAACATACAACAAACTGAGACATTCATGATTGACAACAGCAAATACTGTCGTCTTATCAAATTCTAGAAGTGCGTGTTGCTTTTTTCCAAATTCTTAAAAGAAGTGTCTGGGTGTCAAATAGCTTGGATCCTGATGAGACGCCGAGTTACTCGTCGTCCCATTTGGATCCAAACTGTTTTCAAATACAATCACAAATGTTGAAGGTTAACAGTCCAGATATTTACAAATGATAACTGTCGTGTGCGAAATAGGTGGAGACCGATAAGCGACCCCCTCCCCCGGTTATATCTGACCAAAACTTTTTGAAAAGTATACGAAGATATCACGTCCACTCCGCAATCCAGTTTAAACCACCGGGGTTAGTGGCAACCTTTGAGAAAACTCGATATGCTCTATAAATTTATAAATTTCGATATTATTACCGATCCTTGTGGATTGAACGCAACATTACAAGAAAAAAGGAAAACTGAGGCATTGCAGTCAGTGTAGACTCAGGCACAGACTGATCAGGGTACACACTGTCCCTCTCAGTAAGAATGTTTTGTCCACTTTCGTTGTGAGCATTCGATTTATAAACTGTAATGAACGTGGTCCGAGAGTTGCTCCTGCACTGCTTGCAAAACTCAAATGAAAGATTTGAACCAGATCAGATGGCTCCGGATCCTACAGGAATCTTCTGATCAATAGGTAATTAATTTAAATCTGATTCTACAAATTGTGCCTTGGTAAAAATGGTAAAATAATACCATTACAACAATTCTGTTAATTAATAAACATATTAATTATTACATGTATTTACAATACATGAATACGCATCACGTAAAGGGTTTTTGGTCACAGTATACTAACACTGGGCTAACCAATCCTAGTTGGTCCCCCCCTACAGTAAAACCTCTCTATAGTGGCCACATCAAGTATGTTGTGTCAAAGACAGGTGACTGCTTAAAGCAAGGTGGAAGTAAAACAGAACGCTCCTATTGGAGCGTTCTGGTTTACTTTGAGCTTGCTTTAAGCAGCCACCTGTCCTAATAGCAACTAATTGACACATTTTAGTGTCCGTTATAGAGAGGTTTTACTGTATATGCACATTCTACAAGACGTGGCAGCCAGACTTCGTGACACATCTGAACTGTTTTGTTCATATACAGCTATCAAAACCGTTAACCTTTAGCCTGCTGAGCGATTAATTGTCAACAGAAATTACTTTTGAAATTCAATATGATACACCCTAAAATGTTGAAATGGGGAAGCTGGCAGGCAAACTTTCACACAAATAGGCAGGGTGGTGAATTGGACAAATAATTGTGATAAGCCAGTTCTACCCTTTCTCACAAAGAGACGATTTTTCGCACAGAATAGACCCTGATCAGACAGCTAATGTAGCAGCTGTTTGATCAGGGTCTGACGTGTTTGCCTAATTATGGAATAATATAGATGTGTATTAACCTTTTCCCTGTTCTATGTTTATTTTAAATTTCTATACCTAATGAATATTCATTAACAAAATAGTTAAAAAGAAATATGCAAGGTGGAACATTGTAGACATTTTAGAAAGAAAAGAAACAGATCTATCAAATTCTGTTAGCAAACAGAGTAGATCAGATGGCTCCTCTAGCTCCTGGCTAGATGGCCCCTCTACTCTGTTCGCAAATGCGTGAAAACACGTGTATATGAGGGAAACGGTTAAAATTGCGAGTCACTTAATATTCAAACCATATTTCTTACCAAAGATACAGGAGGTAAAAAAAAATGTGCCGACTTTTTAAGGTGGACAAGCAAATCATTGTTTACTGATATACATGTAGTCCTTTTAATATGAGAGGGTATACCGGTAACTTTCTAGAGAAATTTGAATGGCCAACAGTGCAGACTCTGAACACAGGGATAATCTGTTAACGCTTTCAACGCTGAATTTTCAAATGAGCCATCCCTAATTTCAAACAGGTCTACTGTGAATATTAAGGATTTTTTTTTAAAACAGAAAAGTGTAACATGACAAACAGTACAGACCCTGGTGAGAGGGTTCCTCTAGGAGCCCTCTCATCTGGGTCTACACTGTTTGCAAATGTCATTACACTTATTATCTGATGTATCCTAATTAGTGTTGGGACATATAGACCTAAGCAAACAGTGCCGACCCAGATGAAATTACCCCTGAAGGATCAATTTGACCAGGTTCTACTCTATTTGCAACTATGTCTAATTCAAGTTATCAAAATCATACCAAATTGGCTTATTTTGATTTACAAACCCATGGAGAGGGGAGATTGTGTGACCGATTACTAGTTTAAGCAGGGTACGTCAATCCCCATTTAACTGGAATTTTATTAAAGAAGAATTAGTCTTTTTAGGCAGGTGCTGATTAATGCAGGATGAAAGTGATGCAGAAAGCCCCCAAAGGAGCTTTCTGCATCAACTTCATCCTGCATTAAGCTGCCACCTTCTTTAAGATCAGTATTGATACTAATGCGTTCATCCAGTATAGAGGGGTTTCATTTTAGAGTGGACATTGTACACAGGAGTCTTAAAAAGCAGGTGGTTGTTTAAGGCAGGTTCTGCTACACTATTACTATGGAGGAAACAACAAGGAAGACAACAACAACAGTAGTTTGTTATTGGACCATTTTTATTTTGATCTGTCATAGTTATATATACACATATACAGTACAAATCATCTTAATTTATTACGACATTTACAAAATGTACTCTAGTAAAAAATATTTATCCATATAAGATACTGAATAAAGAAATTAACAACTTAACAATGGCAACTCAACAACAAGAATATTAAAATACACTGGTAAAATAAAAACAAAAAAGATAATCAACAAAATATTGCAAAAATAACCATAAACATACAAAATATGTCTAACCCTTTACCTCATAAATACAACTTTTGACACCTTTGCAAACAGAGTAGACCCAAATCAGATGGCTCCTATAGGAGCCATCTGATCCGGGTCTGCTCTGTTTGCTTATGACATGATACAGATCCGATTCCAGTTCCTGATTCCTGTGTCTATATACCATTATAAAAACAACTGATTATTATTCAACATATCATTATTTGTTACATGAATATTCATGAGGTAAAGGGTTAAAGGATTAAACTATATAGCACAATAAGTCAATCAGTATTTGCTAAAAATGTAGTCAGTTTTAAAAAAAATCAGTAAAAGCTGTACTAACTTTCTCACTCTCCAAACATACATTCTGAGTGTCAAACAGTGTTAAATCAATATGACATGTTGACTGAATTTAGTTTGGACCCTTCTTACTTTGTTGTCTCATCTGGGTCTAAAATATTTGAAAAGTGCTACCATGACATCATCCATAATTAAACCTTTATTTACCCCATAAATATGCCTTTCTACACCTTTGCAAACATAGTAGTCCCAGATCAGATGGCTCCTATAGGAGCCATCTGATCAGGGTCTGCTCTGTTTGCTTACAGAGTAGACCCAGATCAGATAGCTCCTGTATGAGACGTCTAATCAGGTTTCTGCTATGTTTGCTTATGGAATAATATAGATATGATTCTTCAGTTTCTAAACATTGCTATGTCCCTATGTCTGTGTGCCATTATATAAAAACAATCTAATTAATATTCATAATGTCATTGGTTCTTACATGAATATTCATAGAGTAAAAGGTTAACCCTCTACTCCATCAATTTTCATGTAAGAAAGAATATTAATAAGCCTTCTTTTTAAAGTGGTATAAGAACAGATGAATTTCATGCCATGGCAGAAACTGCAGGATCAGAACTTTATAAATCCATAAGCAAACAGAGCAGACCCTGACCAGACATCTCCTACAGAAGCCATCTGATCTGGGTCTCTGTTTGCAAAGGTATATAAATAGGAGCCATCTAATCGCGGTGTAAAGACGTGAAAAGGTGTTTCTATGAAGTTTAAAATGGTTAATATTCATGCAAAAATTAATTACTTTACCAATATTAATTTGCTGAATTTATACAATGGCACATATGAACAAGGAAAGTTCTGGTCCAGATATAACTACAGACTTATGTCAATATGACCCATAACAAAACATAGCAATCCCTGGTTAGTCAGCTTAGGAACTGTCTGAAATTTGTAAAATCTTTTTTCAAGTAAAGAATTCAAATAAAAATATATCTGTTAACCTTTACACTCCATAGCTACTTTACTTCCTTTGCACACTGAGTAGACCCAGATCAGACAACTCGTTTTGTGTTTGCTTATGGAATCATATAGATCTATTTCTACAGTTTGTGCCAAGGCTAAGAGTTCTGTGTTCATAAGCAATTAATTAAATCTGACAGTTAATAATCATTTCATGATGTCATCTTACAGGAAAAGTGTCAAGTACAATAAATTGTGAGTCTTCTCAATGAAGAATGGCAAGATAATTTGTGAGTCTTCTCAATGAAGAATGGTAAGACTGAAACACAAGTAAACAAAACACTTCGATCACAAAACTACCATATCAAAGACAGCTTGAATATTGCACAATATTGTTAAACCTTACCCTGCTTTGAAAACAACAAGAGGGCCAGAATGGCCCTGACATCGCTCACCAGGCAGTCAGAGGAGAAGATGTTCAAAGTTTTCACTATATGTTTCTAGAGAAAACTAGCCACCCCTGAGGCGGGCCAATTTTGATCCAAGGGGCATAATTTATACAACTTTTGTAAAGGACCTGAACATGATGCTATGTGCCAAATATGAAAGCTGAGAACCTTCCAGTTTCTGAGGAAAATATTTTCAAATTTGACACTATATGTTTCTATTGCGAACTGGCTACCACTGGGGCGGGGCCAATTTTGACCCCGGGGGCATAATTTATATAACTCTTGTAGAGGACCTGAACATGATGTTATGTGTCAAATATGAAAGCTAGGAACCTTCCAGTTTCTGAGGAGAAGATTTTCAAAGTTGTCACTATATGTTTCTATTGAGACATGGCTACCCCTGGGGCGGGGCCAATTTTGACCCCTGGGCCATAATTTATATAACTTTTGTAGAGGACCTGAATATGATCCTATGTGCCAAATATGAAAGCTAAGAACCCTGTAGATTTTGAGGAGAAGATTTTCGAAGTTTTCACTATATGTTTCTATTGAAAACTGGCCACCCCTGGGGCGGGGTCAATTTTGACCCCAGGGGCATAATGTATACAACTTTTGTAGAGGACCTGAACATGATGCTATGTGCCAAATATGAAAGCTGAGAACCTTCCAGTTTCAGAGGAGAAGATTTTCAAAGTTTCACTATATGTTTCTATTGAAAACTGACCACCCCTGGGGCGGGGCCAATTTTGACCCCAGGGCCATAATTTATATACCTTTTGTAGAGGACCTGAACATGATGCTATGTGCCAAATATGAAAGCTGAGAACCCTGTAGATTCAGAAGAAAAGATTTTCAAAGTTGTCACTATATGTTTCTATTCAAATCTGGCTACCCCTGGGGCGGGGCCAATTTTGACCCCAGGGGCATAATTTATATAACTTTTGTAGAGGACCTGAACATGATGCTATGTGCCAAATATGAAAGATGAGAACCATGTAGATTCAGAGGAGAAGATTTTTAAAGTTGTCACTATATGTTTCTAATGAAATCTGGCTACCCCTGGGGCGGGGCCAATTTTGACCCCAGGGCCATAATTTATATAACTTTTGTAGAGGACCTGAACATGATGCTATGTGCTAAATATGAAAACTGAGAACCCTGTAGATTCAGAGGAGAAGATTTTCAAAGTTGTCACTATATGTTTCTATTCAAAATTGGCTACCCCTGGGGCGGGGCCAATTTTGACCCCAGGGCCATAATTTATATAACTTTTGTAGAGGACCTGAACATGATGCTATGTGCTAAATATGAAAGCTGAGAACCCTGTAGATTCAGAGGAGAAGATTTTCAAAGTTTTACTATATATTTCAATAGAAAACAAGGCACCCCTGGGGCGGGGCCAATTTTGACCCCAGGGGCAAAATTTATATAACTTTTGTAGAGGACCCAAAGATGATGCTATGTACCAAAGATGAAAGCTGAGAACCCTGTAGATTCAGAGGAGAAGATTTTTAAAGGTTCAAATTGTTGACGCCTGACGACGGACGACGGACGACGCACGACGACGGACATCAAGTGATCACAAAAGCTCACCCTGAGCACAAAAGTGCTCTGGTGAGCTAAAAATATGTATATTATAAGCAAACACAGCAGACCCTAATCAGACAGCTCCTGCAAGGGCCATCTGATCCAGGTCTGCTCTGTTTACAAAGGCATACAAATGCATATTTATGGAGTCAAGGATTACATTTGGAATTTGGTGCAATTTTTACTTATTTTGGATTTGATCGGGCTCTTGAGAAACTATAGACTTGGTGTCAAACAGCAAGGATCCTGATGAGATGCCAAGATATTCAGCATTTCATCTGGATCTAAGCAGCTTGCAAACGTGAGTCAGGTTGAGGAGAGGCAGTTAAGGTTTAATATACTGCTGTGCTTGCATTATGACAGATTTTCAGTTTGTAAAACTGAAAAAATAAATAATTTAATAAATATATACCCTTTCAGTGTGGGAAAATAGTTACTAATGTACTTTTCAAATAGTGTAGACCCAGATGAGAGGCCTCCTAGAGGAACCCTCTCATTAGGGTCTGCACTGTTTGTCATGTTACAAATCATATGATTTCATACATGTCTAACAATATGCTTAATGTTGACTAAACAGGTTGGATTTTGCACCGCAGATTTATATGCACCATATCAATCAACTTAACCCTTTACTCCACTAACATTCATGTAAGAAATAATGACATCATGAATATTAATTAGCTGAATTTTTATAATAGCAGAAACTGTGGAGTTAGGTCTACATATATATTATTTCATAAGCAAACAGAACATACCCTGATCAGACTGCTCCTAAACGGAGTCCTCTAATCTGGGTCTACTCTGTTTGCAAAGGCATTAAAAAGCCAATCTATATTGTTCGGGGTTAAATTGAACACTGTGTACATGTCATATTTATTATGATTATATCAGTGTTAGATATCACTAGGTATCTTAACATTCATGTATATCGAGAACTCAGATAAGGATATCTAATAATAAGGATAAGAATATTTCCCATCTGAGATGGGTTTCAAACCCACAATCTCAAAAATTTCTACTTCCTAGTCGAGCACGCTACTGCATCGCAATAAAAGCTGGCTTGCATAACTAAGAGGTACAAGTGTTGATAAACAACACAACATGACACAGGAATATTTCAAAACCAATGGCTGTTTGGATCATCATGATAAGATGCCAAGTTATTTGACATCTTTGGCATCCCATTTTTATCAAACCATTTGCAAAGGATATCCTGAAGCTTATAGCCTGCTAAGAGTGGGTACACATAATGCTTTCCCTTGTGTTATAAAGTAATGCATGGCTTTATGCAAGATGATTCTGTTGTTGAATTTCTCTGCTTTTCAGTTAACCCTTTAAATGCCAGAAATGAAAATTCTGGCATTTGCAAACAGTGTAGGCCTAAGTCAGGGGGGCTCCTAGAGATCTTTGATAAAGATCTTCACTGTTTGTCATTCAAAATTCTCTTGCAATTTATACCCTTTCATACTGAATGGACTCTGTCATTAAATGATTGACCATTCCACTTTGAAAATTCAGCATTCAGAGGATTAACCCTTTACTTCATGAATATTCATGTGAGAAATGATGACAACATGAATATTACATTAATTTTCAAAATGGCAAATAAATACAGGACTCATTAGCCAAGGCAGAAACTATAGAATCAGACCTATCAGACCTTATTCCATAAGCAAACAGGCTAGATCCCGATCAGACAGCTTCTACAGGAGTCATCTGATCATCATATACTCTATTTGCATCTTGAACTTTTGTCCATATGGCAGATACTGTAGAGTCCACTACATCATTTCATAAGCAAATAGAGCAGACCCTGGTCAGACAGTTTCTACAGGAGCCATCTGATCTAGGTCCACACTGTTTGAAAATACATATCTATGCAGAAAAGGGTTAAATTTAACCACCCCTTTTGCAATTTCCCTATTGTCAATCAAGACAGCAACACAGTATCACAATGATTATCACAGAAACACAAAAAGCAATCAGAAAAGCATAATTATATAGTTATGCACCATGGGCTGCCTCTGTACATTCAGCGCATCGTCACACAGAGTAATTCCAGATCAAACTACAGTAAAATCGCGACTAATCGAACAATAAAATATGCATTATTATTTATCTTTAAGACAGGTGGCAGCTTAATGCATGGTGCAAGTCATGCAGAAAGCTACTGTAGGAGCTTTCTGCACGACTTTCAACATGCATTAAGCAGCCACCTGCCAAAAAGCATCTCAATTCTTCTATGAAAAAAATTCAAACAATCGAGATTTTACAGTATTTCAAAATGCAGCAAATACAAAAGTTGGACTAAATCCCTAAGTGGACTTGAGTTTTACCGTATCTTACAGGTTCTGGCATTTTGTAAATGTTGTAAACTCAGACCAGTGTTCCTGTAATAGACACCTAATAAGAGTCTACACTACAAGCCCATGCAGTTCTTTTTCTGATCATGTGGCTTACAGTACAGCAGAATCCATCGAAACCCGAATTTTAAGACAGAACAATTTAGGTGTTTTTAGGCAGGTGGCTGCTTAACCCATTAACTCAAAGGCTATTCTTAGATCCAACCTCTTTGAATAAATCTACCGAAAAGGAGCATTAACTAGAAAAAAGGATTTTTTTTAGAATTTTATAGTTTGAAACCATTGTGATAAACAGAGCATTTGCACCTATAGGAGCAAGTGCTCTATTTATCACAATGGTTTCAACAGGTGACTTTTGCAAAGGTGTCAAAAGGCGTCAATATGAGGGAATGGGTTAATTCAGGGTGAAACTCTGAGAGGAGCTTTCTGCATAACCTTCAATCTGTATTAAGCTGCCACCTATCTGAAAGACCAGTTTTGATGTCCAGTTAAGCCTCTTGAAGGGCCATAACAATTCTTATCCCAAATAGCAAAGCATGCATTAAATAAAACTTAAGTGGTACAAATAAAAGCTCCTTTAAGCCTTCATCTTATGAATATCAATATAAGAAATAATGATATTATGAATATTTATTAGCTGAATGATTTAATGGCATATGGACACAGGAAGTTTTGACCATAGCAGAATCAGATCTATATTTTTCTATAAGCGAACAGAGCAGATCCTGATCAGATGGCTCCAACAGGAGTCATCTGATAAGGGTCTACACTATTTACTACAAACATCAGTATAACTTAATTATACACATGTATACCAGATGGAGACGCCTTTTCACATCTTTGCAAAATGTGTTGACCCAGATCAGAAACCTCCTATAGGAGCCATCTGATCAGGGTCTTCTCAGGTTTGTTAATAAAATACTGTACATCTGGTTTCTGCCATTAAAAATGTCCCTTGTCCACTATGCCATTTGGAAATCTTCAGCTTATTAATATTCATTATGTCACTTTTTCCTACATGAATAATTATTCATCAGATAAAGGCTTAAAGTTATCCAAATAGTGCCAACTAAATTATCCAGCTTTACAAACAGATGGAGAAGGGAGTTTTGGTGTCTGAATACTTAGGGTAATTAAGGTACACGTCCTTTACAGTGATCATGATGATGTGATTGAATCATGTTTGCTCGATGAATATGTACAAAACAAGAGTAGATTACAATAAAATTTAGTAACTATTAAATTTAATGAATAAAGAACTGTGTCTCTGAAAGCAGATAGTTGCTTAATGCAGAATGATACTAATGCAGAAAGCTGTGGGAGTATTCTGCATTACCCCGTTCCTGCATTAAGCTACCTATTTCAACCCTTTACTCCATAAATATGCCTTTCTACGCTTCTGCAAACAGAATTTACCCAGATCAGATGGCTCTTGTAGGAGCCGTCTGATCAGCGTCTGCTCTGTTTGCTTATGGTATATCTGATTTTTCTGTTTCTGTCTGAGCCAAGATTATCTTTGTTCATAATATCGCCATAACAGTTAATCTAATTAATAGTCATGATATCGTTATTTATCATATGAATATTCTTGGAGTAAAGGGTTAAGTTAGAGACCACCTGCCTTGAATACTCTTTTGAATGGCTATATATGCAGAGAGATTTACTGTATTGATGAATGATCCATTTACATAATGATTAAGGAATATGAGTTATTGCAACTGGTGATAAAACTTGTCTTTTCAGGTACAGAATCCCTATTGTTTCAAATCACCATTACTTCTTTAGCCTGCTGTGGGCCGATGAGTTATTAACTATGTAAACAGTTTGGATCCAGATGAGACAACCAGTAACTCCACATCTCATCGGGATCCAAACTGTTTGATACTCTGACTGTTGTTAAAAGTAAATGCAAGATAAATCAAATGAGACAACTAAGTTCGCTCAGCTTGCTAAAGGTAAAAAATGTTAAACAGTTTGTATCCTGATATATAAACAAGTTCTTCACAGTTATCCAAACTAAATGTAAAGCTTCTTTACACATTCACACACAGTATAGTTATCCCTTTACTCCATAGATATGCCTTTCAATATCTTTACAAACAGAGTAGACCCAGATTCTGATCAGGGACTACTCTGCATATTAACTCTTTCCTTCATGTAAATGAGTTTTCAAGCATTTGCAAACAGAGTAGACCCAGATCAGGAGGCTCCTGTAGGAGCTGTCTGATCAGGGTCTGCTCTGTTTCTGTTTCTTTACTGTCTGAAATGGCTCCAGTATTCCACCTTCCATATTTCATTACAACTAATTTGTCCATGAATATTCAGTAGGTATTGAAATTTGGAATAAACACAGAACAGGAAAAGGGTCAATGGAATTACAAAATGTATATCAATATCTGACTACAGTAAAACCTCTCTATAACGGTCACTAAATTGTACAATTTAGTTGGTATTTAGGGCAGGTGGCTACTTAAAACAATGTGAAAGTAAAACAGAACACTCCTATAGGAGCATTCTGTTTTACTGTCACCTTACTTTAAGCAGCCACCTGCATTTAACACAAACTACTTGATGTAATTTAGTGGTCGTTATAGAGAGGTTTTACTGTATATAGTCACTGCCATGGCTAAAGATTCCAATGTCCATACGCCAATATACAATTCAGCTAATTACTATTCATACAGTCATCATTTTTACATGAATATGGAGTAAAGGGTTCATAAAGAATTAATTCATATTCTCTTGCATGAATATTCATCAGGCAGATGTTTAACCTCTCCCAGTAGCCTGTAATGACTCTCTTGAATGCTGTTCTTGGGTCCTTCGACAGAAGTAATGAGCGGTGCTGTGGATGACTTGGTTATGACTGAGATGCTGTGGTTATGACTGGGATGACTTGGTTATGACTGAGATGGCGTGGTTATGATTGAAATGATGTGGTTATGACTGGGATGACTGCCCCGAGCTGGTGGAATGACTGCTGCCTGTGGAGTGACTGGAGAGTCGCTTGTGGTCCTCCTGACTGGGCAGTTCTAGGAGCACCATCTTCTCTAGAGTCTGGACCCATCTAGTAAGGAAAACACAAAAACATCTATTATGAACTTAGATCATTTCTCTTTTGATACTTGGTAAAAATTTTAGAACTAGTGTGATATAGTGGAAGTACAACAATATATTTTCTTCGATTGATACTTTAATTCTTGGTACTAGAGCTGTATATGAGATCTGGCAGCAGTGTTCACTTACTTCTAGAGTGATCCCGGAAAGTTCATTGATTGCATAACCGACCTGTAGTTAATACCAGTTGATATGCATGCAGATGATCATTTCCTTACACTTGACAGTATACTTTTAACCAACTGCTAGTTCCCATATTTACAAACCAAAACGCAACTATACTATACTTGAATTATTTATAACTGAATGATGTTGTTTAACCCTTTCCTTCATATAAACGTATTTTCATGCATTTGCAAACAGAGTAGACCCAAATCAGATGGCTCCTATAGGAGCTGTCTGATCAAGACTACTTTGATGGCTAATGGAAATTGATAGATCAGATTTTTTACTTTCTAAAATGGCTACAATGTTGCACCTTCCATATTTCATCATGCCTATTTAAGCCATGAATATTCAGTAGGTATTGAAATTTGAAATAGAACAGGCAAAGGGTACTATTACATAAGCACTTGTCAGATTATAAGTTTTATATGAAGGAAAGGATTCCCAGGCATATCTATGGAGTAAAGGATTAACACTTTCCTCCATAAATACACCTTTCTACGCCTTTACAAAAAGCGTAGACCCAGATCAGACAGCTCCTATAGGAGCAGGGTCTGCCCTGTTTGCTTATGGAATAATATAGATCTGATTGTATAGTTTCTAATTTCCCCCCAAAATCATGTGTTAACATGCCATTTTAGA
Organism: Azorinus chamasolen; assembly: GCA_963576725.1. Taxonomy (NCBI): domain Eukaryota; kingdom Metazoa; phylum Mollusca; class Bivalvia; order Cardiida; family Solecurtidae; genus Azorinus; species Azorinus chamasolen. Next base: position 402,509 of record OY755244.1, read on the forward strand.
AATTAATCTAATTAATATTCATGATTTCATTTTTTCTCACATGAATATTCATGGAGTAAAGGGTTAAACAACATAATTGCAGCTGAGAAATGTTTATCAAAAAGCATCTATCAGGTTAAAGGGGCCATCTAATCCAAATCTACTGTTTGCAATGGTGTCAAAAGGTGCCTTTATCAGGTAAGAGGTTCAACCCATTGTCAGACTTACTCATTGAACTGATCTTCAGTGTCAGCCTGGAAGTAACATACATGGATATCTTTGTGCACTAAAGCAAACACGTTTGGTCTGTCCGCTGCGTCCCCCATTGCCTTCACTGTGTGACCTGGCAGAGGCAATGACTGCATTGCTTTCACATCCTGAAACAAGTCATAACAATAAATTACAAAACCGTAATTACCCTAAGTATCTAGACATTCAGACGTAGGCAAATAGTGCAGACCCATATCAAACTGCTCCAGAAGGAGCTGTTTGAACAGGGTCTACACTATTTGCCACTATGTCAGTCTAATTTTAAGTTATCATAATAGTGCGGAAGTGATTTGTTGAGCTTTACAAACTAGTGGAGACTCAAGATTGGGTGTCTGAATGAGTACCTGTACTTAGTGTAACATGGTGTTAATCTAATCTTAACATATTCAAAAACCTAACCTTGTGATATAGCAAAAAAATTTAAAAGTTGGTCGCATGTTTATGACTAGATCAAGGAAACGAATGACTTATACATACAGGGAAGCGAGAAACTTAAACTGATTAAACTGTAAAAGGTTGCATTTCCAGATTTATAGATAGTATTTAAAGAGGTCTAGAAATTTATTGATATGGAGTCTTGACGGCTGAATCAGAGAGGACTGGGAGTCCGCTAGGAGCTGGACAAGACTAGTCCAGTCTGGGTCTACCCAACAAACCAAGTATCTTACTAAAGTTTACTTTCTGAAACAATGTTCTTTTCTAAGTTTCCTCAGTGATGAATGACATGACGTGTATGTACATGTTAACCCCTTTTTTTTCATTTAAACACCTTTTCATGCATTTGCAAACAGAGTAGATCAGGGCCTGCTGTGTTTGCTTTAGACATGATATAGATCTGAATCTACAGCTTTTGTCAAAGCAAAATATTTCCTTGAAAATTTTACATTATGAAAGTTCAGCTAATAAATATTCATGATGTCATTATTTCTTACATAAATATTGAATAGGGAAAGGGTTAATATATTTTTTTCCACATTATGGACTTATCTATGAAAATCTGTACAATATGTTTGTGTATATCTAATGTCAGGTTATACTTCAAGTGAGATCTTAACAGTTTTTGTCAGATGTTCATCACTTAGTAAACCTAAATAAGGCTTTAATCCTTCTAATGTGAGCCATGCATGCACTGTCATTTCTAAATAGTGTAGACCCAGATCAGAGTACTCCAAGAGAAACCCTCTGATCAGGGCCTGCACTGTTTGTCATTACAAATCCTATAGCAAGTTTAAGCTTTTAACACTGAGTGAACTCTATAGTTTAACATTGATGGACTATTCCACTCTGACAAATTCTGTGTCAAAACAGCTACAGTAGCCTACCTTATGTTTTTTGTAGAAGTACATCACAAATTCTGAATGGACTGTGATCCAGCGTTTACACCAGGTTTTGCCCTTGTCCATCATGTTGAGGTATCCTGATAACACTGCTGCCCGATCTGCCTCAACCTGTACAAAGAAAGAGAAAGTTGTTAGTTTTAAAAATTTACATTGAGCTCAATCCTTTACCTGTTTAACCCATTACCTCATAGGCTATTTTTAGATACAACCTCTTTGAATAAATCTACCAAAAAGGAGCATTAACTAGAGAAAAGGAAAATGTAAGAATTTTGTAGTTTGAAACCAGTGATAAATAGAACATTTGCTCCTATAGGAGCAAATGCTCTATTTATCACAATGGTTTCACAAAAGTAAAAAAAAAAAGTCGTCAATATGAGGGAATGGGTTAATATATTAATATATAATGGCTGTTTAATATCAACCAGTATTGTCAAGCAATCCATCATCCCCAACCGGATACTGCTCTTAGCATTTCTATTCTCCAGACAAATTTCTTGACAAACTTTTAATAAAAGTGAGGTCAAGGTCACGGTCAAGTTTGTTAGAGACACAAAACTAGTTTATTACACTATACTTTCCCAAGATGTCTCCACACAAGAAATTTGAAATCCTAACTTAATTAAGGGCTTGAGGATGTATCATCCATACAAATTTCAGAGAATTGTTTATTAAAACTGAGGTTAAGGTTGAGGTTACAGAGACACCAAATCAGTATGTGACATTTCATCTTCTTGAGATGAACCCTCGCAATAAATTTCAAAATCCTATCCAAAAGGGTTGAGGATATATCATCAGGGCAAATTTCAGATTTGTTTTTACTAAAACTGATGTCACAATCAATGTCAAGGTCACAGAGACAACACAGTAGTATGAGACACCCCACCCCCTTTCCTAAGATGCATTCGTCTAAAACAAATTTCAGACAAACCTTTACTAAAACTGAAGTCAAGGTCACAGAGACACCAAAGTAGTATGCAACACTCCACCTTCCCATAATGCACCCACACAAGAAAACCTGGAAACCCTGACCCATGTGGTTGAGGAGATATCGTCCAGACAAAAATCCGGACAGAAGGATAGACAGTTGGATGGAAAGACAGAAGGATAGACAGACAAAGTGCAAACCTATAGTTCCCCTCCAGTGGCTGGTGGTGATCCTCTAAGGTGTATTTCTGTGAATGTGTATCAATAATCAAGCCACAGCCAAAGAATCATGTCTGATTGCAAAATTTCAGCTAATAAATATTCATGTCATTATTTCTCACATGAATATTCATCTGATAAAGCTTAAGACTGGTTCTCGCGTATTACTAATACTGACCAAAGTGGTCAAGATGTGGCTTGGGCTTACCTGCAATATATTGTTGGCTTTGGGTGAGGTTGGGCTAACAGCTTCCTCGACCTGCCCTTTGAGGTTGGCATAGCACTTCTCACACACTCTGTTCACCCGATCATTGTCATATTCCAGTGCAATTTTCTTTGATGAACATCTGCCACAATAAATCTGAAACATAGGACACATACACATTTATCTGACTAATCTTGACCTGAAACGCATTTGTAAACAGCTTGGATCAAGATCAGACTCTGATCAGGGTCCAAGCTATTTGACACTCAGTCAAAAGCTTCTAAACACTCAACCCATTCTTTATATACACACCATTTCAAACATTTGCAAACAGAGTAGACCCAGATCAGAAGACTTCTATAGGAGCCTTCTGATCAGGGTCTGTTCTGTTTGCTTTTGATATGACATGGATCTAATTCTACAGATTTAGTCAAAGCTCTATTTTGGAGGTGTATAACTAGATCATACAAACCCTTTGAATGCTAAAATTTCCGAAGTGGAATGGTCCATCAGTGTTTAAAGGTAGAGTCCATTCAGTAGGTAAGCGTATAACTTGTGAGAGGATTTTGAATAACTAACAGTGCAGACCCTTATCAGAGTGCTTCTGTAGCAGCCCTCTGATCTTGGTCTACACTGTTTGCGAATGCAGGCACACTTCTTTCCAATATTCAAAGACTTATGGTTACTCATAAGAAGTATTTCAGACAGATTGTAGCTTAATGCAGAAAAATATTCTCAGAGGAGCTTATGGCATTAATTTCATTCTGCATTAACCCTTTCCCTGTTGCATATTCATGTAAGAAATAAAGACATCATGAATATTTATTAGTTTTATAATGGCTTATGTACTCAGGAATTTTTGGTATTGGTAGAAACTGTGGAATCATATCTTTATTATTCTGTGAGCAGACCTTGATCAGACAGCTCCTATAGGATCCGTCTGATCTAGGTCTACTCTGTTTGCAAATGAATGAAAAGGCCTATTTATGAAGGAAAAGGTTAAGCAGTTCTCTTCTTTAGAAAGCTCCATATTGAGGACTTAGTACAAACCGTTATAACTATTTTACTATCTATAGACATGTCTATCCAATTCATGATGAGAGTGTCAATCAGTTTTACACTCATTATTTATTCATAAAAGGACTGTTTTGAATAGTTATTGCTGTACTTACATATCCACATGCCCTGCAGTGATGCCGCCGGCGGAAATTGGTAAATTTTTCCTGACACATCCGACACATTGTGACTTCTGTGTCCTTGACCCAGTGTGGAGCTTTCTTCCCAAGGTCACCCTGAATAATAAAATCAACAGTTTTGAAGGAGACAGTACACGTACTACAGCACTTTAAAAGTTTTAACCTTTTATCTTATGAATATTCATGTTAGAATCAGTGACATCACGAGATTAATATTTATGCCATATGAACACAGGAAAGTTTGGCTATAGCAGACATTATAGAATCTGATCTATATTATTCCATTAACAAACAGAGCACACTGATCAGATGGCTCCTACAGGAACCATGTGATCTGGGTCTACTCTGTTTGTAGGCAGTTACAGAACAGACACAGTCTCAGATAGCTCCTACAGGTGTCACCTCTGGAATTGTTTTGATTTGATATGTACAATGTATGTTACAGATCTCAGTCTCTACTGTTTGCATTGGCAATAAATATCCTATAATTTCTTATTTTAAACCCATTTCCACTTGTAAATTATTCAAGATTTCAAGACCTTATTAATAATCATTGACAAAACTTTATAATGAAACATAGACAGGAGATTCTTTTTTTTTTGCCAAAGAAGGAACATATTCATTAAATACCGTTAGCAAATAGAGCAGGCCCTGATCAAACAACTCCTATATGAACTGCCTGATCTAGGTCTACTCTGTTTGCAAAGGCACCACAAGGAGTCTAAAAGACTTCAGTGGGAATGTGTTTATACAACCATTCATAATCATAATGGATAGATATTATCAAGTATGGGGTTAAAGGTGAATGTAATAGAAATCATTGTCTTACCTGACACTGGGGTTCTTCACCGGATTCCTCGAAGTCTGTAGGATTAGAATTCTTGTGAGATATGGACACCTTGTTTTGGAAGTCTGTGATCACTTGTTCGAAAGCCTGGAAGATAGTAAATGACATGAATTAACCATTTACTCCATATATATGCTCGTTCATGCCTTTTCAAACACAGTAGACCAAGATCAGACAGCTCCTGTAGGAGCTGTCTGATCAGGGCCTGCTCTGTTTGCTAACATGTTGTAAATCTCATTCCCTTTACTATAGCAATAAATTTCCTTATCCCCACAAATGTTATTTGTCATTCAGATGATCAAATGTTCATTCAGATTTGTTTTTGTCATGAAGGCCGCCAGATTTTAATAAAAAATGTCCAGCAGAACAATTTTGCCTCGGGTTAGCACCCATCTAAAAATAGCTTCTCATTTTCCGAAATTACTGTTTTTAGGCGAAACACCAAATCGTCTTACTGGAACCATAATCCGATCCTGACCTAAATAAACTTGATAAATGAACCACTGTTTTATGTTTGTAAAAAGGATATCTAAAGGATATCTAAATGCTGTTGTATATTCAAAACTAATTCATACAGATTCCGCTTAAAAGTTTGACTTCCTTTGCTTGTATATGAAGCCTCGTTCTGATGATTTTGCATGTGTATCGAGCTATGTCATCTCTGGGAGATATCTCAAAGATGATATGCGTTGGATAAATTTAAGATTTACACTCAGCATGTTACGGACCGTCTGAACAGAGTCTGCTCTGTTTGCTTACAAAATCATTATAGATCTAACTCTATAGTTTCGACCATTAAAAAACCCTCATACATATGCCATTATAACCACTCAGCTGCAGAATAAGCATGATATCATTATTTCTTACAGGAATATTCAAAAAGGAAATTATTAAAAAAACTGATACTGTACACAGAAAAGTTAATACATGTATAGACTTACTGCAAGCCAGTCTGATCCATGGCCATTGTTTGACCTGAAATAGAAAAATACTTTTCTGAAATCTTAGTGGCATTGTGATACATAAAATAAAATATTCTTTTCATTTATGAAATAAGTTGATAAATATTCTTTAAAACTTGCACCTATTATAAATATTAATTCATTCTTGTATGAAAATGTAAGGAAATTCATTGCAATGGAAGACCTTGGAGAATCAAACAATATAAGAACCGTGGAAAATCAAACAATATAAGCAAACAGGACAGATGCTAATCAGACAGATCCTAAGAGCTCTCTGATTTAGGTCTACTCTACTCTGTATGCAAATGTGTTAAAAGACAGGATTATCAAGGTAAGGGTTAACTTCATAAAGTTACTTATCAAATCATCCATGCTGTTGAAAGAGTGAAAACATTGTTTATAAGATCCTCTCTAAAATGGCCACTTTGTTATTATGAATAAACATGGACTTCTATATCCCTTTAAATGATATACACCTTTGTATACAGAGTATATAGACCAGGATCTTGTAGAATCACGGTCTGCTCTGTTTGCTCTTGAAATAATATAGATCTGATTCTACAGTTTCTGCCATGGCCAAACCTTCTCTTGTTGATGCATTATAAAATTCAGCTAATAAATAATTATCATGTCATAATTTCCTATAGCAATACTCGTGAGGTAAAGGGTTAAAAGCAAATGACTGTTCAACGCAGAATAAAATCTATGTAGAAAGGTCCTACAGAAACATTCTGCACAGCTTTCATCTTGCATTTAGCTACATATTGTCTTTAAAAATAAATATTCTTTTGAGTGTTTTTTTGATTATATTTGCAAGTTTAAATTACTGGACGTGAGAATATAGGTATCAAATTAATATTATTATTTAAGATTGTCTCCCTTTATCAATATCATCAATGTTTATTATGGCAATTCATCCTTTTCTCTATAAACATTCATTAAGAATTAATGGATGGATGAGTATTAAGAAGCGGATTTATTATAATGGCTGCATGAACAAGGGACTTTTTGACAATGGCAGAAGCTATAGAATAAGATCTACATTATTTCATAAGCAAATAGATTATATACCCAAATCAAATAGCTCCTGGAAGAGTCATCTGATCTGCCTCTGCTCCGTTTTCAAAGGTTTTAAAAGGTGTATCTACAGAATAAAGGGTTAACTCATATCACGTCATGCTTGAATTATGATCCAAATAAAACATTGAGTGAATCCCATCAAGACCTAACATATTCTGAGCAAAGCGGAAGTCAGCAAAAAGTGCAACAGATCAGGGTTCATGCTTATGAAGCTTTTTAGTTGAGTCTGAGTTCGTTCTCAAGCTTTTGAATGGTCAGATTTGAGTTCTCTTGAGAACGAACTCAGACTCAACTAAAAGTTTTATAAGCATGGACCCAGAGATTGCACAGAAATGGTTTTTATTCACCTCAATAAGAAGTGGCAGGAAAACCTACTTTGAAACAATAAGAAAATGATGACTACATTGTACTGCATATGATTACTACTTAGCAGGTAAAGTGTTTAGTGTCTTACTCATCGAGAAACTCTACAGATTTCTCCACAGATTTCACACAGAATGTGTTCTGTATGGACATGTTGCCACCTGGTGCTATCTCCATGCCTTTGATGCCAAGCTGGGCTCTGACCCTGTACTTGTAGGGACCGAGGACACCCTGTTCAGCACACACCAGCAACAAGTCGTTGAACTGAAATAGACAATGCAGCAAGTGAATATAAAGATGTACTGATGATGTAAAGATGTTTTATATGAATACTCATAAAGTAAATGTTTAATGATAAAACAGGTGTCACTGATTTTGTAGAAACAATATAATTGATCAAAAACTTTCATCCAAGGTTTTTTTTTGTAGACAGAGCTCATGATACTGAACAGAATGTACTGTATTATTTCTTATAAACACTCTTTGGGACATTACAGTTCTTAAAGCTTCTTGCATTTTGTACATAGGTGATTACTAAATGCAGAAAGAAAGCAATGCAGCAAGGTCCCGGGAAGTTTTTTTCTGCATTGCCTTCAGTCTGCTTTAAGCTACCTCCTGCAATATGAAAAACTTTATTTCTTATTTAAAAGTTATGATAAAGGGTTTTAGTTGTTTATTGATCATTTGAAGGTTAATAGATGACTTATGGTACATACAAGGAAGAGATATCTGGCCTGCTTCTCGCCACTCCGTGCTGCGATCTTGGTGATAGGCCCCTCCTTTAAAAGTTCTCTGGTGGGACAAACAATGTTCTCAAGTCCCTCCCCAGACAAATGTTTCAAGATGTTTAGGACCTTAATGAAATTTTCCTGCAGAGAAAAAAAGGTAAATATTATGTATTAACCCATAACTGGATAGATTCAATGCCTTTTCACACCTTGCCAACAGAGTAGACCCAGATCAGATGGCTCCGGTGGGAGCTGTCTGATCAGGGTCTGCTCTGTATGCTTATGAAATTGAGATATGTCTGACTCTACAGTTTCTATCAATACAAAAACATCCTGTACAAGTACATATGCTATGATAAAAATTCAGCTCATGAATATTCATGGTGTCATTATTTGTTACATAAATATTCACGGAGGAAAGGGTTAAGGAATTACACAGAATTACTAAAATGTGTGTTTTAAAACATTGCAACAAATAACCTGTAAAGTTTGGCTTATTTTCAATTTAGGACACAAGGAATCAGAAATAAGTAAATCTTTAACCACTTCCTTCATATAAATGCCTTTTAACACTTTCCTCCATAAATATGTCACTCTACGCCTCTGTAATAGTAACTTTTTGAAATCATTGTGATAAATAGAGCATTTGCTCCTTAGGAGCAAATGCTCTATTTATCACAATGGTTTCTAAACTACTAAATTCTAAATAAATTCCTTTTCTCTAGTTAATGCTCCTTTTCAGTAGATTTATTTAAACAGGTTGTATCTAAAAATAGCACATGAGGGAATGGGTTAACACCTTTTCAAACAGAGGAGGCCTAGACCAAGAGGCTCATGTAGAGCTGTCTGATAGGGGTCTGCTCTGTTTGCTTATGGAAATTATACAGGTCTGATTCTACAGTTTCTGCCCTGACCAAACAATCCTGTAGTCATACACTATATAAAAATTCAACTGATAAATAATCATGATGTCATCATTTCCTACATAAATATTCATGACAGAAAGGGTTAACCCATCCCCTCATTATTCTCTCGTTATTTTTAGATCCAACCTATTTGAATAAATCTACCAAAAAGGAGCATTAACTAGAGAAAAGGATTTTTTTTAGAATTTTGTAGTTTTCAAACCATTGTGATAAATAGAACATTTGCTCCTAAGGAGCAAATGCTCTATTTATCACAATGGTTTCAAGAAGAGAATTTTATAGAGGCATAGAAAGGTGAATTTATGGGGGAAAGGGTTAAGCAAACATCATCTTTACAGCAGGATAAATGTTCAAGTACTATAACCTTTAAACTTTGCTAAAATTACATGTAATATTATTCGTAGGTATATAAAGAAAGTAATATATTTCTTACGATTTTTTTCATGGCCTTGTTAGAATGCATAGCTGCCTGTGTTACTAACTCTAACGCTTCTGAAATTAAAAAGAAAGAAATAATGATTAATTAGCCATCAACGTGTATATGAATCAAGATGGCCCTATATTGCTCACCTGAGACAATAGGTCATGTGATGTATTGTGTTGAAAAGAAAGTACTTTGATCAAATGTTTAATAAATATAGTCAGTAATTCAGCACCTGGAACTGGTAGATGATCCAATCAGAAACATTTGTGCAACATTATACTGATATCTGGCCAATAGTTTTGGGGAAAGAGATTTCTTTTAAAATTTCACTATAGCCATCCACCTCTGACTGCCATATTTGTGAACAACTACAAAAGCTGAAACAGTCTGGTAGATGGTCATCTAGGAATTATATTGAAATTCAGCCAGCAGTTTCAGAAGACAAATTTCAAAATGTTTTCAATAATCACATAATGATGGAAAATTCGTCCCATCCCTTGCAGCCATGTTTCTTTATAAAGTACAATACTTTGAATAATTTTAGTCGATAGGTCAGCACTATTCCTGTAAAATTATATTGAAATCTGGCAAGAAGTTTCAGAGAACATTTTTAAAATTTAAATGATGTCATATTTTTAAATATTAGGCACACTCCTGGTGGCCATATTGTTTTTGAGAAATGACAATGGCTTGAACAATCTTACTAGAGAGTCATCCCTGGATCATTTAAAAAAAATGATATGGCAAGCAGTCAAGCGATATTAGGCTAAAAGATCTTTAAAAACATTCATTGTAGTTACCATGCCAATGTATGCAGTTATACATGAAATGCAATTCTCTTTTAACAAATTTGGCAGAAGACCATCCAAGGAACATCCATGCCAAGTTTTATCACTTCCATCAATTGGTTTCAGGAGAGGTCATTTGAACAAAAATTAATGTATTCACTATTGTCGGACCAACCAACAATCAGCAGTCATAAAGCAAAGGTGAGCTAAAAATCCATGTAAGGATAAACTATGAAAATTGTATATAAAATTTTCATATGCAGTTAACAATAAGAGAATAACTAGATCAACAGTCATGACAAAAATTAATCTGATTGTCGCCCCCTGCATAAGCACAAGCGACTATATGGGCCTACGAATATTTTCCCTCATGGTAGGAGCAGTCAGTTTTGTAACGTTCGGGAAATGAAAGTTTACTTGATTAGAATCTAGATTAAAGTTTACAAGTAAAATCATACATGTCTGTATATCAAAATGTTGTTGTTGTTGTTTTTTTCATTCTATTAAGGCATTAGTAAATCTATAGACAGTTGGTGTAAATGTCTCTTTTGTAGCCTGTTCAAACATCCTCTATAAAAAAAATTGTTATTCCATAGAATTAAATTGATTTGAAGTATTTATTTCAACCCTTTACTCCATGAATATTCATGAAGGAAATAATGACAGGATGAATCTTGATAAGATTATTTTTTTTAACTATGGCACTGTGATGAACACAGAAATGTTTGGCCATGGTAGAAACTGTAGAATTATATAAAATATACTTTATTTCACAAGCAAATAGAGCAGACCCTGATCAGACAACTCGCACTGGAGCCATCTGATCTGGGTCTACTCTTTTTTGCAAAGGCTTAGTGTATTCATGGAGTAATGGGTTAACATAGAACTCAAGAATGCAATAAACATTATGCAGAGGCCCATATAAGATGCATACACAACAACATTTTCAACAATAGCTCCTTTATTTCTCCACCAAACCCTAAATTGTGATCACACTTTAGAATCATCTCTTTGAAACGATTCTACGGAGTGGTCACAACATAGTATTTAGTGGAGAAATTATAATTTTAGTATTTTAATATGCGCCTTTTAAATATCTATAATTGCTCTGTTAACGTAAAAAATTCACAAAATATGCAAAGCCAAAAGTCTATGATTTTAATCATTTTATTTAATCAAGTTTGTTTCATTTCTTCATTCATTCATCTGACTTACTTTGAGTATCAGGTCGGTCGGGAGAATCAGATGCAAGGTGTTTCAAATAATCTGAAAATACAACAAGAAAACAATGTATAGTAAAACCTCTCTGAAAGAACTTTAAGAAGTTCCTTTGAGCCCAGCAATATTAAAACCAACCTTCATGCTTTGAAAAACTGTTTAGAACCAGATCAACAAGATAATCAGATTCTGTACTTATTGCCACCCATAACATTCTATTGTTTTGCTGACTTGTGCGATATACAGTCTAGCGAATGCGGTGTTAGATCTGGTTCTACACTGTTTGTAAAGCCTAAATTTTGGTTTTCATAGAGCAAGACTCAAAAGGTCGTAATAGCTCAACCTTTTTCAAGTCTTTACAAACAGGGTAGTCCAAGACCAGACAACTCCTGTAGAAACCACCCAATTTATAATCAGGACAGGGTCTGCTCTGTCTATGAAATAATAAAGATCTGAGTCCATGCTTATAAAACGTTTAGTTGAGTCTGAATTCGTTCTCAAGTTTTTGATTGGTCAGATTTGAGCCTTTGGCTCAAATCTGACCAATCAAAAGCTTGAGAACTCAAATCTGACCAATCAAAAGCTTGAGAACGAAACTCAGACTCAACTAAAAGCTTTATAAGCATGGACACTGATTTTACTGTTTATGCTACAGTTGAACATTTTTGTTTTCATATGCCTTTACCAAAAAATTATGAATATTAATTTCATAAAATTCATACCATTTATGAATACTCCTTGAGTAAAGTGTCAAAGCAGGACAATAGTAATGAAAACAAAAACCTTCAAAAATGCCAACCTGCCTGTCATACAAGAACATATTTATTAACTGAATTACAACTGTATAATGGACTATGTACACAGAATTATTTTAGTATAAGTATAAACAGTAGAGTCAGGTCTGTTGTAAATTCATAAGCTAACAGAGCAGACCCTGATCAGATGGGTCCTACAGGAGCCATCTTATCTAGGTCTACTCTGTTTGCAAAGATGTGAAAAGACGTTTATAAGAGGGAAAGGGTTAACCATTCTCATATTAATTAATTCAATGTTCCAATGTATTAATGCCACTATTGACATACATTATATGTGTTCTGTACTACGTGATACAATCAGTTTAACCCATATTCATATTAGAACTTCAAGTAATATAAATTCATCTCATACACCTCTGCACTGTATCTCATATGTTGTATATCCTATCATTCCTTTGAGATATTATTTATCTTGAATCATACCTGTTGAACAATATTTCATCTCCTACCTTTGAGTAATAGCTCATATCTGGGCACTCTCTGTATGGGGCCAAGCATATGATTTTGCAGGGTGAGCTGACCACATTCAGGCTTTTTCTGAAAAACCAAAAATATTTTACCCCTATACTCCATAGATACACCTTTTAACCCCACCCCTTATGTGTGAACACTGTTTCACGCAACTGTCAACAGAGTAGGCCCAGATGATCAGATGGCTCCTGTAGGAGCCATCTGACCAAGGTCTACTAACTTTGTTTGCTTTTGACATGATACAGATCTGATTCTACAGTTTTTGTCAAAGCAAAAAGTTGCCTTGAAAAGTTTATATAACAAAAAATCAGTTAATAATTGTCCATGATGTCATTATTTCTTACATGCATATTGAACAGGGAAAGGGTTAAAGCCTCTTCAAATGGACCCAGATCAGATGGTTTCTGTGATAGCTGTCTGATCAGGGTCTGCTCTGTTTGCTTATGGAATAATATGGATATCCATATGACATTTTCTGTCATTGCAAACTTTTCCTGTGTTCTGTCATTATAAAATATAATCCAATTAAAATTAATATTCATGATGTAATTATTTCTTACAGGAATATTCATGGAATAAAGGTTTTACTTAACAGTGTATCAACTCCAGATAAGGGGAATAACTCATTTCTCCAACAAGCCAATTAACCCATTCCCTCATAGGCTATTTTTAGAGCCAACCTCTTTGAATAAATCTACCGAACAGGAGCATTTACTACAGAAAAGGAAAATGTTAGAAATGTGTAGTATTGAAACCATTGTGATAAATAGAGCATTTGCTCCTATGGAGCAAATGCTCTATTTATCACAATGGTTTCAAGAAGTCACTATTACAGAGGCATCAAAAGGCGTTAATAGTTGTGACTACTCTTTTGAATTGGTATTTTGAGACAATTCTAAAGAGTAGTCACTCATATGTATGTACAGTAGAACCTGTAATAACTCTTTGCAGGCTAAGTAATTTTTCGTCTGCAATAATTGTCGCCTACTTCTATTCATATAATTACAGTCTCTTCATCATTTACCTGATGAATATTCATGTAAGACTCCGCCCATTTGGAATAATAATTATTAATTCGTGTACAAAAGTATAAAATAAGGAAATTATTGGCATAGCAAACCATACACAATCTGTAACTGTCAAACAGAGCAGATCCTGATCAGACAACTCCTACAGGAACCATCTGATCGGGGAAAACCCTTTGGGAAAGTCATCAGGCATCTGTATCATGTAATGGGTTATTCCATTCCTTTCCTTTTGTGCCTTTGCAAACACAATAGATCCAGATCATTGTTATTATAGATGTAGAAAATTATAATAGAAGTGACAATAACTACAAGCTTGACTCAGTGGTATAACAACTGGTAACGGGAAATTGTAGTACATCTAGGTAAAACATTTTTACATTTCTCTGACACAACCTATCTAGCTTAGTGAACTGGTACTCTTTAGTATCATCTCTCCACAGTGATTCAAATGAATACCAACAGGACAGTGTTTTGGCAGAGAAATCATAATTTCTGTAAATTGTTTCATCCTTTCAATGCTGAATAATCAATGTGGAATAAGTGTTTTAACTCTAGAATCCATTCAGTATCAAAGACTTAAATTTGCTACAGGAATCTGAATGACAAACAGTGCAGACCCTGTTCTGTGGGCTCCTCTAGGAGCCCTCTGTTCTGAGTCTACACTGTTAGCAAATGACAGTATGCTCTCTCTCCATATATTTAAAAGTATATGTATTTATATTCATAAATAAATGAATTAATGAAAGGTTCCTACCTGGATTTCATCCAGTAAGGCAGCAAACTTTGGTGACTGTTTGGTCCACTTGTCGATCAGACCCATTGCATTGTTGTAGTTTTTCACATACTCTGTATAGAGCTTGAGAAACGGAGCTAGTTTGGCCATGATGTCCCCCACCTTTGGCTCTGTTGACCTGATCAAAATTACATATGACAAAACAATGTGGAATCATTTTAACCCATTACCTGATCGAGACACCTTTTAACCCTTTCCTTCATATAAACACATTATTTCCCATATAGCCTTCCAAGTGGCTTCGGCTTTCGCATGTATAACAATAGCATGTTACTCTGAACATGTTCCGAGCTAACGCCCTTTAAAGAGTAAAGAATCAAGCACACCCCTTACGTCACTTCGTACCCGTATGTACCAACCACGTTTTCATAGTTATTCTGGCTATATTCAAATAATGACCCTCATCCTACACTAAAGCTTGGATGAGGGAACATTTTCACGTATTTCCAAACAGAGTAGACCCAGATCAGACGGATCCTACAAGAGCCATCTTATCTGGGTCTGCTCTGTTTGCTTGTGACATGATATAGATCTAATTCTACTTTTTTTGTCAAAGCAAACATTCCTTTGAAAAGTTTACATTATGAAAATTCAGCTAATAAATAATCATGATATTATTATTTCTTACATGAATATTGCAACAGGGAAAGGGTTAGTGCCTTTGCAAACAGAGCAGACCCTGATCAGATGACTCCTATAGGAGCCATCTGGTCAGGGTCTCTTCTATTTGCTTATGGAATAATATAGATTGTGCCATGGTCATATATTATTGTGTTCATATACATAATAAAATCACCTTGTTAATATTCATTATGGCATTATTTCTTACATAGATATTCATTTATTACATGAATATTCACGAGGTTCAAGGGTTAAAGTCACTGTTTTGTCCAAGCCATGGGTAGATTAATTTGAAATCAGTCTGTATCCAAATGGCACTGAAAGACAGTCACTCATTCTGCACTATGCCTAATTTTGTCTGTCTGTGTTTTATCCACTGTTTTCTCTCTGTGAATGTACTTGCCCCAATTCTTTGAAATTTTGTACATGCTTGACTGCTGATGGTGATATTTGTAATGGGTAATTTAAATCATGACCTCATGATTATTTGTGAAAGAAATAATGATATTATAAGTATTGATAAACTAAAACTTTGTAATGGCATTACGACTGAGGAACATTTGACCATAAAAAGTACATTGTAGAATTAAATTAATATAAATTCCATAGCGAAATAGAGCAAATTCTGATCAGCTTCTGTAGGAATGTTTAAAATTGAAAGAAGACAATAAATAAAACATGATGCCAAAACAACACTAAGAATTCAGACTGACAAACTTAGGCAAATAGAGCAGATCTAGATCAGACGGTGCCTAATGAAGCCATTTGATCAGAGTCTACACTTTTTGCTACTATGTCAGCCTAATTTACAATTCAGAGATGACAATTAAAAAAAAAAACAAGTGTTACCAGGATTGCATTCTGGCCTCCAGTTGGGGCAGCAGGAAGTCTTTGTGGAACAGGTAGATGGGTTTGATGTTTGCAAACATTTGGGACACAGCTTCCTCTGGTACAAAATTAGAGCTCTTGTTCTCCGTCATCACACCAAAATGGAATATCTGGAGAGAAAAGAAAAGAAAATAGTTCTTCCCTCAGTCTGCAACCCTCCTAGTCTCTGGGACAAGATTTTTCAAATCTGCAATGTACCATTCACCTTTAACTAAAATCATGTGTTTTTTATAATGGCACATGAACAAAGATTGTTTTGGCTGTGACAGAAATTGTAGAATCAGATCTATACAATTCTATAGCAATAGAGCAGACCCTGATCAGATGGCTCCTACAGGAGTCATTTGATTTGGGTCTACTCGGTTTGATAAGGGGGTCTCAGTATCAGGCCTAGGTAAAGGGTTAGATTTATAATCTTCATAATAAATATGTCAAAATTAGACATAACTTGATGGAGATACACTTCTGAGATAAATAGTAGTTTGTCTGGCAGTACCGGTATATTAAGAGGTACCGTATCCTCTCTATTAAACAACCCAGGGGATGTTACATTTTTGAAAAAGTGCTTCCTGCATTTTGTACACAAGTTGTTGCTTAATGCGAAATGAAAGCAATACAAAAAGCTCCTAAAACTTTCAGTCTGAATTAAGCTACCACCTTCATTTTAAAATAAAAGAAAATGTGTCAATGGGACACGGATGCCCCCGCCAGCAAACAGGAAGTAGATGAACGACAGACCTGAAAAGGGGAGACATGGTACAACTGACACTATGATTATGCTTCAGACCAAATATCAAATCATTGCAGCTTACACAAGCAAAGAAATGTTTGACGAAAATTTTTGTCATTAAACAATCACCAAAATTCAATCAAAGTGTTTGCAAACAGGAAGTAGAAGGACGACAGACCTGAAAAGGGGAGACATGTTACAAGTCACTATGATAATGCTTCAGAGTTCAGACCAAATATCAAATCATTCCACCTTACACAAGCCAAGAAATCCTTGAAATTTCGGACATACGGACAAGGGTAAAACTTAATGCACCTGTCGCCTAAAGGCAGGGTCATAAAAAAAACTGTATTTCTTTATTTAATGAACATTATAAAGCGCTAGTTCTATTGGAATTAGAGTCAAAGCATTTATTAGGGAGAATATTGTAATTATATTAAGTTATATGTTTTAGTGCATAATGGATTGGTAATGAAGTCTGAGAAAAAGATTGATGCCTTTACTAAAAATCTTACATATAAATAAATGTTTTTCTCAAATTTTGTCTCAAATCCCTATATTTAACATATACAGTAAAATCCTTCTAAACCAGAATTCTAGTAGAAGAATTTAGGTACTTCTTAAGTTTTAGGCAAGTTACTGATTAATGCATGGTGAAAGTCATACAGAAAGCTCCTAGAGGAGCTTTCTCCATGACTTTCACCCTGCCTTAAGCAGCCACCTGTCTCCAAGACCAATATTTATACTAAATTTAACATCCTGTTTAGAGGAGTTCTACTGTACATACTATTCACGTGGAGTGTCTAACATAAAAATGTTACAGCCAAATTTATTTCTTTTTTCTACCACAAGATTTCACAGATGGCATTGATAATACATACACCCTTAGACATGCTGAGCAAGCTTTTGTCTACAGAAAATGTCGTCCTATTCAGATTTCAAAGCAAATTTTCTTCCCATTTCCTTTTTAAAAGACAAAACAGTTTGGATCCTAATGAGATGCCAAGTCACTAGGTGCCTGTTCTGGATCCAGACTATTCATTAAATTATCATGATTTGTCATGTGGCATGACAAAGCTTAAACCCGTTATCTTATGAACAAGAGAGTCGTCACGGGTGACAAATGCCCCCAAAGTGTTTGACACCGAAATGCATTTTGGCGGAAAAACAATGCAGGTGTAACATGAAATTTTGATGCTGTTAAAAATGACACAGGAGTCAGTTCTTAACATTAGAAACAGAACCTTTGGATTATGATAGCTAAGAAAAGAGCCAAGCGTCAAAACTTAGTTAAAAAGGACCCTAAGTCATTCTCAACGTTAAAAAGGACCCTGGGTTGATTGTCAACGTTTAAGGTATAGGAGATATGCTCTGGACAAGCTTTTTGTATCTGGTAAGATATAGAAGATATGCTCCGGACTGTAAAATTGAGGTCAAAGGTCAAGGTCAAGGTCAGTGATCTGAAAATGGTACACGACTCTCCGCCATCCCAAGATGAACTCACAAATCAAATTTGGAATCCGTAGCTGGTAAGGTATAGGAAAAATGCTCCGGACAAGCTTTGTGTAAAATCTAGGTCAAAGGTCAAGGTCACAGTGACCTGAAAATGGTACGCGACACACCGTCATCCCAAGATAAACTCACACATTAAATTTGGAATCCGTAGCTGGTAAGGTATAGGAGATATTCTCTGGACAACCTTTTTTGTAACATTGAGGTCGAAGGTCAAGGTCAAGGTCACAGTGACCTGAAAATGGTACGCGACACTCCGCCATCTGAAGGTGATCTCACACACCAAATTTGGAATCCGTATCTGGTAAGGTATAAGAGATATGCTCTGGACAAGCTTTTTGTAAAATCGGTCAAGGTCAAGGTCAAGGTTAAGGTCATAGTGACCTGGAAATGGTACATGACACTCCGCCATCCCAAGATGAACTCACACACCAAATTTGGAATCTGTAGCTGGTAAGGTAAAGGAGATATGCTCCGGACAAGCTTTTTGTAAAATCGGTCAAAGGTCATGGTCAAGGTCACAGTGATCTGAAAATGGTACGAGACACTCCTCCATCCCAAGATGAACTCACACACCAAATTTGGAATCCTTAGCTGGTAAGGAATAGGAGATATACTCCGGACAAGCTTTTTGTAGCTGGTAAGATATAAGCGGTTTTTAAAATCGAGGTCAAAGGTCAAGGTCAAGGTGACCTGGAAATGGTACGCGACACTCCGCCATCCCAAGATGAACTCACACAGCAAATTTGGAATCTGTAGCTGGTAAGGTAAAGGAGATATGCTCCGGACAAGCTTTTTGTAAAATCGGTCAAAGGTCATGGTCAAGGTCACAGTGATCTGAAAATGGTACGCAACACTCCTCCATCCCAAGATGAACTCACACACCAAATTTGGAATCCTTAGCTGGTAAGGTATAGGAGATATACTCCGGACAAGCTTTTTGTAGCTGGTAAGGCATAAGCTTTTTTTAAAATCAAGGTCAAAGGTCATGGTCAAGGTCACAGTGACCTGAAAATGGTACGCGACACTCCGCCATCCCAAGATGAACTCACACAGCAAATTTGGAATCTGTAGCTGGTAAGGTAAAGGAGATATGCTCCGGACAAGCTTTTTGTAAAATCAAGGTCAAAGGTCAAGGTCAAGGTCACAGTGACATGAAAATGGTACGCGACACTCCCCCATCCCAAGATGAACTCACACACCAAATTTGGTATCCGTAGCTGATGTGACAAAGGAAATATACTCCGGACAAAATGTACACACACCCACCCACCCACCCACACACCCACCCACCCACACACCCACCCACCCACACACCCACACACACACACACCCACACACGCACGGTGCGATCACTATATGCCGCCAAAGCCTAGCTTTGGGGGCATAAAAATGTGTACAGAATTTAGTCATATTGTGC
The DNA here is from genome assembly GCA_963576725.1 of Azorinus chamasolen. Classification (NCBI taxonomy): domain Eukaryota; kingdom Metazoa; phylum Mollusca; class Bivalvia; order Cardiida; family Solecurtidae; genus Azorinus; species Azorinus chamasolen. Next base: position 422,256 of record OY755244.1, read on the forward strand.
TGCAATCCTGAAATAATTTGTTTGTAGTTCATATCATTTCAAAATAACATCAGTTCAGAGACAAACTATTTTAGAACATTAGAAACAACAAGAAGTGTCAGTTAACCCTTTATCTGTTGAATATTCATGTTAGAAATAATGACATCATGAATATTTATTAGATTAATTTTTATAATGGTACCTGAACACAGGACATTTTGGCTTGGGCAAAAACTGTAGAATCAGACCTTTATTATACCATAAGCATGCAGAGCAGACCCTGATCAGACGGCTCCTATAGGAGTCATTTGATGTGGGTCAACACTGTTTGCAAATGCATGAAAAGGCATTCAGCTGGACCATTTCTCTTTGAAAATTTAGCATTTAAAGAGTTAAAGCTCTGGGACATCTTACTAAAGATTGTACAACCAAAATTATAATAATTCCTAATTAAATTGACAATTACTAATAATACTAATGGTATTTGGATACCCTACTCACAATGGGTTTGTAAAGCTGAGTAAGTCAGTTTGACACCATTTTGTCAACTTTTCTACTTTCAGAATTTATTGTACTTCACAACAGCAGGTGTTAAGTGCTTGTGTAGTGGCCATAAAAAAGTCACCCTGTTCCTCATTCACAATGTTGTTATACTTTCTGGTCCTTCAGGATCATTAGTTTTGATGTTATTTAAGTTATGAAAATTGAATACCGGTACCACTGAAGATGGTGCTAGGGGGCATGAGTTGTGTTGCCCTTTTAATAACTGCTCATGACACCATAAAACTGGGTCTGCCATTTTCTCTCTTCGCATTGCTGCTTTTGCTTTTGAAGGATCTCCTACTTTCAGAATTTAAATGAGACTGACATAGCAATGAATAAAGAGCAGTTTGCTTTTAAGAAGTTTGTCGATCTGAATGGTTAGTGTAAATGATCTTATTTGGAAATGCATATATATATAATATACATGTCTGTCTGAATACATACATACAGTAGGGTTATTGGGGGTAGATGAATATAATGCGTAAGTAACAAGAGGATTACATCTTCCTGAAAAACATACAATTTGATTGCGTAACAGATTTCATTCAGCCTGATAAGAGACTAAATTACATGGCCCCTTTCCCCGTTTCATATTTATTGAAGATTTTATCACTTCATTAATATTCATAGACAGGAACAATAAAATGGGACATGGAAAGGGGCTTTTTGTTTCACAATGGTGGAAACTGCAAAATAAGATCTATAAAATTCCATAATTAACCAAACAGAGCAGACCCTGATCAGATAGCTCCTACAGGAGCCATCTGATCAGGGTCTGCACAGTTTGCAAAGGCATGAAAACACGTTTATTTAAAGGAAAGGGTTATATAATCTGGGTCAAGTCTTCACTACGAGGGATAGATAAAATGTATAAATTAAAACATTTTGAAGAATAGTTCCTGTATTTCCCCCCATGATATGAACACTCTATAGAATCGATCTTCTCTTTGGTGGAGAAATGACGAACACTTTTATCTAGAACTCAGAAAAAGAAGCATCTTTAGAAAATTTCAACCAAAACCTATTTTGCTGCTCCAATGCAATCCTGCTGAGTAGCAGAAAGATAGGGAGAGTTTGGATGAGAAATAGCGATTTGGATAGATCAGTATGTCTCTTTTCTACAGTTCTGGTATAGATAACCCCTTACTTCATATAACCACCTTTTCACGCATTTGCGAACAGAGTAGATCAAGATCAGACAGCTCATATATTAACCCTTAGCCTGCCAGGCATTTGCAAATAGTGTAGACCCAGATGAGAGAGCTCCTATAGGAGCTCTCTCATCTGGGTCTGCACTGTTTGCCATGGAAAAGCCATGCCTGCATGCTCTATCATTTTGCCATGGAAATCATTTCAATATAACCCTGGGTTTTTTTTTAAAGACTTGCCAAATTAATATTCATAGAGGGTAGAATGATAAAAAAATATGTGGCAGGCTCAGGGTTAAAGGAGCCATCTGATCAGGGTCTGCTCTGTTTGCTTATCTGATTCTACATTTTCTGTCTGACAAAAAACTCCTGTGTTCATATGCAATTAGAAAAAATAGTCTATTTCATATCAGTGATGTTATTATTTCTCACATGAATATTTAACAGGTAACCAGGGGTTCCATACAATGATGAATGTTATATCAAAATTGCTAATAATGTTAGGAGGAAGAGGAAGACAGGGCCATACATTCTATAGTTCTTTTTTCACCAAAATTTATAACTACTTGTTCTGTACACATTGATTTCAATCTGGAGTCCTCGAGACTGACAGAGGGGAAGTTTGGTTATCTGTTTATCAAGCTGTCAATACAGAGTAGCTTCCTAGTTCTAGCTCTTTGCATGCTTAGTAATTTTTGTCTGAAATTCTGCTCTGTTTGCTTATGGTATAAAATAGAGCCAATTCTACAGTTTCTGCCATAATGATGGCCCAGAATTCCTATATGCATACTGCATGATAAAAATTAATATAAATTATATTAATGATTTCATTATTTCTTACATGAATATTCAACAGGGATTAAAAGGGTTAACATAAATTTGGCACTAGCATCTCAAGTGCTAATCCTACATTTTGTTTCTTTTATAATACAAACCTGCGTAAATTCTCTTTCTTCGCTTTAATCATGCAATGAGTATAAATTGTCATCATTTTTTTGTCCTACATTATACATCCACTTGCGTTTGAAAACATAGATGTTTATTCATAAATTGGTCGATTAGAAGGGATTCTACTCTACATATTTGAGCAAAATGCATTTAGATCATGATGCTAAGATAGGTTTTCACTGTACCTGGTCCAGCAGATGCAGCCGGGCTACGTAGGTCCGCTCCGTCGTAAGCAGCTCGTACGCAATCTGGTGCAGCTTGTCCTTTGGCTTTTCATTTTCATTTTCTTCTTCCTGTAAAAGCAGTTAAAGACAAAAGTTAATGATGGCTTCTGTGTGACAACTTTCTGCAAGGCTACATCATGTGAAAAAGATATTTTGAATTTGTAAACATATGCAAGATATACAGAGGGATTTACATGATGTAATGACACCATGAATATGACATGATTTTGGCCATGACAGTCAGGAACTGTAGAATCAGATCTACTAAATACATAAGAAAACAGACCAATGACATGAAAAATGCATTTCTATCTGGTAAAGGGTGTACATTTTGAATTAATACTAAATACAGTAGAACCTGTCTTAAGTGACCATTCATTTATTGAATATAGGAGTTTTAAAAAGCAGGTTGCTTAATACAGGGCAAAAGTAATGCAAAAAGCTCATATAGGAGCTTTCTGCAGTACTTTTGACCTGCATTAAGCTACCACCTGCCTTATAGATCCATAATTATACCTCTATTTTATGATCGCTTATGACAGGTTCTAATGTATGCCATATGGAATACCCCATCAGTGTTTAATTACAGAGCCCTTGAATGAATATGAAATACTTAAATTTGATAGAGCATTTTGAACATCAAACAGTGAAGGCCCTGATCAAAGGGCTCCTCTCATCTTGGTCTACACTGTTTCAAAATACCAGTACATTTGTTTCCTGCATCCAAATGGTTAACATATTTGAAACGATAGATCCTGACAACAGAATGGTCATAATTTATTGATGGTATTAAATATTAGATTATTAAGTCAATAATATACATTCATCAATTGCCACTTATTTTTCTCTTCCTGTAAATATAGAAAATACATATATCAAGTAATTTGAATTGCTCCATGAAACAAAAAATACCTTTTCCTTCATTTACACATGAACTGGTCACTTCATGATTATTCATTAACTTTTTTGTTCTATATTGTAAACTTCCCAAAGGAATTTCTGGTTTTCAGATCTAAATAATACAATAAGCAAACAGAGTAGACCCTGATCAGACAGCTCCTACAGGAACTGTCCGATCTGAGTCTACTCTGTTTGCAAAGGAGTGAAAAAGTGTTTGTATAAGGGAAAGATTTTACTAAACCCTTCATCTCATAGTCAATCTTCTTTTTTATACCTTTGCCTAAAGAGTATGCCCAGATCAAACACCTCCTGATTAAGGTTTGCTAATGTGTCAGACAGGTTTGATTCTGTTCATCATTGCAATAAAATTTCTTTCATCTTTTAACCCTTTCCCTCATATAAGCATGTTTTCACGCATTTGCAAACAGAGTAGACCCTGATCAAATGGCTCCTAGAGGAGCCATCTGATCAGGGTCTACTCTGTTTGCTAATAGAATTTGATATATCAGTGCTTCTTTGCTTTCTAAAATATCTACACTGTTCCACCATCCATATTTCTTTATAACTATTTTGTCAATGAATATTCAGTAGTTATTGAAATTTGGATTAAATATAGAACAGGGAAAGGGTTAACACATAACTCAAATTAATTCAATATTCAAAATGGTTGGAGTCTTGTATGAATATTCATCAGGTAAAGGGGTTAACCATTTACTCCAAAGTTTACTTTCTAGAAGCCATCTGATCAGGATCTGCTGATTGCTTATGGAATGAAATAGATCTAATTCTACAGTTTCTGCCATAGCCAAATATTCTTGTGGTCATGTGCCAATATTAAAAACAATAATCTGATTATATTAATGTATGATGTCATTATTTCGTATATGAATATTAATGGAGTAAATATACCTGGCTATCTGTTTCATCATGAGGTAGCTGTGAGTTATCCATACATATCCTATTAACAATCACAATGTATTAATCACTATTAATGCAAAACCACAATTTTGCTTTTGAACACAAAGTCAATTATGTCTACAAAAATGTCTGCTCCAATTTTAAAAGTACATTTTCCTTCCATTTCACAAACCACTATGACAATGTCAAACAAGAATCGAACATCAAAACTCCTCCCTCTACTTGTATGTAGAGCTGAATAATTCCATTTGATACCACTTTGATAATTCAACCCTTTCCCTGTTCTATATTTATTCTAATTTCAATACCTACTGAATATTCATGGAGAAAATAGTTATAACGATAAATGGAAGGTGGAACATTGTACTAAAGAAACAGATCTATCAAATTCTATCAGCAACCAGAGCAGAACCTGATCAGACAGGAGCCGTCTGATCTGGGACTACTCTATTTGCAAATGCATGAAAATGTGTTTATATGAAGGAAAGGGTTAAACCCTTTAGTCCATAAAACTTTATGCAATAATTAATAATAGTATGTCAGTACTTATTAGCTTGTTTTTTTATAATGATGTATGAATACCTGCATGAATAATTCCATACACAGTAAGAGTTGACCCTGATCAGATGACTCCTATAGCTACCTGAGCAATCTGTTCTGGATCTATTCCGATTACAAACAGTACCTTATGGAGTAAAGGGTTAAACTAGACTGACAAAGTAGCAAACAGTGTAAACCAAGACAAAACGGCTCCTTCAGAAGTCATTTGATCTAGATCTACATTGTTGTCTCAGTTTGTATGTCCGATTACCTTGGGTATCACATTTGCCTGTAGTGCTGATACACCTCGACTTATTACTGATAACCTAACCCTTTTAATGTGAGACACCTATACACTGTCATTTGCAAACAGTATAGACCCTGATCAGAGAGATCCTCTAGGAGCCCTCTGATCTGGGTCTGAATTGTTTGTCATTTAAAATCCTCTAGCAAGTTTAAGCCTCTCATACTGATCTAAGTGGATTCTATAGTTAAACAATGGTGGGTTATTCCACTCTAAAAACTCAGTGTTGAAAGGGCTACAGGCTAGTGAGGCTACTACAACAGAGTTCAGTGATACAGCAATAAAATGTGATATTTTCAAAATAGAATAGCCTATCATTGTTTAATAATAGAGGCCATTCAGTATGAAAGGGCTATATTTTACAATACCAATTTCAATAACAAACTGGGCAGACTCAGATCAAAGGGCTCCTCTAGGACCCATCTGATCTGGATCTACACTGTTTGCAAACGTCAGTGTATTACACTCTGTTCCCTACACTTAATGGGTTACAGCCTAGAGATAAGAGTATTATGAACATTCTTCAGATGTGCTTGTAATTCATGTATGTGGAGGATCTATATACTTGAGAATTTGTACAACATTTACCCAAAACCCTTTACCCCATGAATATTCATGTAAGAAATACTGATATCATGAATATTAATTAGATCATTTTTATAATGACAGTATGAACAACAGAATTTTTTATCATGACAGAAACTGTAAAATCTGATCAACATAATTTCATATGAAAATATCCTAAGAATCCAAACCTAACATGCATACAAAGGGTATGCACTTATCTCCCATGACCTGTTTCATATTTGAATAAAAAGAAGAAAACTTTACTTTTAACCCTTTACTCCATATATACACCTTTTCAGACATTTGCAAACAGAGTAGACCCAGGGACAGGGACAGCTCTGTTTGCTAATGCAATTATAATAGGTCTAACTCTACCAATACCAAACACTTAATTATATGTCCATATGCTACTATCAAAATTTGGCTAATAAATATTCATGATGTCATTACTTCTTACATGAATATTTAACAGGGAAAAGGTTACCATGCTAACAAGACCTGATTGGCATTTGCAAACAGCCTGGATCTGGGTGAAACACAAGTAAATCCCTGTCTTATAAAGATCCAAAATATCAGTGCCACCTGAACTGGCCAGTACTTTACTTAATCCTTTACCTGATGAACAAGCATGCAACAAATACTGAATATATGAATATTAATTAGCCAAATTCTTTTCAAGCTTTACTAGCAATGGAATATTTGACAGTGGCAGGAAGTGCAGAATTAAGATATATACAGTAAAACCTCTCTATAACGACCACTAAATTCTATTAATTAGTTGGTATTTTGGGCAGGTGGTTGCTTAAAGCAAGGTGAAAGTAAAACAGAACGCTCCTATAGGAGCGTTCTGTTTTACTTTCACATTGCTTTAAGCAGCCACCTGCCTTTAACACAAAATACTTGATGTAATTTAGTGGTCGTTAAAGGCAGGTTTTACTGTACTGCTATTTCATAAGCATAGAGAGCAGAGCAGACCCTGATCAGATGACTCCTACATGTACAGACACAGTCTAATTTATGTCAACTCTGTTAGCAAATTTAAAGGTGTGAAAAAGTGTTTTATATGAGGGAAAGGTTAATTAAGGGTCTGGATGAGATACAAGTAATCCCTGTCTTTTCCTTATTCAAGCTGTTTTCCACCTAGTTAGTACTTTTTCAGAAGCTTAACCCTTTACTCCATGAATATTTATGTAAGAAATAATGTCATTAAATTCAAATACAGTAAAACCTCTCTATAACAACCACTTAATTACATCAAGTATTTTGTGTTAAAGGCCGGTGGATGCTTAAAGCAAGGTGAAAGTAAAACAGAACGCTCCTATAGGAACGTTCTGTTTTACTTTCACCTTGCTTTAATCAACCACCTGCCCAATATACCAACTAATTAACACAGTTTAGTGGTCATTATAGAGAGGTTTTACAGTATTTAAAATGGGATATTAACATGAGAATTTTTTGCCAAAGCGGCGGAGAAACTGTAGAATCAGATCTATATTATAATTTATTTCATAAGCAAACAAAGCACCGTCTGGTCTGGATCTACTCTGTTTGCAAAGGCATAAAAAGACGTATTTGTGATGGAAAGGGTTAAGCAAATCAGATATAAGTATAAACTAACTCCAGATATAATTTTGAGTAAATTTAATCTATTTCCTGCATTAATGCTTTCAAGGCTTATTTTTTTCAGAAGGACTATTTTAAATTTCAAAAAAGGTCATACTTACCATGTCTATTCAGGGATATTTTTTAAGAAAAACTGGAACATGATCAACAGTGCAAACCTTGAAAAGATGATTCCTCTAAGGCCCTCTCATCTGGGTCTACACTGTTTGGAAGGGAACACTTTCCTTGTTCTATGTTTATTCCAAATTTCAATACCTACTGAATATTCATGAGCAAAATAGCTATAATGAATTACGGAAGGTGGAACAGTGCAGCCATTTTAGAAAGCAAAGAAACAGATCTATCAAATTCCAATAGCAAACACAGCAGACCCTGATCAGACGGCTCCTCTAGGAGCCGTCTGATCTGGGTCTACTCTACGTGAAAACACGTATATATGAGGGAAAGGATTAATAGTGTCACACACTGAAAACTTAAGCTTCCTGCTTGATAAGCAGTAATAGAACCTTGGATATTTCAAAACATTTATTATATTGATATCTCTCAAGCTTTTCATATTATCCTAACTATTTGAATACCTGATCTCCCCTCTCTGTCTGTTTCTAAATTACAAAATCTGAAAATGTCCAGTTGGCACCAGTATATTACTGCTTTAAAATAGACTGACATAATAGCAAATAGTGTAGACCCAGATCAAACTGCTCCTTCAAGGAGCAGTTTAATCAGGATCTACACTATTTGCCTAAGTTTGTCTGGATGAGTGTTGTGGTTATTACATTACAACCTGTGTCAGCATTAGGCTTATCAGAGATCTGAGCTTACAAAGTTCAGCAAAGGGGGGCAACTTCTTATCAGAGATCTGAGCTTACAAAATAGCAAAGGGGGGTAACTTTTAGCATGTTACAGTTAATTTTGTGATAACCTTTGTGTACAGCTTGAATCCAGAATAACCCTTTCCTTGTTCTATACTTATAATTTCAATACCCACTGAATATTCATTGACAAAATAGTTATAATTAAATATATAAGGTGGAACATTCTAATCATTTTAGAAATTAAAGAAACATATCTATCAAATTCCATAAGCAGGAGCCATCTGATCTGGGTCTACTCTGTTTGCAAATGCATGAAAATGTGTTTATATGAAGGAAAGGTTTAACACCCAGTCGTAGAGGCTCATCACAGATCCAATCGGTTTGACACTTGGATTATGTTGTTGTTGTTTTTGTTGTTGTTTTTTTAATTATTTTTTTTAAAAAAGTAGACATCGAATAGAATTACACCAGAATAGTTTCTCAAATATATCATCTTCATGGTTAATCCTATATCTGAGAGAAATGGTTTTTTCATGCCTCTGCAAACAGAATAGTCCCAGATCAGACAGTTCCTACAAGTCATCTGATCAGGATCTGCTCTGCTTGCTTAAGAACTAATATAGATCAGATTCTGCACTTTCTATAATGGTTCAAAACATCATTTGTTTGCATACTGCCATTTTAATATTCAGCTAATTGACATCCATGGCCATTACATGTATTTCTGACATTAATATTCATCAGGGAAAGGGTTAAATTTATCAATGGAACAAACATACAACGAATAAATATGAAGAAGTTTACCTTTAGATACATTTACATCAGTCTGTAATCAACGCACACAAAGATATCACTAAAATCCAAACAAAATAGCTGTAAAGGTTAACACCCAGTCATCATGTACCAGAAATACATGCACTGCTGAATTAGGAAGCAACCCTCAACTAGATAGATTCTCTATTACTATACCTGCTGGCTAAATGAGCTTCATGCAATACAAGTGCCTGCGCTTATATACTGTACAACCTGCCTTAACTTAAAATACTTTCCTTCACATAAATGCATGTTCACACATCTGTAAATAGAGCAGACCCAGATCAGACGGCTCCAATAGGAGCCGTCTCATCAGGGTCTGCTCTATTTGCTAATGGAATTTGATAAATCTGTTTCTTTTAGTTTCTAAAATGTCTACAATGTTCCACCTTCCATATTTACTATACATGTAACTATTTTGTCCATGAATATTCAGTAGGTATTGAAATTTGGAATAAACATTGAACAGGGAAAGGGTTAAGCTATTCCTTTATTGAACACAAGAGTCTTAAGAAGCAGGTGGTTGCTTAATGCAGGGCAAAAATAATACAGAAAGCTTTCTGCATTACTTTTGATCTGCATTAAGCTACCACAAGCCTTACAAATCCATAACTAGACTCTTCTCTTTTTGATGGCTGCTTAAGACAGGTTCTACTGTATACTCACAGGGAAGGGCAGCAAAATTATTTGTTTTAACCCTTTCCCCGTTTTATCCGTGCAAGAAATAATAACATCATTTTTAAATATCAATTTATAATGGCATATGAACACATTGGCATTTTGGCATAGAAAATCAGATCTATATAATATCACATGCAAACAGAGCAGACCCTGATCAGATGGCTCCTATAACAGGAGCCATCTGATCTGGGTCTACTCTGTTTGCAAAAGTGTGAAAACATGTTTATATGAGGGAAAGGTTTACCACATGCACTCCCTAGTACCTGTGGTCTAAATGAACCTCATTCAATACATGGGTATAATTATACACAGGGAGAGGCATCAAAATGAATTGGTTTAAATGTGGAAAATCATTTAGGACTTAAACCGAAATATAACAGTTTTTGAAAAACACATATGATTTACTATATTTGTTAACATATCTATATATCTAAAGTTATATTCAACAGAATTTCAATTAGTATTGATTTATGTACAGTAAACCTCCTCTAAATCGGAATTCTAGAAGAGAAAAATTTAGACTCTTTTAGGTGGGTGGCTGCTTAATGCAGGGTGAAAGTCATGCAGAAAGCTACTAGGCTTTCACCCTGCATAAAGCTGCCACCTTTCTCCAAGACCGACGTTTATACTAAATTTAACATCCCATTTAGAGGGTTTAATAAAGTTTACGTAGCCTATGTGTACACTAGAACAACTCTTGTTCTATTGTTAATTGTACAAAATGTCCATGAGGAAAAGACATCTCTCTATAATTAATCTCCTATAGGAGCCATCTGAGCTGGGTCTTCAATGTTTGCAAGAACGTAAAAACTTTTTATGTTTTTGCAAACATTGAAGACCCAGCTCAGATGCCAAAAAAGGCATATCTATGGAGTAAAGGGTTAACATAACAAACCAATTCAAGTATGAGCTTGGTTATACATTTCTCTACAGGGAAACTCTTCTAGATCTCGCTTTCTACAGTGAACCCTGTTTTATCAATTTGGCAGAAATGTTAAGGTCAGTGAGGGAAAGGTTAATGGTAGATTGATGGTGCCAGACATAATTCCAATCAATAAACACTGGGCTAAATATAACTAAGCAACACCAACTCTTTCAACACAACAGAACTGTAGATGAGATGGGTATTTGGGAAATATAAGTAAAATATTTTATATTTTTCTCCGTTAAACCCTATCTTGCTGCTACTCATTACGATCACCTCTCCGAGACCTCTCCTCTCCGAGACCTCTCCTCTCCGAGGCCTCTCCTCTCCGAGACCTCTCCTCTCCGAGACCTCTCCTCTCCGAGGCCTCTCCTCTCCGAGACCTCTCCTCTCCGAGACCTCACCTCTCCGAGACCTCTCCTCTCCGAGGCGATTCTAATGAGTAGCAGCAAGATAGGGTTTAACAGAGAAATAAGAGAATTTGATACATTTGTATAAGCCATCTATAAATTTTTTAATGACCATTAAGGCATTAACCCTTTCAGAATGAAGATTCATGTAAGAATTACAGACATCATGAATATTGATCTTTTTATAATGATGTATGAACACAGAATTCTTTTTAACTGGCACAAATGGAGAATCTGATCCATATTAATGCAAAATGCAATCAGAAGCCATTCTGATCTCGGTCTACATCAATATCTTGTAACAGGTTAATGAATGTGTACCTTGAGAATTGTTTCAGAGCTTCTACATGTACATTGCCTCTCAAGAGGTCATAGAAAAAGCACTGTTTTATCATCATCATCACTTTTCTATTGAAGATGAACAATTTTCTCATTTAGATACCTGTCGAGTAGATGAACAGGTGCTGACATGGATAGTGTTCTGTCTATAGTAATACCCAATGCTTAACCCATTTCCAGCATAGGCTATTTAAGATGCTACCTCTTTAATTAATCTTTCGGAAATCCTAAGGAGCATTTACTGAACAGAAAAGTAAAACTTTGGAATTGTATAGATTTGAAACCATTGTGATAAATAGAGCATTTGCTCCTATGGAACAAATGTTCTATTTATCACAATGGTTTCAGAAAGTGACTTTTACAGAGGCGTCAAAAGGCGTTAATATGAGGGAATGGAGTAACCCTTTCCCTGTTCAATATTCATGTAAGAAATAATGACTTCATAAATATTTATTAGCTAATTTGCTTTCAAATTGCATAATTATATAAACAGGATTTATTGTTAGATCTGGGTCTACTCTGTTTGCAAAAGCATGAAAAAGTGTCAGGCCTTTTTCTGGTATCTACAAGGATCTGTTAAAAGGACCCATTCCCATTTTTTAACAAAATACCAAAAACAATACTCAAGGGAAGATGGCTCTGCAATGCCTGGCGCTGAACACATAAAATAATTTCTATTCAAGGTTATTATGTATGGCATGTATCAATTCAATTACTTTGAAATTGAAGGAGTACCTATAATGTTTCATGACAAAATGACAAAAAATACTCAAAGTTTATGGGGAGATAATTCTGCAATGCCCGGCACTAAACACATGAAAATTGGATATTGCACTGTTCATGGCTATTAAGTACTGTATACCAAATATAAATTGAATAACTTTCAAATTGAAGGAGAAGTTCATGACAGCAACTACCCATCTTTAAATGCAGAAGGACTGGCCACCGACCGACCGATGAGATGCAGAACAGAGAAACAGGTTTTTACTCTGTCTTATTAGGATCCAAGCTATTTGACACTTAATTAGGCAATAGTTTCTCAAAAGCTAGATTGAATAAGAAGTAGTCAAACTTGCACCAGATTAAATTTGAGCAGACATCATTTTTTCACAGCAGTGTATTTAAGGTTAACCCTTTCTATCATACAAATGCATATGCAAACAGAGTAGACCCAGATCAGACAGTTCCTGTAGGAGTCATCTGATCAGCATCCGCTCTGTTTGCTTTTTACAAGATATAGATCTGATTCTACATTTTTGTCAAAGCAAAATATTTCCATGAAAAGTTTACATTATAAAACTTCAATTAATAAATATTCATGATGTCATAATTTCTTACATGAATAATTATGGAACAGGGAAAGAGTTATGAGCAATAGGAATTGCTGAACGAGTTTGTCTTACTCATAATCGATCTACTATCTAAATTTACTGCATTACTGCATTTTGAGTGCATTGCCATAGCAACCTAGTAGATTATATTACATGTAGCCAATAAAAATGCCAGTCCAAATAAACAAATTAGATATTCGTTAATTGCAATATATTCAAAAATAATTTTATCAAAACAAAATTTAATGTTATTTTTGAACTTTATTTATCCTAAATTTTACCCAGGGCTAGCTAATAAATGATACTTTGACCTCTGAGGGGAAGACCCAACATGTATCTGAGATGTACTTAATGGTATTTCGATTCACATAATAACAAAGTAATTTATTCTTTGCCATGTGCTAAAATATTTGTCTACAAAAACTGCTGCCGTAGTTAAAGTTTATTTTTTCTTTATTTCTCTTAATCTTTTACTCCATAAATTTTACACCTTTGCAAACAAAGCAGACTCAGATCAAACAACTGCTGCGGGAGCCATCTGATCAGGGTCTGCACTGTTTGCTTATGATACCGTATAACCCTTTACTCCATCAACATTTATGTAAGACATTGTATCATGACATCATGAATATTAATTAGATTCGCTTTTGTAATAGGACATGAACACAGGAATTGTTGGCCATGATAAAACTATAGAATCACATCTGTATCATACCATAAGCAAACAGAGCAGACCCTGATCAGACGGCTCCTAAAGGAGTCTACTCTATTTGCAAAGATTTATGGAGTAAAGGGATAAAATAGATAAGAGTCTACAGTTTCTGCCATCGCTAAACATTCCTGTGTCCACATACTATTATAACACTTAATTTTATCATGTACTATTATAACACTTAATTTAATTACCGTAATATTCATGATACTGGTAACATTATTTCTCACATGAATATTCATTGCGTACAGGATACTCAAATGAGTGGCAGCAAGCTAGGGTTTGACTGGGAAATTAAAGACTTTGATAAGACTTTCATAGGTCCTTATGCAACTTATTTACAGCTCTGGACACAATGTTTATATAATGCAGCTTTTCATCTGAATCAAAACTGTTTAACCCTTTCCTCCATAAATACACCTTAATTTCTATGCCTCTGTAAAAATCACCTATTGAAACCATTGTGATAAATAGAGCATTTGCTCCTATAGGAGCAAATTCTCTATTTATCACAATGGTTTCAAACTACAAAATTCTAAAATTGTCCTTCTCTCTACTTAACCCTTTCCCTGATATTAACGTGTTTTCACGCATTTGCAAACAGAGTAGACCCAGATCAGATGGCTCCTAGAGGAGCCGTCTGATCAGGGTCTGCTCTGTTTGCTAATAGAATTTGAAAGATCTGTTTGTTTGCTTTCTAAAATGTCTACAATGCTCCACCTTTCATATTTATTTATAACTATTTTGTTAATAAATATTCAGTAGCTATTGAAATATGGGCTACATGTAAATATAGAACAGGGAAAGGGTTAATGCTCCTTTTCGGTACATTTATTCAATGTGGTTGGGTCTAAAACTAGCCTATGAAGGAATGGGTTTATCAAGAAAATGGACAGCCAGGTACAATGGCAGAAAGTATAAAATCATATCTATATTATTTCAAAAGCAAACGAAGCCGACCCTGATCAGATGGCTTCTACATTGTATAGGAGAAATCTGATCTGTGTCTGGTTTGTTTGCAAAAGGGTTGAAAGGCATATCTATGTGGTAAAAGATTAAGTGTATAATCTACAAATATATTTCTATTTGTACAGTCTTAATGGTCCTCAATGTGTGATGACGATCACAATTCTCTCAAAAATATGTTTAACCCTTTACTTCACAGTTACAACTTTTAAAGCCTTTACAAACAGAGTAGACCCATGTCAGAAAGCTCTTGTAAGAACTTATTAACTGATTACTTATTAACCCATTCCTCATAGGCTATTTTTAGACCCAACCACTGCAAATAAATCTACCAAAAAGGAGCATTTACTAGAGAAAAGGAAAATTGTGTAGTTTTGAAACCATTGTGATAAATATTGAGCATCTGCTCCATAGGAGCAAATGCTCTATTTATCACAATGGTTTCAAAAAGTGACTTTTACAGAGGCGTAGAAAGGCATATTTACGGAGGAAAAGGTTAAATAATATAGATCTCATTCTACAGTTTTTATCGTGACCACAAATTTTCTTGTTCATTTGCCATTACAAAAATTCAATTAATGAATATTCATGAGGTCATAAATTTCTTGTATACATACTCAAGAGGTAACAGGTTGAGCTCTACACTGATATCACTAAAGTCCCACAGTTCAATTATGTAACATCCATCAATCATCACGTCACATCCAATCAATACAGCCGCATATAATTAATCCACATTAAAGAAAACTCATAGAGATCCATTGTTAATGTTTTACTCAATAGAGACAACCTTTGGCACATTTGCAAACAAGGTAGACCCTGATCCCATGACTCCTGTAGGAGCTGACTGATCAGGGTCTGCTCTGTTTGTGTATGATATAACATAAATATAATTCTACAGTTATTCATACAGTCTGAGTCATTATTTCTGACATGAATACTCATTGAGTAATTATAAAGGGTTAAAAATTATAATTTCTACATACCATTAATTTCAATAGTAAACACACAAACAGCAAGATATCGATAACATCATAATTTCACTGTGGTATATAGCACTTGATGAGTACACGATGATACGAGCATAACAGGAGATAGTGAAAACAGTGATAAACTAGTATTGTATATGTAGAGCTCACTTCCTCCTCGGGAAACAAGCAATTGATCGCTTGCAGTTACACGTCCTTTCTGCTACTGATAGGTTTTGGTCTGGCATTAACCCTTTATCTCATGAATATTCATGTAAGAGATAATGACTGTATGCTTATTAATTAGTTAATGGCATTATGAACAAAAGAAATTTGGCACTCAGTAGAATTTCATAAGCACTATGATTAACCTATTCCCTATTCAATATTCATGTAAAAATAATTACTTCATGAATATTTATTGACCCAATTTTCATATTGTAAAATTTCCAAGGGACTTTTTTGTTTTGAGAAAAACTGCAGAATCAGATCTATATGTCATAATCAAACAGGGCAGACCCTGATCAGACAGCTCCGATAGGAGCTACTCTGTATGCTAATGCATGAAAAGCGTTTATATGATGGAAAAGGATAAGCACACAGAGAAGGCCTTGACTTGATGGCTCCGGAAGAAGTGTCTGATCTGAGTCTACTCTATTTGCAAAAGGCCTTGCTCTCAAGTAAAGAATTAACCCTTTCCTCCATTAATATGCCTTTCTACGCCTCTGTAATAAACGCTTCTTGAAACCATTGTGATAAATAGAGCATTAAATGCTCCTATAGGAGCAAATGCTCTATTTATCACAATGGTTTAAAATTACAAAACTCTAAAACTTTACTTTACTCTAGTAAATGCTCCTTTTGGGTAGATTCATTCAAAGAGGTTGGGTCTAATAATAGCCTATAGAGGAAAGTCTGGATCTAATGCTGATATATCAGATCAAGAAACCCAATTGTATGATATTTGGGTACTAGTTCACAAATTTCACCCTTCACCTGATACAGATGGCTTTTCATGTTTTTGCAAACAGAGTAGACCAAGACTACCGGTAGATGACGCCTGTAGGAGCCATCTGATCAGGGTCTGCTCTATTTACTTGTGGAACTATATAGATCTTATTCTACAGTTTCTGTTGTGGACAAATATTTATGTTCTCATAAAAACTCAAGCCAATTAATATTCATTGTGACATTATTTCTAACATGAATATTGATCAGGGAAAAAATTATTATGGGTCAAAATTGCCAGCAGATAATATTTTGAACTAGATATATATGGAATACAGTATATTATTTAACTTGCAACTGAAATAAGTGTATCTTCCACGCCCTTAATGTTTCTACCCTAGCAAAAATACAAGAGGTCCATTATAGTACTGAATCACTCACCTAAGTACAATTAACCCTTCGCTTGCTATTCACGTCAATATACCTACCTGTAAATAGTGAAGACCCAGATGAGACAGCTCCTGCAGGAGCTGTCTCATCAGGGTCTGCACTATTTACAAGTTGATTGTGCAACCAGTGCACTCCACAGCAGTGATTGCATAGAGAAATACTTGTACACAGTGAAGATATATGTAATTATACAACAGGGCATGGGTAAAGAAGGAGAAATGTATTTTAAAATTCAGCAAGGGAAGGGTTAAAAACATAAAAACTAAGCGAATTAATATTCAAGTCATTAATTCATACATGGATATTCAACAGGTAAAAGATTTAAACACAGTAAAATATGCATTTTAAAAAAATAAAATTAGGGGTACATGAATCTGAGAAATACAGTTCCACACCTTATTGAACTAAAAAAGTCAGAGATCTTACAGCCCTACACATTGCTTTTTAACATTTCCCTGATGAACATTTATGCATGAATTAGTCACTTCATGAATATTCATTAACTTATGTTTTATAAAGTAAACTTTTCAAGCGATTTTTTATTTTTTATGCTAAAACAGTTAGATCTGTATACATGTATAACTTCATAGCAAACATAGCAGACCTTGATCTGACAGCTACTAGAGGGACCATTAAGCTGGGTCTATTCTGTTTGCAAAGTCATGAAAAAGCAATTATAAGAAGGAAAGGGTTAATTTGACAAACATCAAGAATAAACAAAGGCCCTACGTAAAGTATGCAAGTTCTTAATGAATCAAGGGAAATAACTCTAGACCTACTGTATGAGGCACCCTTTGAAATTTTACCAAAAAAAAACCCCACATTATTTCTGAATACAAAGATGAATATGAAGAAATAAATATGCTATTGTTTACAAGTAAAGATATGTCACTTTCAATAAAACAAAGGAATGTATTGGCCTCACAAAGGAGAGGTCCAAGTTTGATCTTTCATGGGTCAAATCAAAACACATCATGGTCCTTAATTAAATGGAGCTAAATTAGGACAACTAAGAATGACCCTTGACCTTGTAGATGCATACATGTGATAACTACCGACGGTAGGTGAATTCTACCGTTTTCAGAGGTGGTCTACCGTTCTACCGCTTCGTTACCCGTTTCTACCGTTTAACCGATTCTGCCACGGCATTTTTTAAGTGACCTATATTTTCTTCCCTGGGTTAGATTATCTGTTAGTTCTCTACACACACAAGCCCCCTTTAGCATGCTGTCATGCTGTGATCCACGCTTGGCCTGTTTTGGTATGGTCCCCCCGCGGAGAACATCCGCATTATGTAATCACAAGTTGGTTCCCGTTTGCGCTGTACTGGAGTTATCAAAAAAGAATTCGGGAACCAGTCGTGTCAAAATGCAAATGGCGACATGCGCATGCACGCTTACAAATCAGACAGAATTCCATCCTACGGCAATGCCGCTGCACAAAATCCCAAATCCCCTCCCTAAATAAATAATTTAATCTGAATTCACATCGGGATGTTTTGTTTTCGTTTCACGGTCGCGAAAGAGAGTCGCTACTTGTTGCTTGGAGACTGCAAAATTTATTTCCGGTAGTGACGTTGCCCAGATACAGCATCTGGTGTGAAGGTTTTTACGCGATTTGATTGGTTAATTTATATATCAAAATCACAGTCTCTCGCGCGAGTCGAAAACGAAAGTGAAAAACATTTTGTTAACAAATGTGATTATCTGGACTTTCTATACGATAACGAAGCAGTTATGTCCGAAAGAAAAACTGACAGTGAGGGCAGTACTTTATTACATTTCTTCACTAGATCATAGAACTGTCACTGAGTCCAGAATAAACTCTGACATAGGCGACGTTGTCCACAAATACCACATGTGGCACGCATTATTTTTACTCAAGCGAGGAGACAAAATTAAAACGAGGGGAGTGACGTTATCATAGCTTCAAAAAGCAGTATACACTCCGACCGTTAACAACAAATAAAGAATATCCGAATATTCCGAACGATAAACAGTTTAGTTTTATTCAGCAAACCGGCAATACCAAAACGTACGAAAGATTCGTCCCCAGACCGATTGTACTGAATAAATCGAGGTTTGTTAACGTTTTTTCATAGATTTTTTTGACTTGAGGTTGGGAATTTTCCTCCAAAAATTGGAGAAAACACTTTTTTGCCATTGGGAATATAGCCGAATAAGGGCTATAAAATAAGCCTAAAAAGCACCGAAACTGTAATAATATAAGATAAAATGGAATATTTTTTTCATTATGATAAAACAGTATAATAAGTCTTGATTTTTCCATGACATTAATTATGGGAGCTGTCTGATCTTGGTCTACTCTGTTTGCAAATGAGTGAAACATGTTTATATGAAGGAAAGGGTTAATGGGGTTATTGATCTCTAGGCATTGTAAGGATTGGAGATGATGCCATGGCTGTGTATAGATGTAGTCTGTATAATGTATGGTTTGTAAAGGTAGATTTATTATTATAACAGCACATGGACATTTGATTTTGTTTGGCCAAGCCAGAAAGTGTGGAATCATTCCAATATCATAAGCAAACAGAGCAGACCCTGACCAGATAGCTCCTATGCATGAAAAGGCGTTGATATGAGGGAAAGTGTGTTTAAATGTTATGTGAGTGAGTGAGTGAGTTGGGTTTTACGGCACCGCGACACTAAGTAGGTCATATAGGTCATATGTTATGTGTGTAGTATAAGGTTTATAATGGCATGGCATGGTATGGTATGTGGGTAATACCGTAACAGTATTTATGGTAAGGTATGAATGATTATGTGAAAAGGTATAAAAAAAAACGTAAGTATCTAGAAGATAAATTTTTCGTCTCGATATATTTTGTTGTGTCGGTAAAATCTACCTGACAAAAGTCAAATCTACCTGACAAATTTCCAAAATCTACCTGACATGCTTCAACAGGTTATCACATGTATGTAGATGAGAATCTTAGAGATTATGATGACTAAATACTGTGTGTGGTATGACAGAATTAATCAGATAAGAAACATAATAACTGTTTGAATGTTATATATTAACCCTTCTCTTGCTGAATTTTAAAATGCATTTCTTCTTCTTTACCCGTGCCCTGTGGTATAGTTACATATATCTTCACTGTCTGCAATTATTTCTCTGTGCAATCACTGCTGTGGAGTGCACTGGTTGCACAATCAATTTGTTAATAGTGCAGACCCTGATGAGACAGCTCCTGCAGGAGCTGTCTCATCTGGGTCTTCACTATTTACAGGTACGTATATTGACGTGAATAGCAAGCGAAGGGTTAACTATGTCAGTGATAAGTATTCGGACAGACAAGCATAGGCAAATAGTGCAGACCCAGATCAAATAGATCCTCAATGAGCCGTTTGATCAGGGTCTACACTATGTCTCATTTAACCCTTTCACGCATTTGTAAACAGAGTAGACCCAGTTCAGACAGCTTCTATAAGAGCCGTCTAATCAGGGTCTGCTCTGTTTGCTAATGGAATTTGAGAGGTTTGTTTCTTTTCTTTCTAAAATGGCTCCAATGTTCTACCTTCCATATTTCATTGTTACTATTTTTTGCATGAATATTCAGTAGGTATTGACATTTGGAAGAAACATAGAAACATAATTAACAAAACTCCATAAATACGCCTTTCTATGCCTTTGCAAACTGAGTAGACCCAGATCAGGGTCTACTCTGTTTGCTTATGAAACTATATAGATCTGATTTTACTGTTTCTGCCATAGCAAAAAATTCCTGTGTCCATGCGCATGTGCTATCATAGAAAATTAGTCTTATTAATATTCATGATGTCAATATTTCTTGCATCTTGCATGAATATTCATGAAGGAAAGGGTTAACCTAATGGTGTGATGGCCAAGACAGACTCTGAATGGTCAGTCTAATAACTGGGAAGACAAATGGATGAACAGTGCAAGCCATTATCTGTCTGCAACAGAAGAACATTAACCCTATCAATATGGTAAACAAGTGAACTAGCAGTTATGAACAGTTTAGACTCAGATCAGAGATCTCCTCTAGGAGGTCTCCAATCAAGGTCTGCACTGTTTGTCATTCAAAGTCTTCTGAAAATTTTACACTTTTCATACTGTATTGATTGACTCTATACTTAACCCTTTGCTACATAAATACAACTGTTCACGCTTCTGCAAACATAGTAGACCCATATCATCAGATGGCTCCTGTAGGAGCCATCTGATCAGGATCTGCTGTTTGCTTTTATGATATAAATCTGGTTTTGACAGAATGCTCTTATGGTTTAAAAAAAAAACCTTGTTGATTGCGCCATTATAATAAATCAGTTAATTGATATTCATGGCATCATTATTTCCTGCATGAATATTAATGGAGTAAAGACCAATTCTACTTTGATGAGACTGTAGACAGTGTCTCGTAACAGTCTACTACACACCAATGCCGGTCAAGATGATAACACCAAATATATTGGTTGTCTATGTCTACAGCTCCCATGACACCTTTTCCAGACTGAATTATTGTGATGGTCTGAAAGTGATGTGGTCTATCATATTTTAACAATTCATTTTTATTTTTCAATTCATTTATTTATTTAATTGAATATTAACCTATTTGTCAGTAGATTTTGAATAATAATCAGAACAAAGCCTGATCAGACATTAGCCCTCTGATCTGTGTCAACACTGTTTGCAATGCTAGTACATAGAGGATCTTACATGAGTTCATTACACATTGTTTTTATGAAACGAGTTTACTATAATAATATGACACGAGCTTTAGCGAGTGTCATATTCATTACAGTAAACGAGTTTCATAAAAACAATGTATAATGAACACGAATGTAAGATTCTTTTCATCACATAATCCTTAAAATGCCATAGAAAATAAATCAGACTAGCTGGCGGCTGGTTCTGCCATTGCTTTACAAACAGCGTAGTAATACAATGGACGACGTGCATGGAGAACTACGATTGGCTAACGCTTTTTAAATGAGCACTACGATTGGTTAACTTGCTAATTTGCATAAAAAATGCACTAGTGCAATTCTGCGAAATACGACACTCCCTCATGGTAGATTATGTGATAAACTCATTTCTGGCATTCAATTTTAGGTTAAAGCATATGCAGTTGAACCCCTCTAATGTGACCACTCAATAAATAAATATGGTTGTATTTACAAGCAGGTGGTTGCTTAATGCAGGCTAAAAGTAATGCAGAAAGCTCCTATGGGATCTTTCTGCATTACTTCCATCCTGCATTGAGCTACCACCTGCCCCAAACAATCGGAATTATACTTGTTTCTGATGGTCGCATTAGAGGGGTTTTACTGTACTGGTAAATCTATAAGACACAAGTTACAGTATTGTTTCAAATTGACCACACTTGTATAATATACTGGTAAATCAGCTGTAAGATTCAAGATATAGTATTATTTTAAATTGTCCACACTTGTATAATATACCCCAACATCGAATAAACCATTTGCATGCAAATATTATCTCTACATGATACAAAACCTCTTATAATGTCTATTGATACAGACTGAAGCAAACTATATAGCACATGCTCTACTAAAGAATATACAATGTTACCATGCAAGGTGTGTGGGCGAGACCTTAAACCCTATATTCCATAACTATGCCTTTCTATGTCTTTGCAAACAGAGTATACCCAGATTAGACGGCTCCTGGAGGAGCCGTCTGATCAGGGTCTGCTCTGTTTGCTTATGATATAATATAGATATAATTCTACAGTTTCTATCATTGCCAAACAATTATGTGTCCATTTGCTATTATAACAATTACATGTATTCAAATTAATATTCATGACGTCATTATTTTTTACAGGAATATTAAAGTCTTTTATCAGCAAGTTTGAAGTAAGACATTGAGTAATTCTTAGTCTCATCTGGATCCAGATCAGTTTACAAATATTTGACCCAAAACTTTCTTAGGATAAGAAACCCTCATGGTTCTGTATAAATCAATAACCAATCCTGGTTTTCCTTCTGAAAGCCAGACACATTGCGTAAAAATGAGCTACTTTTGACGAAATTAACAGAAGACCAATATAGTTAGACCCTAAACATCCCAAAACTTCACCCTTTGAAATGCTGAATATTTGAAATGGGATGGTCCATGAGTGTTTCACTATAACCCATTCAGTATGAAAAGCCTTAATTTGCTAAAGGAATTTAAATGAAAAACAGTGTAGATCAAGATCAATGGGTTTCTCTAGGAGGACTCTGACCTAGGTCTACGCTTTTGGCAAATGCCAGTATACTGGTTTCCCTCATTCAAAGGGTTAATTATAGATAGTAGGTACATGAAAATAGTGATTTAGAGAACACAGCCTTAGCATGCAGTTCAAGCTGTGCTAATAATCCTGCGGAAACACTGTTTTCTGCTTAAATTTCTGTCTGCCTCATTTATAAACACTAACTCATGAAGATTCCATTTTGTTAAGAAACAATTCATCTAAGTGGTGAACAGCCTAGATCCCATTTACCAACTAAATCACCCATTGACAGACTGGGATCCAACCTATTTCCAAAACTAGTCTGGTACAGATTGTAGCAGGAGCAAGAGAGGAAGCCTGACTGGCTAAGCCAAACTTTATTTCTATACCAACTGGCTAAGCCAAGCTTTATTTCTATACCAATTACAATAGAACCTCTCGATAGCGACCATTTTATGAATAAACATGTTTTTCTTCAATAGCAGGTGACTGCTTAATGTAGAATGAAAATATTACAGAAAATTTCTATGGGAGCTTTGTGCATTACTCTAATCTTGCATAAAGCAAGAAGCTACCATCCATTTTCAAACTAGGCTTTGGTTGAATGGTCATTAAACCATTACAATATCATGAATATCTATTAGCTGATTTTTTTAATGTACACTTTTCAAGGGATGTTGTTCCTTTGACAAAAACTGTAAATTCAGATCTAATTATCATGTCAAAAGCAAATAGAGCAGACCTTGATCAGATGGCTCCTATAAGAGCCATCTGATATGGGTCTACTCTGTTTGCAAATGCGTGAAAAGGTGTTTATATGAGGGAAAAGGTTAATACAGATTTTTTACAGTAACAAGATTTTTAAAGCAGGTGACAGTTTTGTTCATTTTTTTACAAAGATTAAAGAAGGTGATAATATAAAGCAATTAAACCTTTACTCCATGAATATTCATACAAGAAATAATGACATCATGAATATTTATACGCTGTGTTTTTTCTTTATAATAAACACAGCATTGTTTTTGGCCATGGCAGAAACTGTAAAAAAGATATCTATATTAAAAGACAAACAGAGCAGCTCCTGATCAGATGACTCCTAAAGGAGCAGTCTGATCTGGGTCTACTCTGCTAGCAAATGCCTCAAAATGTGTCTCCATAAGGTAAAGGGTTAAACTTTTATTTGATTACTATTTAGGTAAGGCTCCTCCTATTTTGAATAACGATTAATTCTTCTGTTAAGATATAACTAAAAGAAATTTATTGCCATGGCAAAGAGCATCAGATCTGTAACATATATCAAGCAAACAGAGTAGACTCTAATCAGACAGCTTCTACAGGAGCTGTCTCATCTGAATCTACACTGTTGTAAATATGTAAATATGCTTCTTTATCAGGTCAAACTTAACCCTTCCAGTGTGGGAAACAAGTCACTAATGTCCTTTGCGAACGGTGTAGACCCAGATGAGAGGGCTCCTTGAGGAGCCCTCTCATCAGGGTCTTCTACTCAGTACTGTTTGCCATGTTACATTTTTCTTTAGAAAAAATCCTTTAACCCTTCGCTTGCTGAATTTAAAAATACATTTCTCCTTCTTTACCCATGCTCTGTTGTATAATTACATATATCTTCACTGCGTACAAGTATTTCGCTGTGCAATCACTGCTGTGGAGTGCACTGGTTGCACAATCAACTTGTAAATAGTGAAGACCCAGATGAGACAGCTCCTGCAGGAGCTGTCTCATCTGGGTCTTTACTGTTTACAGGTACGTATATTGACATGAATAGCAAGCGAAGGGTTAATATTCACCATAAGCTTGACCTGTTTGAATTTTGGAATAGTCTATAGGAAAATCCAGCATTGTAAGGGTTAAAATCTATCAAACTTTGTGCTGATTTACAATGCCTTATGAAATCTGGCTCTTAGTAATCTTGGTAAACTATATTTCATGTATCATCTCATTACTGTTAATTCAATAGATCGTTCATCAATATAATTATTATTTTTAATTAAACCCTATCAATACTGAAATATTAAAGTGGAATAGCCCATTAGTCTAAACTATAAAGTCCATTCAGTGTGAAAAGGCTTAAACTTGCTAGAGAAATTTGAATGACAAACATTGCAGACCCTGATTAGAGGGCTCCTCTAGGAGCCCTCTGATCTGGGTCTACATTGTTTGCAAATGACAGTTCATGTGTGACCAGGATTCAAAGGGTTATTCAACATTTTTTCTGTAGTTAAGAACGATAACCTGAATATCATTTAGCAATGATTGATGGAGTTCTAATATAAGCACAAAAGAAGGCTTTCAATTGCAATAAAATTAGTAACAAAATCATCTACAAATTCTACAACTAACAAGCACCTACAAGCTCACAACATCTACCCAGGGTTCATTTGGGTCACATGTTACATTACCTTTCCATTGGAATTAGACGAGCCAAGCAGATCGTCATCGCTAAAGTCATCGAAATTTAAATCCGATTTGGACCAATTCTGATCGAACAGTTCTTCTGCCAAGATAGCCGATAATCCGAAATCCAGACTCTGGGTAATATACCCTCTTTTATCACTTGTGGATTGGCTGTCCGACATGATTATACTATTTTCAATGTCACATGACATACAGTTTCTAGTTTTAGCACTGGACGTGTTAGCACCATTAGTGTTTTTATTAGTAGCAGATGGCCTAGTTTCGCCAAGCTTAGGATGCCGAAGAATAGGAGGAGATCGGAAACAAGAGTTATGGTTATACAGAGTAGAAGAGGTGGAGGCGAAGCGAGATGATGGGATGGATTTACTTCGTTCTTGGTTAAATCGCTTCAAAGCTTTACTTACTTGGCTCTCGCCTTCAGACACAGAGTTTGTGCGAGATGAGGTCATAGAATTGGAGTGAGCTGATGAGGTTGACAAGGGTCGCGAGGAGCCAGAACTTGGTGTTGGTGTGGCTGAGCCAGCACTGCCAAGTCCATTAGTAAAGGGACTGCTGCCTTCATTGTCAATTACTTCACTGTTCTCTTCATTTGCTTCTTCGCCATCACCACTATCTTTACACCACTCATCCCAGCCTGAGTCATCGTCTTTTGACGGTGACTTTGAGCTGGCACCGAGAATGGAACTGCTTTGCGAGCACTTATCACTGCTATTGTCCTGAAGTGTGCTCTCTTCTTCCCCATCATCTGAAGCTGGTTTGAACTTCTGTGAGTTGATCTTACTAACAAGAGCTTTCACATATCCACTTTCCATCACTGCAGAATTAAAATTATCATCTTCCGATAACTCACAATAGAATTTTTTTATATTTTTGTTTATTTCAGCAATTTCTTCGGCACAGTCTTTATCTTGGAATGGTTTTGATAGTTTGGGAGAAGAAGGCGAGGAATCAGAAGGCGAGCTTGTCGAACTAGTGTCTGTCTTTTCCTGAAGAGCTTGGAAACTCCTTAGTCTCTGCTTGACAATACCTTGAAAAGTCGGGGATGTGGGGGTCGACCAAGAAGGACGTTTCTGGGTAGGCGAAAAATCACTGGTTGATTCCAAGAGAGAACCTTTACCAGAATCTGTTGACTCGCCACTGGTAGGTCTTTTTGCTGTAGCCTGCTCTTGAAGTAATTCCTCAACAACACACTCTGCCACTTGGAGACATTTTTCGGAATCAGGAGAAAGGGGTTCCTCCAGAGAGACGGATGGATCATCAGGCTTTAGAATTAAACCATTGTTGTCTCTCTTGCCTACCTTCTTTGAAACCACTCTGTTGATGAGGTGTTCAAGGAATTTTGGTTTCCCTGGAGCTGAAATAGACCAAAATAATAATATCAGGACATTAGATAAAGGTGCATATTCAAAGTGCTAAAATCCTCTCTTCCATTATAATGATCAACCATCCTAACTCTATCCTTCATATCAACACATTTTCATGCATTTGCATATAGGGCAGACCTAGCTCAGAAGGCTCTTGAAGGAGCCGTCTGTTCATGGTATGCTCTGTTTGTTTATAATATAGATATGATTCTAAAGTTTATGTCATGGCCAAAAAGTCCTGTGTCCATGTACTATTATAACAGTTAAGCAAATCTATACCTTTGGAGTTATACACAAAACCAGACACACATACGGACAGACAGGCAACAATACACTTTAACCATTTACTCCATAAATACACCATTCTATGCCTTTTCAAACATAGTAGACCCAGATCAGATGGCTCCTATATATAAGAGCCATCTGATCAGTGTCTGCTCTATTTGCTCATAATATAATATAGATATGATTCTAAAGTATATGTCATGGCCAAAACGTCCCGTGTCCAGGTACTATAACAATTAATCAAATCAATATTCATTAGATCATTATTTCTTACATGAATATTCATGCAGTAAAGAGTTAAATGATTCCCTCGACCCTTTCTGAAGTGCACTTTATGTATTTACCCTGATTATTCAAGCACAGTAGAACCTGTCTAAGTGACTATGAATTGATTGAGTGCAAAAATCTTAAAAAAGCAGGTGGTAGCTTAATGCAGGTCAAAAGTAATACATTATTTTTGACCTGCATTAAGCTACCACCTGCCCTACAGACCCATGACTATACCTCTTTTTGATGGTTGCTTAACCCATTCCCTCATAGGCTATTTTTAGATCCTACCTCTTTGAATAAATCTACCGAAAAGGAGCATTAACTAGCTAGAGAAAAGGAAATTTTTAGAATTGTGTAGTTCTGAAACCATTGTGATAAATAGAGCATTTGCTCCATAGGAGCTATTAATGCTCTATTTATCACAATGGTTTCAAAAAGTGACTTTTACAGAGGCGCAGAATGGCGTATTTATTCAGATGAAAGGGTTAAGACCATAGTTGGACACCTACTCTCCCCTCTCTCTAACAGTTTTTACAGCAGTATTGGGCAATTTTTTGTAACTTTTATCAGACCGATGTAATAGCAAATGGTGAAGACCCTGATCAAATAGCTCTCAGCTCATTGAGGAATTGTTTGATCTGGGTCTGCACTATAATGCATATGCCTGAGTTTGTCTGTCCGAAAACCATATTCTCCCAAATAAACACCACTATTCTAATAAATGCCCCCAACTTCTACTGGGATACTAATGACTATAAAACGTCTAAAACCTTATTTAATAATCATTAACACATTCCCTCATAGGCTATTTTTAGATCCAACCAATTTGAATAAATCTACCGAAAAGGAACATTAACTCAGAGAAAAGGAAAATTTTAGAATTTTGTATTTTGTAACCATTGCAAATGCTCTATTTATCACAATCAGATTTCAATAGGTGATTTTTACAGGGGCGTAGAAAGGCGTATTCATGGAGGAAAGGGTTAAATAAAGCAATATAGAATTTTCATAATACAGATGGCAGCTTAATGCAGACTGAAAACAATGCAGAAAGCTGCTATGGGAGCATTAAGCAACCACCTGTGTACAAAATGCAAGAAATTCCTTTTAAAACATGTAATGAGATTATACCGTACTTTAGATAATTAGGGTACAGAAAAATAAATGTTTGTCTTTTATTTAGCACATACTTGCATAAAATTAACATACAAACTCTACACTTGTAACAATGTTCAATCCTTTGAAAAGTTACTTTAATTCTTTCTTTCAATGTAGATTATTTAGCATTTTCACATACATTAAAAGGTCGAATTAAGAAACAAATTCTTCTCTAAAAATACTAGAATAAGATGAAACAGAAAATCTAAAATATTTCTTTGATACTTTTAGTGTATGGTAATTTACATTTCATCTTTGACCAGTAAAATCTGTTAACCCTTTCCTACATAAATGCGCCTTTCTACGCCTCTGTAAAATTACCACCTATATTGAAACCATTGTAATAAATAGAGTTCTAGTAATAGTAATAGTGCTCTATTTATCACAATGGTTTCAACTACAAAATTATAAAATTTTCCATTTCTCTAGTTAAAGCTCCTTTTCAGTATATTTATTCAAAGTGGTTTGATAAAAAAATAGCCTATGAGGGAATGGATATCATTAAAATACTGTTAACCCTTTCCCTGGTCTGTGTTTATTCCAGATTTCAATACCAATGTTGAATATTCATGCATGGACAAAATACTTATAATGAAATATGAAAGGTGAAACATTGCAGCCATTTTAAAAAGACTATATAAGTAGAGAAACAGATCTATCTAATTCCATTGCCTAACAGAGCAGACCCTGATCAGACGGCTCCTATATCTGGGTCTTCTCTGTTTGCAAATACTTAAAAAAGTGTTTATATGAAGGAAAGGGTTGAAGCCACATAAAATGATACAAACAAACAATCATCCTAAAGAAACGAAGTGTTGAGGCCAAGAATATTGGTGTGACATACCCGAATACCCAAATTATCCTTAGTATACCAATACCCTAAGTATTCAGACAGACAAACTTAGGCAAAAAGTGCAGACTCGGATCAAACTGCTTTCTGAGGAGTACTTTGATCAGGGTATTCACTATTATCTACTAAATCAGTCTAGTTTAACTCTTTATTCCATATGTACACATTTTTAAGTCTTTAAAATTTTAACATTGAAAACTTAGATTAATAGAATCAAGCATGGGGTTTGTTAAAGCCGGGGGGTTAAAGCTGACGTTTCCGACTGGAACAGACCAACCTCGGGTATAGAACACCCCGGCTTTAACAAAACCCATGCTTGATTATTTTTCTCGCTGAAATACGCTCTAAAACCAAGTAAATTAACGAATTTTGTGAAGTACTACTTTACATTGCGCAATACGACTTCCATATCTAAATAGCAACAGACCGCAGCATGACTTTAGGCGTGACACCAAAATGACGTCATTTGTTATGACAACCATAAACGTTACGTTTTGGCGTAAATATAAAATGACTGAGTGACTACAAAACAACGTCTTCGGTTAATTAAATAGGCTTTTAAAGTGTTTATATGATAAATAGAATTTCATATTCATGCTAATTACTTATATTAATTTCAATTCACAAGGTTGTTGCCTATACAAATGTTGGTATAATTCTGTAAGAATTCCTTCCCCTGTATTGATTTTACCCAATCGCGCGTATGAATACACTAGTCACGGGGTGTTCCAGATAAGGATTTCTAGTACGGCTATTTTTAGTAACTCAGCTTATCTAGCACGGCTGAGAAGCGAGTATAAAAACTCCTGTTGGAGCTGTCTGATCAGAGTCTGTTCTTTTTGCTTTTGAAATAATACAGATCTGATTCTACATTTTTAACCAGAGCCAAAAATGTCCTTGTTTAAATGCCACTATAAACTGTCAGCTAAAATAATACAGTGAAGCTCACTTATAACGAAGTCCTCGGGACCCTCTGATTTCTTTCGTTATATCCAAATTTCGTTATATCAGGTCCATTTTACTATTTGTAATCCGAGAGGGGGGAATAAATTTTATTTTGTTATATGCAGTATTTCGTTATATCCAAGTTCGTTATAAGTGAGCTTCACTGTATTCATAAAGTTATTTCATTAAGTAATTTAAGGTTCAACCCATTTCCTCATATTTATCCCTTTTGACACAGAACATTAATTTTGTTCCATAGAAACAAAATTAATGCTCTTTTTATCACAATGTTTTCAAAACTACATAATTCTGAAATTTTCCTTTTTTCTAGTAAAAGCCTCTTTTCAGTAGATTTATCCAAAGAGGTTGGGTCTAAAAATAGCCAATGAGGTAATGGGTAAAAGTTAAAATAAAATGTAGCCTATGAGGTTTAAGCTATAATAAAACGATGTCAATCTGAATTATTCAGCTTTACAAATTGGTTGAATGGGTAGACCAAGCGTCTGAATATTTAGAGTAAATATACTACTGACCACCATGCCACTTTATGACCAGATGACGTAGGCTCACACTACCAGGGTTGTATGTGGCCTTGACACCTTCTGACACCGGCCACACTTGTATCAACATCTTCTATATCCAAGCAACTACAGATATGAGGCTAAGTCCAAGAACACTATTGAAGCTAACTAAAAATGGTTGTGTCAACAAGTATTCTCTCTCCAATTACAGGATATTTCCTTGAAAGATAGCAATCCCTAGTTACCCTATGTATCCTGACACCCATACTCTCCTCTCCATTTGTTTAACCCTTTCCCTGTTTTATGTTTATTGCAAATTTCAATACCTACTGCATATTTATGAACAAAATAGTTCTAATGAAATACGGAAGGTGGAACATTGTAGCCATTTTAGAAAGTAAAGAAACATATCTATCAATTTCCTTTAGCAAACAGAGCAGACCCTGATCAGATGGCTCCTATAGGAGCCATCTGATCTGGGTCTACTCTGTTTGCAAATGCGTGAAAAGGTGTTTATATAAGGGAAAGGATGAACTCTTTCCATCATTTAAACGCTTTTTCACACCTTCGCATGCAGAGTAGACTCAGATCAGATGGTTCCTGTAGCAGCTGTCTGATCAGGGTCTGCTCTGTTTGCTTATGAATTTATAATAGATCTTTATCTACAATGTGTACCCATACCAAAACATTCCAAAATTCAGCTAATAAATATTCATGTTGTCATTATCTCTTACATAAATTTTAAACAGGGAATTCATGCCAAAAATAATGACATCATGAATATTAATGAGCTGATTTTTTATAATGGCACTATATGCATGTACTGTACAAGGGAATTTTGACAATTGAAGATTTATATCATTTCATAAGCAAGAGAGCAGACCCTAATCCGACTGCTCTGACAGGAGCTATCAGATCTTGGTCTACTCATTTTGCAAAGGTGTCAAAAGGCATATTAATTGAGTAAAGGGTTAAAAAGCTGAATAATTCAATTTGGAATGATTCTGATATTTTTTAATTACCCTGACATAGTAACAAACAATGTAGAGCCAGATCAAACTACTCTTTCAGGAGCTGTTTGATCTGGGTGTGCACTATTTGCCTAGGTTTGGCTGTCCGAATATTTAGGATAATGAAGGTAAAAGTATTTCTGTCACACAAAAATATCCGGGAGTTGATCATCACAGAATATTCGAAAGTAATTTATCCGTTCACTTTCAAATTGCATCTGTCAGGTTTGTTCTGAAGTTAGAGATTTTTTGTAACAATAGGATAATGACCTCAAGCTGTACTGTGGTCAATCAAATGAAATTTGTACTGTTAGTCACAGAATCAAAGAAAACAAAAATATTCGGTTTATTTCCTAAAAGGGAAAGTTACCGTAACCTTTTTCACTAATGCACAGTTGTATGATATTGATCAATTCATGAATATTCATTAACTAAATTTTCATAATGTAAAATTCTCAAGGAAAAATTTGGCCTGAACAAAAACTGTAAGATCAGATCTATGCAATTCCATAAGCAAACAGAACAGACAGGCTGATCAGATGGCTCTTTCATGAGCTTTCTGATCTGGGTCTACTGTGTTTGCAAATGCATGAAAAAAGCATATCTATGAGGTAAAGGGTAAAACATATCTACAATGTATCACAATATCCATATTCACAGCTTAAGACTTCTTTAACCCAGTCACTAATGTCTTTGCAAACAGTGTAGACCCAGATGAGAAGGCACCTAAAGGAGCTCTCTCATCAGGGTCTGCATTGTTTGTCATGTTACACTTTTCTTTAATTTTCACCATAAGCTTGACCTATTTGAATTTCAGAATAGTCCATTTGAAAATTCAGTGCTGTAAAGGTTAAGGAATTACCTCTTATTAACCAGCAGGGACTCTGTGATAACCTATGCAAACAGTTTGGATCAAGATGAGTCACTGACTAATTTGGCATCTTATCAGGATAGAAACTGTTTGACATTCTAATTGTAACAGTTTTGAAAGGAAAAAAAGCTTTGAGAATTGCAGCAGACAACAATTTTACTGATGACATTTTACTTTAACCTTCATATAAACACCTTTTCATGCATTTGCAAACAGAGATTTAGTAGACCCAGATCAGACGTCTCCTGTAGGAGCCGACTGATCAGGGTCTGCTCTGTTTGCAAATGGAATTTGAAAAATCTGTTTCTTTACTTACTAAAACGGCTACAATGTTCAACCTTCCTAATATTTCTATAACAATTTTGTCCATTAATACTAGTAGGTATTGAAATTTGGAGTAAACATAGAACAGGGAAAGGGTTAAGTGAACAAAGAAATAAGATGCACTGTAACAAGACTAACAACCATTGATACTTTGAAGGAGAAGTGACAAGTGGAATGAGGTTTTTGACCGACAGTACTGAGGCACAGTACAGTGTTTCAATGTTAAAGGACAATCATGTGTTACATTAGTCAAAGTATTTCACTTGGACGGATGAAAGTATTTTGCCATCTTTACCCTAAATATTCAAACATCCCTCAACCCCCAGGTTGTTAGTTAACCCTTTCCCTGTTCTATGTTTATTTCAAATTTCAATACCTACCAAATATTCATGGACAAAATAAGTTATATATTATAATGAAAAGAGGGCCAAGATGGCTATTAATCGCTCACCTGATTACCATAGATTTAAGGTTAAAGCTGGGTAGTCCCAGGATGGGACAACCTATTATATGAGGGAACAATGTTGATACTAGTGGATCATGAGCAGTGGCTCTGGGCAACAAGACCACAGACATTCAACTCACATCTGTGAACATCAGAAAACTGAGAACTTGGTCACGGCAGAAATTGAAGAATCAGAACTATTATATTCATTAATCCTTTACTTCATGAATATTCATGTAAGAAATAATGGCATTATGAATATTAATTAGATTATTGTTATTATAGTTCATGGACACAGGAAGTTTTGGCCATGGCAGAAACTGTAGAATCATATCTATATCATATCATAAGCAAAGAGAGCAGATCTTAATCAGATGGCTCCTACAGGATCTGTCTGATCTGGGTCTACATACTCTGTTTGCAAAGCCGTAGAGTAGCATATTTATGGAGTGAAAGATTTAGGAAACAGAGCAAACCTTGAACAGACAGCTCCTGCAGAAGCTGCCTGATCTAATATGGAAAAAACAGACAAACAGGGAGACCCACATACGAAAGGAAAGTGTCAGCACCAAACACCACCAAACAAGAAACGGCACAGCCACAAGACAAAACCCAACAGAACACATATCAAGAGGTGAAACATTAAACATTAAGCATATTAAATAACAAAGTTGACCATCATGTGAATGCAGGAATACCGCATTGGAACGGTCAGTAGTCAAAAATGGCTACTGAGGGCTTAAACCTGGTTTATGGGTACCTAACCTCCCACCTTAAGTTTACTTTGTTTGCAAATGGTTAAAGGCAGTATGTATGGAGCTAAATAACAGAGTAGCAAATAGCATTGACACAGATAAAAATACTCCTTCTGGAGCTGTTTTATCTGGGTCTGCACAATTTGTCTAAGTTTATCTGTCCGAATATTTAGAATAATTAGGATATGATAGTGCAAAGGATTAAGTAACCTGTAAATTGCCCAACCTGTTTGTATGAGATGCCATGAAATAACTCAGGCAAGAAACCATTTCCTATGTAAACAGTTCAATGGGTTTAAAATGCTATAGTAATAATTGAACATAAACCTTTATACATGAACTCTTCTTTTTGATGTCAAATGGAGGTAGGAAATAAATACTTAACCCTTTACCTGATAGACACATATTTTTTATGTATTTCCAAACCTGTAGACCCAGATCAAACATATCCTGTAAAATCGTATGCTCTATTTGCTTAAGGAATCATAATCATGTTGATCTGATTATACAGTTTCTGCAACAGTCACAATTCCTTATTTGTAAAATGTCAGCTAGTTAATACTTATGATGTCATCATTTCTTACATGAATGTTCATTAGGTAAAATGCTAAACTTTAACTCCATAAATATTTAAAAATGAAAATAAAGTAGATCCAGATCAGACAGTTCCTGTAGGAGCTATCTGATCAGAGTCTGCTCTCTTTGCTTTTGAAATAGGAAATGGTATAGCTATGACTCTACAGTTTCTGCTGTCAAAACTTCCCCGTGCTTGTTACTATTTCTTACGTAAAATTTCATTAAGTTATATGTACATGAACAGAATGTACATCATTACCATTTATTTATGGTATAGTGGTTACTATAACGATATAGTAAAATGCACTTTTGAAGTGCATACTTCACTAAATACTGTACTATACTGCACTGTTATTTTGTTAACCCTTTCCTCCATCAATATTCATGTAAGAAATAATGACTTCCTGAATATTAATCAGATTAATTTGTTATAATAGCACATGGACACGGGAACTTTAGGCCATGACAGAAACTGTAGAATCATATCTATATCATACCACAAGCAAAAAAATGCGGAAACCGCATTAAAGCCGTATTTTTGTGTGTTGACCTTGACCCAATTTCATGTATCCTTGTATCAACTGAAAGGCCTTCACCAAAGCTATCTCCATACCATATATGAATTGTCTAGCACATGAGGTTCAGCAGTTAAGAAAAAATGTTGAAGTTTTTCAATAATGGCCAACTTGTCAAAATAGTGATTTTGACCTTGACCTTAGTAAATTTCAAATATCTTTATATCATTCATTATGACATGAATATTATGTAATATAAGTTTTATTAAAATACAAATTAAGGTAATTTATTGTCATAGCAAAGAGTAGCGAATCAGATCTGTAACATGCAAGCAAACAGAGAAGTCCCAGATCAGACAGAACCTAATCTGGGTCTTCTCTATTTACATGGGCATAAGAAGGCTGGATTATCAAATATAAGGTAATGTACTTGACTATCAACCATAACATTATAACAACCTATCTCTAAATCACATTCTAATTTGGAATCTTTGGACTCATTTCCTTTATAAAGGACACCATTTTCTTAACTGTTAAGTGACATCCGTTTTTTATGTTTAAAAATTCAAGGAATTCATGTAAATCTAAACACATGTTTGGTTGCAAAAGTGTGAAAATATAAGACCAAACATGTCTTTATAAGAAGGTGGTAGCTTAATGCAGGATGAAAGTTATGCAGAAAGTTCCTGTAGGCACTTTCTGCATAACTTTCGTCCTGCATTAAGCAATAACCTACTTATAAAGACAGCCATGTTTATTCATTAAGTGGTCGTATTAATGGGGTTTTACTGTATAAACAATTGATATAATTGTGGGAGGAGCAGTGGGACTCACTTTGGGGTGAGCGATATGAGCAACACATGTTGAAGTTATTGAATTTCCATTTAATAATGTAGCATATTCTGCCTTGACAAGCACAGAGCATCATAACCTTGTAGTATTAATTGATTGGATTCTCAATTTGACTGAAGACTACGTTACTATAATGAGAGGGCAAGCACATTTTGCAGGACATGGGTAATGCAGAAAGCTCCCAAAGGCCTTTTAACGCCTTTGTATCTTCTATGTAGATCCAGATCAGACGACTCCTGTAAAAGTGGCTCCTGTAGTGTATGATCAGGATCTGATGCATTAGTTTCTGCAATATGGCCAACAATTTTCTTGTTCATTTGCCATTATAAAAGTTCATTCAACTAAGGGTACCAGTAATTATGGTATGTATTTCTCCACATATTTTCAGAGGAGACATCGATTTAGATTTGGCTGTACATTTGTTTCTGATCGACCTAGACACATGATATACAACTCCATTATGGTAAGGATGCAGACAGTCTGGCTCTGAGTGACCAGACTGTGAAAATAACCAGAAATAGCAAAATTACTGTCTAAAATACAGCAAAACCTCTCACAGAGCTGCCACCCAAAAGTCTTGTCATTTACTTCATGAATATTCATGTAAGAAATAATGACATTATGATTTATGAATATTAATTAGATTATTTTTTATATTTGCTTATTAATGAACATGAGAAGGAAACTTTGGCCATGGCAGATGCTGTAGAATCAGATTTAGGAGCAAACCACCCAGATCAGACAGGTCCTACAGGAGCTTCTGATCTAGTCTACTCTATTTGCAAAGACATAAAAATGCATCAGTATGAGGTAATGGATTAAATTACTCCATAAATAAGCCTATCTATGTCTTTGCAAATAAAAAAGACCCAGATCAGACAGTTCTTATAGGAGCTGTCTGATAAGGGTCTGCTGTTTGCTTTTGAAATAATATATACATGTGATTCTATAGTTTCTGTCATGGCAACAGCTTCTTGTGTTTATGCTTCATTTTAAAAAATAAACCAATTAATGTTCACAGGATATACACTGTTTGTCATTCAAAACCATCTAGCATGTTTAACCCATTACCTCATAGGCTATTTTTAGATATAACCTTTTTGAATAAATCTACCTAAAACGAGCATTATCTAGAGAAAAGGAAACTTTTAGAATTTTGTAGTTTGAAACCATTGTGATAAATAGAGCATTTGCTCCTATAGGAGCAAATGCTCTATTTATTACAATGGTTTCACAAAGTGATTTTTACAGTCGTCAAAATTTAAAGTTGTCAATATGAGGGAATGGGTTAAGCCTTTCATGCATACTGAGTAGACTTTAAAGTTAAACACTGCTGGGTTATTCCACTCTGATTATCTTCAGTGTTGAAAATGCACTCTACAATTAGGCTATGAGGATGTCTATCAGAAAACATTTCTCAGTATTCAAAGACAAAGCATTTCATGTCTGGAACTTTCTTCTTGAAATTCTTAGACGTAGAACCAACATCAAATGGTCTTAACCTTTTACACCATGAATATTTATGTAAGAAATAATTACATCATCAATATTAATTAGATGCATTTTCATAATGGCATACAAACACAGAAGCATTGTCTCAGATCTGGGTTTACTGTTTGCAATGGTGTTAAAAGGCATGTTGATGGAGGATTAAGATTCAGAATATAGATAGATAGATAGATGCTTTATTGACACAAACTTTACAGGTAATATAGAGTTGTTGATAGAGCGTGCATAAAGCATTTCACGCCCAATTACAGAGGGTGGAAAGCTTCATCTCTCGACAGGTGCCCCAGCCCTGTAATTGCTGATTTTTTAAAATGGAATGGTCTTTCATTGTTTAGTCTGTATAAAAGGGTAATATTTGTAAACGGATATTATTTGCAAGATGATTTTGAATGACAAACATTGCAGACCCTGATCAGTGGGCTCCTCTATGAGCCTTCTGTTCTGGGTCTACATCATTTGCAAATGTCAGTACACTCGTTTCCCCACAATATCTCATGGCTAGGAATGATATACTTTTGTGTTGCTATTATAAGGTAATCAAATTCTGTTTATTTCATCGATACCTCTACCTGACAATGAGCAATGAGTTTCTTCTGCTTATGTTGACCCATTTCATTCTTATAATACAACTTATACTCTTTATAATTATACAAACATCTGAGTGTCAAACATAACAATTTACTTCATGTATATTCTTGAAGGAAACAATGACATTAAAAATATTTATTAACAGCATTTTAATAATGGTTTATATATGAACATGGGATTTTTTAGCCATGGCAGAAACTGGAGAAAACAGATCTACCGGTACATTGTTGTATACATGAACATTACTTCCAAGGGTTAACAGAGTAGACCAAGGTCAGACAGCTCCTACAGGAGCTGTCTGATCTGGGTCTACTCTGCTTGCAAAAACATCAAAAAGTGTCTCTTGTCATTTTACATTTTTCTTCAGAACAGTCCCTGAATATTCATGGTAAACTTGATCTGTTTGAATTTTGGAAGAGTCCATTTCAAGGGCTTGGTGGAAAACTATTCTAACTCCTTCACTTTAGTGAAGGAGTTAGAATAGTTTTGCACCAAGCCCTCGATTTGAAAATTCGTGTTGAAAGGGTTAAAGTGTACTGGTAGTAATTACAAACTGGCTTGTATCATACATGTTAATGTAGTTCAGGGAAGTATTTTTAGCTGAGAGTGTGGCTGTTCAATTAATGTAAATACATTTCGATATCAGGAGAACATGTTAACCTTTTCGATGCTGAAAATTATTTAACCCTTTACTTGATATATATGCCTTTTAATGCCAATAAAAACAGAGGAGATGGGTTTGTAGAGCTGAAAAAGACAATTTAGCATCATTTTGTAGCAGTTTAGTGTAGCCCTTGATCAGACTGACTGCTTCTTCTGGAGTTGTTTGATCTAGGTCTGCACTATTTTCCTAAGTTTGTCTGTCAAAATATTTCGTGGAGCTGAATAAGTCAACTTGGATCATTTTGATAACTTTAAATCATAGTAGCAATTAGTGTATATCCTGACCAGACTGCATATTCTAGGGCAGTTTGATCTGGGTCTGCCTATTTGCCTAAGTTTGTCTGTCCAAATACTTAGTATGTACTTTCCTTTACTAGAGATGAGGTTAGAGCATGCTATCTATCGGTAATTGGTAATTAAGCTTTAGTGTGCTAAGCAAAATTTGTATCAATAAGAACTGTCTTTTACGTCAGATTTCGATGCATTATAACTTTCTTCTTTATCTTACAAAACAGTAATCTGAGAGTAAAACATTTTTGAATTCTAAGGAGATAATGAGTTACTGGGTGTCTTATCTGGATCTAAACCATTTGCAAAGATAAAAATTGATTAGGCTCCAGGAAAGTAAATGCTAACCAGATCTCGACGTCTCCATTTGTATCTGACATATCTATATTTACTTCAGTTGGATTAGTCTGAATGTTAGCCAACCATGCCAAAAGCTTGCTTTCTTAGCAGCAGTGCAGCTAGGAGGTAAATATAATATCACTTTCTTAGCAGCAATAGGTTAGAGGTAAATATACTGCTTTCTTAGCAGCAGTACTAAGCTAAGAGGTAAATATATTGTTTTCTTAGCAGCAATCGCTAAGAGTTAAATAAATCACTTTCCTAGCACCTCTTCTCCATGAATATTAATTCAAGTTTCATTACGAATAATCATGGACTGAATTTTTATAATTGCAAATTCACAATACTAGGGGACCCGGGTTCGTTCCCCGCCAGACAAAGACCTTCGGATTAGATTTTATAAACTGAGATCCGATGTATCAGTGCTTTACATAAGCTGGCCATCTAAAAGAACCAGAGAAACTCTATCGATAATAAGAGTAGGGCATCACACCCGGATTTCTCTGTATCCACTCCTGTCTCTCTGGGGCGTCCAATTAGCCCATAGTTGGCAAAAAACAGATATTAACCCATTCCCTCATATTGACACCTTTTGACGCCCCTGCAAAAGTCACCTGTTGAAACCATTGTGATAAACAGAGCATTTGCTCCTATAGGAGCAAAATTAATGCTCTATTTATCACAATGGTTTCAAACTACAGAATTCTAAAATTTTCCTTTTCTCTAGTTAATGCTCCTTTTCGGTAGATTCATTCAAAGTGGTTGGATCTAAAAATAGCCCATGAGGTAATGGGTTAATCAATACATGATCAACCAACCACCCAAATTCACAAGGAATGTTTGGCTGTGACAGAATTTATATTAATCCATAAGCAATAAGAGCGGATCCAGATCAGACAACTCCTACAGGGAACATCAGTTCTAATCTGGGTCTACTCTGTTTGCAATGGTGTGCAAAGGCTTATTTATATATGGAACAAAAGGTTTAAAATGTATTTACAAGCTGATAACAATCACAAAAGAATTCTGAGACAGGAAACTAGAGAATTAGTTCTCACCAGTAGCTGGCAAATCAATACTTGAAATTAAAGTTTAAGTGTCAACACAGCCATTAAGCATTGTTAAACGTGATTGCAAGTCAATTACGTGTTCTAGTTTTAGCAGTGCAGAAATCAATCAGTGCATAGGGAGGGTTTAGTGTCAACACTTAACTATGGTATTTGAATGCTCAATTTTCAACGTGGAATGGTCCATCAGTGTTTAGTGATAGAATCCATTCAATATGAAAGAGAATGACTTGCTAGAGGATGTTGATGTTGATTGACAAAACGTGCAAACCCTGATGTGGGGAACCCTTTGACCTCACTCTACACTGTTTGCAAATGCCAGTACACTCCTTTCCTACATTCAAACAGTTAACCCTTTACTCCATAAAGACACATTTTGGTACCTTTGCAAAGCACCTAGACCCAGATCAGATGCTTCTTACAATAGAATCTGATGTCAGATTTTCTATCAGCAAACAGAACAGACCCTGCTCAGATGGCGCCTACATCTGGTCTGGGTCTACTCTGTTTGCAAATATGTCAAAAGGTGTCTTAATCAGGTAATGGGTTAAATCAAACACTGTGTATCAAAATTTTGAATTCTGTCTTACTCTGTGTCTTATCTGTGGATCCAACTGTTGGCAAAGGTAATCATGTATGTGCTGCCAGCATGCAAAGTGTTAATGCCATGTATCAGGTTTATCTATAGTAGGACCTGTCTTAATCCTTTACTTGTTCAGTATTCATGTAAGATATAATGACATAATGAATATTTATTAACTGATTTTTTATAATGGTTTATGTTCGCATATTTTTTTGGCTTTCGTAGAAACTGCAGAATCAGATTTATGTTATAAGCAAACAAAGTAGACCCTGATTAGACAGCTCCTACAGGACTCCCAGGAGCCATCTAATCTGGGTCTACTATGTTTGCATTAGTCATGAAAAAGCATTTATATGAAGGAAAGGGATAAGCGGTCATTAATTTATTGGACATGGAAGTCTTTAAAAAGCAGGTGGTTGCTTAATGCAGGGCAAAAGTATTGCAGAAAGCTAATACAATATAGATATGATTCTACAATTTCTGCCATGGTAAAAAATTCCTGTGTTCATGTTAATCTAATCAAGTCATGATGTCATTATTTCTTACATGAATATTCATTTAGTAAGGTTATTGCATAGTACTAGTACTGTAGAGATTTGCTTACCATGACTTTACAGTAGAACCTGTCTTAAGCAGCCATTCATTCATTGAACACAGGAGTCTTAAAAACTAGGTCATTGCATACTGCAGGACAATAGTGATACAAAAAGCTCCTATAGGAGCTTTTTGCATTACTTTTGACCTGCATTAAGCTGTGACCACCTGCCTTACAGACCCATAATTAGACCTCTCTTTGATGGTCCCTAAATTCAGACAGGTTCTACAGTACCCTAATTACTGCTATATGTATTCGGACACTCACTCTCCTTTTGGCATGGGTTTGTAAAGCTGAATAAGCTAAGCTGGCCCCATTCTGATATAACATTGATTAGACTGACATACATGTAGTAGCAAATAGTGAAGACCTTCATCAAACTGCTCCCCCAG
Source organism: Azorinus chamasolen (assembly GCA_963576725.1). Taxonomy (NCBI): domain Eukaryota; kingdom Metazoa; phylum Mollusca; class Bivalvia; order Cardiida; family Solecurtidae; genus Azorinus; species Azorinus chamasolen. Next base: position 464,729 of record OY755244.1, read on the forward strand.
TTTGATCTGGGGTGAATTATTTGCAATAGTATGTCATCCGAAATCAGTCTACTGTCCAAGAGCAATAGATCTAGATAATCCTAAGAATTACTCCAAAAATGCACCTTTCTGTGCCTTTGCAAACAGAACCGACCCAGATCAGATGGCTCCTGTAGGAGCCATCTGATCAGGGTCTACTCTGTTTGCTTTTAAAATGATAGAAATCTGCTTATAATTGAATAATATAGATCTGATTCTACAGTTTCTGCCTAGGCCAACATATCTTGTGTTTATATGTCATTATTTTTAAATTCATTTATTCAATATTCATATATTCATTTTCTTAATGAATATCCATGGAGCAAAGGGATAAAGGCAGTTATTGATGTTCTAATAAAGTCATTTCTCCACAAAACCTTGTGTTGCAACCTCTCTTTTGAATCGGCTAATAGACAATTGTAAAAAGTGGTCAAAACAAAATGTGTCGTGGAGAAATAAAGGAGCTATTCTCGAAAATGTTTCAATTTACATATCGTATCTTGGCCTCTGCTAATTGTCTATAATACTTTTAACATCTTCCATTTATACTTACCCCACATGCACATTATTACGGCTAGCACGTAAACTACTTCAGTAATTCCTGCTTTAAAACTATAAATCCACAATCCCAAAATAAGCAAACCTAAGCCTTGTTCCACTGCCTGGATGGCTGATACTATAAACTCCACCATTAGAATTTACATACAACTTCTCGTGACATTTTTTGGTAATTTAACACTCTCAAAATCAACTCCAAATTATTTTCCAACTGACTCGAATTTGCTCATTCTAGAGTGACTATATGAATACACTAATTACTAATATTTTGCCCCATAAAATACATCTTCTGTAAATACCGATAGATTTTTATGGATGCTTAAATTTCCCTATCTGTATTGCGATACAAGATGAATCAATGCCACTCGTAGAGGGTTGACACAGGGAACTATCGCAGAATCAATATTTCTTCTATTCAAGGAACCACCATTCAGATGAGTTTGGCATCTACAAAGCATTTCATAAGAGAAATTGTATAGAACCATTTTGGCAGAATTCCTGCCAGCTTTTGTCGGCACACAACAAAAGTTCTTCGAAATTGCAAATTGGCTAAGAAGAATAGAAATCTTGAAGACTTTTTAAATGTTTGCAAACTATCATCCATTTGCTTACTCTTTGCATGCAAACAGCACATTTGTGATTACTTATGCAAACAGTATGGATTGACATGAAATGTAGACATCTAGTCAGGAACCAAACTGTTTGACACTCAGACCATGTTTGTTTTAACCCTAGACTCCATGAATATTCATGTAAGAAATATTGTCATCATGAATATCAATTAGAATAATTGTTATGACAGCACATGGACACAAGAATTGTTGGCTATGACAGAAACTGTAGAATCATATCTTTATATCATAAACAAACAGCAGATCCTGATCAGATTGCTCCTATAGGAGCTGTCTGATCTGGGTTTACTCTGTTTGCAAATTTGTGAAAACATGTTTATATGAAAGAAAGGGTTAAAAAGGGCACTGTAAGCTGATGCTGAATCTTTGTCTGTTAATGTGAAAATCAAAGTCTTTAACCCTTTCCCTGTTCCCAAATTTCAAAACCTACTGAATATTAATGGACAGGATGATTATGATGAAATATGGAAAGTGGAACATTGTAACCAGTTTAGAAAGTAAAGAAACAGATTTATCAAATTACATTAGCGAACAGAGCAGACCCTGTAGGAGCCATCTGATATCTGGATCTACTGTGTTTTCAAACATATGAAAAGGCATTTATATGAAGGAACGGGTTAACTTGTTACTCCATTAATTAACATGTAAGAAATACTGACACCATACAATATTAATTAGATTAATTGTTATAAGAGCATAACTAATTATGGACATGGGAATATTTGTCTGCAATAGTCGTTTTAATTCATCCATAGCGTTCAAAGGCTAAAAGGCACACATCAGAGTTGGATCATGCAAAATTACTTAACTCTTTCCCTTTAAGTTCTGTGTTTTTCAAAATTCAATACTTACTGAATATTCATGGACAAAATAGTTTTAATGAAATTATGGAAGGTGGAATACCGTCGCCATTTTAAAAACTAAACGAACAGAATTTGTATCAGATTCCATTAGCAAACAGAGCAGACCTGATCAGACAGCTCCTGTAGGAGCTGTCTCATCTGGGTCAACTCTGTTTACATAAACGCATGAAAAGGAATTTATATGAAAGAATGGGTTAACCCTTTACTCTATGAATATTCACGTAAGAAATAATGACATTATGAATATTAATTAGACTAATTGTTATTATAGCACATAGACTAAGGAATGTTTGGCCATGGTAGAAACTGTAGAATGGTATCAATATTATATCGTAAGCAAGCAGACAGGCCCTGATCAGATGGCTCCTACACCAGGTGCTGTCTGATCTGGGTCTACTCTGTTTGCAATGGCTTAGAAAGGCGTATTTATGGACTAAAAGGTTAATAAGATACATTCACAAAATACATAAGCATATTAAAACATTACTAAAGAAATTCGACTAAAAAAATGTAAAGCTTTATAATAATGTACATATCAATGTTTGGCTTTTTAAATTTTGTCAGTCAAAAATTTAAGAGCAGGAAAATCTGCAGGGAAGCACTGGTATGTGCTTTTTCCCAGCCTTAAATTTTTGACAGAGAGTCAAATATTGGTATGTAGATATAGTAAAGTCTCACTAATTAGACCACATAATGTTTTAACCCTTCTCTTGCTGAATTTTAAAAAACAGTTCTTCTTCTTTACCCATGCCCTGTTGTATAATTACATATATCTTCACTGTCTGCAATTATTTCTCTGTGCAATCACTGCTGTGGAGTGCATTGGTTGCACAATCAATTTGTAAATAGTGCAGACCCTGATGAGACACCTCCTGCAGGAGCTGTCTCATCTGGGTCTTCACTATTTACAGGTAGGTATATTGACGTGAATAGCAAGCGAAGGGTTAACATTGGTTTCTGTAAAAGCATGTGGTTGCTTAATGCTGGGTAAAAGTAATGCAGACAGTTCCTATAGGAGCTTCCTGCATATTTTTTGTCCTGCATTACTATCTTTCTTAAAAATCCAGAATTAAACTTAAATACTTTAGTGATCACAATGGGACGACATGACTGAACTTATAAAGTGTGACATTATATAATAAAATTAGTACCAGATGAATGTAATTTATTGAATAATTTTGCAACATCAACTCTTGATGTCTGCATTTAGCACTTTACTCCATAAACACACTTTTCTACGACTTTGCAAACAGAGTAGACCCAGGTCAGATGGCTCCTGAAAGACTCATACTCTAAATGACTTAAATCTCCCAAACAGAGCCTCAATTCGTGCACGACCTCACACTTTCAGGTCAAGATCAATACTGTGAGTCAGCTCATTTGCATATGGTGAGCTACTACGAGTCAGTGAGGGACAATAGGAAATTCTTCTACTTTTTTCCAATACCATTCTACACAATACAAATAATTAATAACACATAAATTCGACCATACTGAGACTATTAGTCTCGGTCAATACGGTTTTATTGACGAATATCAATGTTACGACACAGAAGAGACATCATTAAAATCATTAACTGCACGTGGGTGGTGTGTTTACAGTCAATTCTTAGTATGCTTAGTAATTGTCGTCTGCTAAAAATGGTGTCTGCTTCAAATTGAAAAGTAGAAATTTTCTTCCATTTTTTTCATCAGACACAATCAATGTGTCAAGCAGTTTCAATTCTAATAAAATGCCGAATTACTCAGCTGGATCCAAAATGTTTGCAAAAGACACTGCACATTTATCGGCATTCAGAATCAGTAGCGTACAAAGAAATACTGACGATGCAGAGTTCCATGTACTGTTACAGTCTGGTTTTTCATGATACAATTTGATCATGGAACACTGTACTGAGAATTCCATTAGACATGAAAATCAATACCGATATGCTTTGAGAGAGCATACCATAATTACTGTCATTTTGATCCAAGGTCACCCTTTATTTGAAAAAGGGCAGTCGATAACTGCTTGTTTTAGCTGGCTACTGTTCTATTACTAATAAACTTTGCAAACCAAGAAATTGAGTCACATGACCTTTCATAAGGAAACAAACCCTTTACCATATGAATATTCATATAAGAAATAATAATGTTATGAATATTAATTAGAGAATTTAATGGCATATGAACACAGGAAATAGTTGACAACACAGGAAATAGTTGACCATGGCAGAAACTGTAGAATCATATCTATATTATTTCATAAACAAACTGAGCAGACCCTTGGAGCCGTCTGATCTGGGTCTACACTGTTTGCAAAGGCATATTCATGTACTAAAAGGTTATAACTCTTATAAAATCACCTAATACATCTGCCTTTTACACACATTTATGAACAGCCAAAATATCATCTGTTGATATTACCATTATAAAAATTCAGTTAACCCTTCCCTTGTCCTATATTTATTCTAAATATCAATACATTTGTACCCACTGCATATTCATGAACAAAATAGTTATGATCAAATATGGAAGGTGGAACATTGTAGCAATTATAGAAACTAAAGAAAAAGATCTACCAAATGCCACAAGCAAACAGAGCAGATCCTGATCAGACATGAATATTCATCCGATAAAGGATAAATGATAACCTTTGCACTCCCTAAATAAATGCTCCAACTCTAATATTAAACACCCCTTACTTCTGGGGGAAACTAACGACCAGCTAAACCCCAATATATTAAGCATTAGATAAAGAAATATAGGATTTTCAAAATACAGGTGGTAGCTTAACCCATTCCTTCATATTGATGCCTTTTGACGCCTCTGTAAAAGCCACTTTTTGAAATCATTGTGATAAATTGAGCATTTGCTCCTTCGGAGCAAATGCTCTATTTATCACAATGGTTTCATAACTTGTAACACAATTCTAAATGTTTCCTTTTCTCTAGTAGGGTTCCTTTTTGGTAGATTTGTTCAAAGAGGTTAGATCTGAAGATAGCCTATGAAGTAATGGGTTAATGCAGACTAAAAGTAATGCAGAAATCTCCCCTAAAGCTTTCTGCATCACTTTCATTTTGAATTAAGCAACCACCTGTGTGCAAAATGCAAGATGCTCCTTTTAAAAAATGTAACACCCAGGGAGCGTTATTAAATTATCATTAGCTCATATATTATATGGTAAATGGCATTTCAACAGGATGCAAACTGTTGACACTGATGATCTAAACGCTCTTTTAACCATTTACTTGAAGAAATAATTAGATCATGAATATTAATTGGCTGAATTTATACAATGGCATCACAAACAAGAGAATTTTTTTCTGTGGCAGAAACTATAGAATCAGATCGATATTATTTCAGAAATATACAAAGCAGACCCTGATCAGATATTGGCTCCTATAGGTCTACTGAGCTTGCAAAGGCTTTAAAAGATGTATTTCAGGAGTACTCTGTTAAAAATCGCTCATTTCTAAAATTTTATTCCTCTCTGGAGCCATTTACAATATCAGATTTGTTGCATGTCAGAATGTTGTCTGTAATCAATGGTGCAGCAAAAACTAAATCTATGCAAAAATTAGGTGTTAACTCTTAACTGTATAGGTATGTCATTTAAGGCCCTCACAAACACCCAGATTAAATGGTCCATGTAGAAACCATCTGATCAGGGTCTGATTGTTTATAGAATTACAAGTATTTAGATCTGATTATATTATACAGTTATGAAAAAGAGCATAATTGGGTGAGGGAAATACAAAAACTCAGATTAAACCATTGTTTTTATTGATTTTAGTAGATCTAGATCTAAACAAGAGAGTCGTCACGGGTGACAAATGCCCCCAAAGTGTTTGACACCGAAATGCATTTTGGCGGAAAAACAATACAATGTAATGCAGGTCGTCACCTTAACGCAAAACTATTGTAACTACATTTTGGAAAATTTTACAGGAGAAGGAAAAAACTTCCTAAAAAATTTAAAACATGTTTTATTCAACTTCTTTTTCAAACAGAGACACTTCAGTGCATAATACATATGAATATAATGTACATTTTGTGGTTTATTGATGAATTATGACATAATTTAAACTATTTGACTTACAATAGTTTTGCACTAAAAATCAGTACGTTTTTTTCTTAAAACTTAACGCAAAACTATTGTATTTGGACTTACAATAGTTTTGCACTAGAAACGAGTCTGTTTTCTTCTTAAAACTTGATGCAAAACTATTTTATATTGACTTACAAGTAGTATTGCACCAGAAAAAAGTTACTTTTCAGTTTAAAAAATGTAGAACCTGATTTTTATGCCCCCCAGATTAGATCTGGCGGGCATATTGTTTTTGCCCTGTCTGTTTGTCTATTTGAGGACAACTTTAACATTGGTCATAACTTTTCAGCCAGTACAGATAGAGACTTGATATATGGCATGTATATGTATCTCATAAAACCGCACATTTTGAGGGGTGACCTGTTACAGTCAAGGTCATCCTTCAAGGTCAGAGGTCAAATATATAGGTCAAATCAAGACTTTAACATTGGCCATAACTTTTGAACCAGTGGAGACAGAGACTTGATACTTGGCATGCATGTGTATCTCATGAAGCTCATAGGGATGCCATGTCAAGGTCATCCTTAAGGGTCGTAGGTCAAATTGGCCCGGGGGGGGGGGGGGCATAGTGTTTCACAATAGACCTGCACGATTATAAAAAGACAAATGATATGTGTTTACTGCATTATTTGTTGTAAATACATTTTAAGTATTTTCTTTTTACAACTGAAACAATTATTTTTATTTCATCTATGTACGCTTCTGTTAACCCAATACCTCATAATTATGCTGTATTTATATCATCTTGTCATTTTCTATATTTAGAACATTTTGTTTTTGTTCATAGGGGCCTTGGGAGTAAAATGCAAAAATTACCTTTTGTGAAAAACAAGTAACCTTCTTGTATCTGTACTATATTATTTTATATACACATTATCATCTACCTTACTTTTCATGAATCAATGTTTCTGCTCGAGACATTAAAGCAGAAATGCACCTCGTATGGTTTCGATAAACTCATATCAGTAAGTTGGTTAAATGCCCACTTCTTTATTATCACATTTATTTCAGTTTTAAATTAACAATAAAACCTGTCAAACTACCAACAGATCATAGAATGTGGTGGTCACTACTGAAAGATAGCCACTTATTGCAGGTTGAAAGTTTAATGCAGAAAACTACCATAGGAGTTTACTTTCAACCTTCATAAAAAAAAAGAAACAAGAGTGTGTTTGTGAAACACTTATGCCCCAGACCTTTGACCCTGACAGATAACCTTGACATTTGACACATCGTCTTTGTGTGGCGAACATTTGCGAAATTTTGATGCTGTTAAAAATGACACAGGAGTCAGTTCTTAACATTAGAAACAGAACCTTTGACGATTATGATAGCTAAGAAAAGAGCCAAGCGTCAAAACTTAGTTAAAAAGGACCCTAAGTCATTCTCAACGTTAAAAAGGACCCTGGGTTGATTGTCAACGTTTAAGGTATAGGAGATATGCTCTGGACAAGCTTTTTGTATCTGGTAAGACATAGGAGATATGCTCCGGACTGTAAAATTGAGGTCAAAGGTCAAGGTCAAGGTCAAGGTCAGTGATCTGAAAATGGTACACGACTCTCCGCCATCCCAAGATGAACTCACAAACCAAATTTGGAATCCGTACCTGGTAAGGTATAGGAGAAATGCTCCGGACAAGCTTTGTGTAAAATCTAGGTCAAAGGTCAAGGTCACAGTGACCTGAAAATGGTACGCGACACACCGCCATCCCAAGATAAATTCCACATTAAATTTGGAATCCGTAGCTGGTAAGGTATAGGAGATATTCTCTGGACAACCTTTTTTGTAAAATCGAGGTCGAAGGGTCAAGGTCACAGTGACCTGAAAATGGTACGCGACATTCCTCCATCCCAAGATGAACTCACACACCAAATTTGGAATCCGTAGCTGGTAAAGTATAGGAGATATACTCCGGACAAGCTTTTTGCAGCTGGTAAGGTATAAGCTTTTTGTAAAATCGAGGTCAAAGGTCAAGGTCACAGTGACCTGAAAATGACACGCGACACTCCATCATCCCAAGATGAACTCACATACCAAATTTTGGATCTGTAGCTGGTAAAATATAGGAAATATGCTCCGGACAAGCTTTTTGTAAAATCGAGGTTCAAGGTCACAGTGACCTGAAAATGTTACGCGACACTCCGCCATCTGAAGGTGATCTCACACACCAAATTTGGAATCCGTATCGGGTAAGGTATAGGAGATATGCTCTGGACAAGCTTTTTGTAAATTCGGTCAACGGTCAAGGTCAAGGTACAAGTGATCTGAAAATGGTACGCGACACTCCTCCATCCCAATATGAACTCACACACCAAATTTGGAATCCTTAGCTGGTAAGGTATAGTTGATATACTCTGGACAAGCTTTTTGTAGCTGGTAAGGTATAAGCTTTTTTTAAAATCGAGGTCAAAGGTCAAGGTCAAGGTCAAGGTTAAGGTCATAGTGACCTGGAAATGGTACATGACACTCCGCCATCCCAAGATGAACTCACACACCAAATTTGGAATCTGTAGCTGGTAAGGTAAAGGAGATATGCTCCGGACAAGCTTTTTGTAAAATCGGTCAAAGGTCATGGTCAAGGTCACAGTGATCTGAAAATGGTACGCGACACTCCTCCATCCCAAGATGAACTCACACACCAAATTTGGAATCCTTAGCTGGTAAGGAATAGGAGATATACTCCGGACAAGCTTTTTGTAGCTGGTAAGGTATAAGCTGTTTTTAAAATCGAGGTCAAAGGTCAAGGTTAAGGTCAAGGTCACAGTGACCTGGAAATGGTACGCGACACTCTGCCATCCCAAGATGAACTCACACACCAAATTTGGAATCTGTAGCTGGTAAGGTAAAGGAGATATGCTCCGGACAAGCTTTTTGTAAAATCGGTCAAAGGTCATGGTCATGGTCACAGTTATCTGAAAATGGTACGCAACATTCCTCCATCCCAAGATGAACTCACACACCAAATTTGGAATCCTTAGCTGGTAAGGTATAGGAGATATACTCCGGACAAGCTTTTTGTAGCTGGTAAGGCATAAGCTTTTTTTAAAATCGAGGTCAAAGGTCAAGGTCAAGGTCACAGTGACCTGGAAATGGTACGCGACACTCCGCCATCCCAAGATGAACTCACACACCAAATTTGGAATCTGTAGCTGGTAAGGTAAAGGAGATATGCTCTGGACAAGCTTTTTGTAAAATCAAGGTCAAAGGTCAAGGTCAAGGTCACAGTGACATGAAAATGGTACGCGACACTCCCCCATCCCAAGATGAACTCACACACCAAATTTGGTATCCGTAGCTGATGTGACAAAGGAAATATACTCCGGACAAAAGGTACACACACCCACACACACACACACCCACCCACCCACCCACACACCCACCCACCCACACACACACCCACCCACCCACACACACGCACGGTGCGATCACTATATGCCGCCAAAGCCTAGCTTTGGGGGCATAAAAAATACTCAAAAAAGTTTGTTTAATCTTAATCCGCGCCTGGCTCCATAGGAGCAAATGCTTCAATTATCACATTGTTTCCCAAACTATATAATTCAGAAAAGGAGGGAGGAGGGAATGTCTAGGAGGGAATGTTTTAATATGCATAGAGGCATTATGATCTTCCCTTTGATTTCCTCATTGGTGCTTTATAGATGAAAGTCTCAATCATTTGGTTCAACTAGGGAAAAGAGTTCAAGGAAATTCATCCTTTGTTTGATCATATTAGACTTGCACACATTTTGGATTCAGATTAGATGTGAGTGTCTCAGTGTCTCATCAGGATCCAAACTTTTTTACATTCAAACCAGAGAAGACCCAGATCAGACGACTCCTAGAGGAGCCATCTGATCAGGATCTGCTCTGTTTGCCACTGGATTTTGATAGATGCATTTCTTTACTTTCTAAAATGGCTACAATGCTCCACCTTCCATATTTCATTGAAACTATTTTGTCCATGAATAATTATGCAGAAGGTATTGAAATTTGGACTAAATATAATAGAACAGGGAAAGGGTTAAAATCAAAGAAATTAACCCAATGTACCGGTATGTCATCAACTTGTTATCATATTAGACTGGCGCACATTTTGGATCCAGATAAGATGTGGGTAACTCATGATCAGTGTTTCATCAGGATCCAAATAATTTGACACTCAAACCACTGGGTTTCTTTTAACCCTTTCCCTCATTGAAACACCTTTTCATGCACTTGCAAACAAAGTAGACCATGATCAGACAGCTCCTATAGGAGCTGTCTGATCAGGGTCTGCTCTGTTTGCTAATGGAAGTTGATAGTTCTGTTTCTTTAGTTTCTGAAATGGCTACAGTGTTCCACTTTCCATATTTCATTATAATTAGTCTGGTCATGAATATTCAGTAGGTATTGATATTTGAAACAGTGAAAGGATTAAAGAATTGAAAGGAAAATGTACATTAAGAATTACAAGTACTGAGTGTGTAAAGAAATATTGTTTAAATTCTGCAAGAAGGTCGTTATTTATCTCAGAATTTGTTTTCTTTGATTAATACACATGATACCCCGAAGACTTGACTTTATTAATTTTCAGTTGAAATTTGGGACTTGGAACATTTTCAAGAAACATTGTAAATGGCTTCAGTCATGAATGTTGACAATAAAGTATTTTGTAACCGTTTTACTATCTTCAACAAATAATCCATTCCCCTGTGAATTTTCATGTAAGAAATAATGACATCATGAATATTTAATAGCTAATGTTACATATGCATTTTGTTTTGGTATTGGTAGAAACTTTGGCATCGGATCTGTAATAGTTTCATAAGCAAAAAGAGCAGACCCTGATCAGAGACAACTCCTATAGGAGTAAATTGATATGGGTCTTTAACTCACCGTATGCAAAGATGTACTTTTGGAGTAAATGTTTAAGTTGTCAGAATCTAGATTTTCACCAGTCCTTTCATGATATGATTTAGTCAACCAAAATTGAAAAGGTTTGCTGCATTTGCAAACAGAATAGACCCAGATCCTGTAGGAGCAGTCTGATCAGGGCTTGCTCTGTTTGCTTACAAATAGTAAAGATCTGATACAACAGTTTCTGCCATGATCAATAAACATCCCTTGGTCATGATGCCATTTATAAAATTAATCTAATCAATATTCATGATGTCATTATTTCTTACATGAACTGTATATATATATGAATTATAACTCCAAAAATACTGAAGTCAGAGTTATGGACCTTGTGCACTGCACTTGTGGTTAATGTGTTCTATCTGTATATGAAGTTTGAAGTCAATAGCTTTTATACTTTGAAAGTTATGATCAGGACATTTAGCCAGATTTTGAGAAAAATAACAAAGGGCAATAACTCCAAAAATACTGAAGACAGGGTTACGAACCTTTTGTTTGTGGGGGTATAAATACCTACTGAATATTTATAGAAGAAATAGTAATAATGAAATATGGAGCCATCCTATAGTAGCCGTCTGATCTGGGTCTACTCTGTTTGCATATATGTGAAAAGGCATTTATATGAAGGAAAGGGTTTAAACAAATATAATTGAAATTAATGATGTCATCATATCTTACATGAATATTCATGTAGTAATGGGTTAACACTTAATTATAAATTCAGTCTAGCTGCACCATTGAACACAGACAGCATTCTGACATGCAACAAATCTAATAATTGTAAATGGCTCCAGAGAAGAATCAGATATCAGAAATAGGCGATTTAAATATTTATGAGATGTTTGATAAAATCAATTGGTAGAAAATGCATTTGCCTACTGCAAGATAGTATCTTATATTTCACCCTGAATATGACTTGACTTTGATCACAAAATTAAGGCAAATATTGATAACCTTGGTGCCAGCTTCAGAAGCTTGTCTGCTGTATGATACAGAGACATGAAAGCATGTTATAGAAACATAACTGTATGATTAAAAGAGACACAGAGACTAGGATTCTCTTTAACTCTTTACTCAATATACGCCTTTTAGAGTCTTTGCAAACAGAGTATACCAAGATCAGAAGGCTCTTGTAGGAGTACACTAATCAGTCTCTGCTGGTTGCTTATGAAATACTACTGTTTCTGCCATGCATGGCCAAACTCTCCTAAGCTCAGGTGCCATTACAAAAATTCAGCTAATTCCTATTAAAGATGTAAGCTTTTCTAACATGAATATTCTTGAGCTAATGGGTTAAAAACCTTAGCCGTTTACTTAGAAACTACTTGTCTGTCACATAGAAAAGACACAGCAACTTGGAGACATGATAGGGGATATTATCATCATCTTACACAAACTTGGCTGTACGATATATAATACTGTCAGAATCTTACACAAACTTGGCTGTATGGTACCTAATACTGTCAGTCTTACACAAATTTGGCTGTAGTATACGGAATATTGCCAGCATCTTACACAAACTTGGCTGTATGATAAGGAAGACTGTCAGCATCTTACACAAACTTGGCTGTATGATACTGAATATTGCCAGCATCTTACACAAACTTGGCTGTATGATACGTAATACTGTCAGCATCTTACACAAACTTGGCTGTATGATATAGAATACTGTCAGCATCTTACACAAACTTGGTTGTATGATATAGAATACTGTCAGCATGCTAATTAGAAATTTGTTTCTTTGATACTGAAAAAAGGTATATGATCAACAACAGACATGGCAATATGTTAGACACTTTTCTTCATGATACGGTAACGAATATATAATCTTCTTTGGCATGCTACAGAACATATTCTGTATACATTATATATTTTTCTGATAGATACTGGAGCAATTTCTTAATGACTGTATGAATAAAACAACAACTGAGGCACAATATGATCCTTGCCAAGAATGTCTTACATGATACAGAATCCTACCATGAACTTTTTGAATGATACAAAAACTTGCCAAAAACAGAACGCATGATGCAGAAAAAAGTTTCAAGAACTTGTTGCATACCTAGATGACAGAAACTTGCCAGCTGTAACCTCCTTGCATGATAAAGAAACTTGCCAAGAACTTGTTTGCATATTACAGAAATTTGTAAAGAACTTATTGCATGATACATACACTTATCAAGAACTTGTTGCATGATACAGATAAGCATGTTAGGAGCTCATGATACATAAACCTGTAAGAACCTATATCATTTTATACAAATTTGTCAAGAATTTTCTGTAAGATATATAAACATGTCAAGAACATGTTGCATAATACACAAACTTGTCAAGAACTTGTTGCATGATACAGAAAGTTGCCAGAAGCTCATGATACATCAACTGAACTTCCTGTATTATATAGAAACTTGACAAGCACTTCCTGTTTTATATAGAAACTTGCCAAACAGTTCTTACATTATCATTTACTCCATGAATATTCATGTGAGAAATTATGAAAGCATGAATATTAATTAGATGCAATTTTATAGTTACATAAAGGATGCATAAAATTTTGTCCATGATAGAAACTAAACAGTAGAATTAGAACTGTATCATTTCATAAAGCAAACAAAACAGATCCTGATCAGATGGCTCCTACAGGAGCCAATTGATCTGGGTCTACTCTGTTTGCAAAGGCATATTTATGGAGCATAGGGTGAAAAAGAAACTTGCCCAAGAACTTCCTGAATTATATAGAAACTTGTGATACCTGACAGAACATACTCTTGTGTTACACAGAAACAATTGCCATGTTGATCCTTCCTGTATGATACAGAAACTTGCATAAAAAACTTTCTGCATTTTACAGAAAATTGTCAAGCACTTCCTGTAGGACACATACTTGACAACCAGAATAATTCAGCTGGTGTCATAGAACCGTGTTGACATCAGTATTACCTGTGTTGTCAACAAAACTGTTGGCATTGTCTGAATGCTTACCTATGCTGTCTGTTGTGCCTTTGTCACACATTACAGCGATAACAACATTCCCATCAACTGTGGCAGTCAGATAACCAGTATCATCCACAGAGTTTGACCTTAAAATGGAGTTACTGCAACAACACCCCATCAACTGTAGTAGCCAGTATCAACCACAGAGTCTGACCTTAAACTGGAGTTATTGCAACAACAACACCCCATCAAATTTCAGGCACTCATGGTGAAAGTCTTATATTCCAAGAAGACCTGAAGGTCCATTTTATTTAATGTTTAACTCTCTGAATCATGGATTTTCAAGGTGGAATGGTCCATAATGGTTCAATGATTTACAGTCTACTCAGTTTGAAAACATAAAATGTTCAAAAGGATTCTGAATGACAAACAGTGCAAGCCCAGTGTCTACACTTTTTGCAAATGATAGCTAGCTCATTGACTGCGTTCAAAAGATTAACTACTTAGGTGGTAGTCATCATATTCCAAGAAAGATTCAAAGGTCCTTTTGATGTCATCTTAAAGACATTAAATCATTAAATTCAACTGAACTTCACAAACAGTAACTTGTAGTATTTCATATCATTGTTTGGCCAGATTGTCTACTGAAGTCTTGAATGCTGAAACCAGCATTTGCAAACAGTGTAAACCCAGATCAGAGGGCTCCTAGCAAAACGTTTCTAGCAATTGTAACCCCTTTAAACTGTTTTACTGAATAGACTCTGCCATTAAACAATGATGGATCATTCCATTTTGAAAATTCAGCATTCAAAGGATTAAATTTTCTGTATAATTTATCAAATTATGCTATTCTACAAGAAATTTGGAAAGCATTTAGAATATGTCCTGTATGACTTAGAAAGTCAAGATGACTGTATTTTTTATGCCTTATAAAGTCCAGATGATTGTGTTTTTTATGCCTTGTAAAGTCCAGATGACCGTGTTTTTTATGCCTTATAAAGTCCAGATGATCATGTTTTTTAAGCCTTATAAAGTCCAAATGATCAACAGTTCATCATATCACCAAATCATCAATAGGGCAACTCACTTGATAATAATCGGAGTAAGTCACATGACCAAAATCTATGTCATCAACATCAGAAGCACAAATCGGTAATTGACACCGTAAAACCAACAATTCAATTGGTCACGTTTCCCTTATCACCAAAAACAATCATTCAATAAAGGAAACAACACTTGGGACAGTTAGTCCCTTTGAATGCGGAATCAACTGTACTGACATTTGCAAACAGTGTAGACCCAGATCAGAGGGCTCCTAGAGGAGCCCTCTGATCAGGGTCTGCACTGTTTGTCATTCAAAATCTTCTAGCAAATTTCAGTCATTCACGCTGAATGGACTCTACAGTAAAACACTGATGGACCATTCCACTTTGAAATAATCAGCATTCAAAGGGTTAAGTCCACAAGGCTGCAATTCTAAACTTTTCTGCCCTACCCTTTCTATGGTTTATGCAACAAATCTAGCATTCAATAACCCTACACTCCATGAATATTCATGTAAGAAATACCGACATCATGAATATTAAAATAGATTGATTTTTATAATGGCGGGTGAACATAAGAATTTCGGTCCACACAAAAACTGAAGAATCATATCTATATTATTTCAAAACAAACAGCAGACCTTGATCAGACCGCTCTTACAGGAGCCATCTGATCTGCTTCTATTTTGTTTGCAATAGCGTAGAATGGCATATTTATGGAGTAAAGGGTCAAAGAAACAAAATGCAGCATTCATGAAATTTTCCTTGATGCTACTTTCAAGCAAAGCAGACCATGATTGGATGACTCCAACAGGGGCCATCTAATCTGGGTTTCCTCTATTTGCAACGGCATCAAATGGTACATTTTATGAGGCAAAGGGTTAAATGTCTTAAACTTGGAAAACATACAGAAATTTCACAAGCTTTATATCAAAGTTCATATTGACAACTTCTGTCATGAGAGAGAGAGAGAGCAAGAGAGAGAGAGAGAGAGAGAGAGAGAGAGAGAGAGAGAGAGAGAAGAGACACATATCCTTGCTGTGACCTTAAATTTTGGACACACATGTATAGGCATTTGCTAACAGTATAGACTACATATATGGCACATGTACAGGGATAACACTTTATGCCATTGCCATCATCAAGGCAGTGGAAATCAAAAGAGTGATGCTAGAGTTACGATTCTTATACAAGAAACATCATCAACTCAAATTATATTGAAGTCATCCCATGCAAAATAAAGATATTGCTTTGACAAAATTGAATGGATGTATGGACACACAAATATACCCTTCACCACCATTGTAGTGACTTTATTGAGCTGCGCACAAGTTAGGCTTGACAAAAATAGTCTTCCCTTTTCTTCGTACAGATTTCTTCTTAAGCCTTTGTAAACTAGAACTGTAAGCCAAAGGCTAACGAATACCCCCCACCTGTCTGCTTGTCAGAACACTTATCATCAATCTGAACATATGTACATACAGAAACGTGAAGAGATTTAAAAACAATACATGCCCCAACCCAATTTATGTAATAAAAATGAAGAATAATTATTAGAAATAAGACCCTTTCATGAGGTTTTTGTCAAATCCAAAGTTCTTAAGCTAGGTACCTTTTCAGAAAAACATTAAGTTCAAGGACCATAACTCTGACAAAAATTATTCAACCAGACCGATATTTGAACTTAAGCTGTACCTCATCTAGATTTATTTTTATGTCAAATATGAAGTTAATATCTGCAACCACTTCCAAAGAAAGACCGGAAAACTGAAAATTTGACACAAAATTAAAGTTCAAGGGCCATAACTCTGGCAAAAATTATTCAACCAGACTGAGATTGGGAATTAAGCTGTAAATCATGTAGAGTTAGCTTTATGCCAAATATAAAGTTAATATCTGCAACCACATCCAAGAAAAGTCCGGAAAACTGAAAATTTGACAAAAAATTAAAGTTCAAGGGCCATAACTCTGGCAAAAATTATTCAACCAGACTGAGATTGGGAATTAAGCTGTAAATCATGTAGAGTTAGCTTTATGCCAAATATAAAGTTAATATCTGCAACCACTTCCAAGAAAAGTCCGGAAAATCCCAAATTTGAAGAAAAAAATTAAAGTACAAGGGCAATAACTCTGGAAATAATTATTCAACCGGACTGAGATTGTAACATAAGCTGTAACTTATACAGATTTAGCTTTGTACTAAATATAGAGTTGATATCTGGAGTCACTTCCATAAAACGTCCAGAAAACCGGAAAACATTGGTACGGGACTAAAAAGGGGAGATAACTCCTGAAGTAGTGGTCCGATCATAACGGAAATATGCGGTGCACAGGTTTATATGGTCATATGGCTATATATGAACTTTCAACAAAATTGAAGAAAAACTGTAGAAGAAGAAGGCCGGACAAAATTGTGTCCACGGACGGACAGACGGACGGACAGACGGACAGACGGACAACCTGATTCCAGTATACCCCCCCCCAAACTTCGTTGTGGGGGGTATAATAAAGTAGACCCATATATCAGACTGCTCCTGAAGTAGCCATCTGACTAGGGTCTACTTTGTTTGCTTATTGAATTATACAAATTTGATTCTACAATTTCCATTATAGCCTGAATTCCCTCTGTCCATGTCCAATTATAAATGATGTTATTACTTATATGAATATTTATGAAGTAAAGCGTTAAGATAACAATCTGTGACAAACTTACTAACAGATGACAGCACTATTTCTGTTTCTATCCTGGGTCAACTAAGATCACAATAATAGTAAACTTCCTTCTCCATCCTTAAACCCTTTCCCTCATATAAACGTGTTTTCACGCATTTGCTAATAGAATTTGATAGATCTGTTTCTTTGCTTTAAAATGTCTACAGTGTTCTACCTTCCATATTTCCTTATAAATATTTTTGTTAATGAATATTCAGTAGGTATTGAAAATTGACCTAAATACAGAACAGGGAACCAGGGTTAATGTGAGACAAGCATACATTGACATTTCCAAACAGTGTAGACACACATCAGAGCACTCCTAGAGGAGACCTATCGCCAGGGTCTGCAATGTTTGTCATTCAAACCCCTTTAGCAAGCTTAGGCCCTTTATACTGTGTGTTTCTATAGTTAAATACTGAGGGGCTGTTCCACTCTGAACATTAAAATGGTCAACTCTTTGCATGCTACGACAGGGTCATGATAGATTTCTGTGAACCCTATAAAAACAATAACTTAGTGTCTCATCAGCATAAAAAGTATTTGACACACTGTATTTTTAACCCTTTACTTCTTAGTTATGCCTTTAAAATGCCTTTTCAAACAGAGTAGACCAAGATCAGATGAGTGTTGTAGGAGCTGTCTGATCAGGGTCTGCTCTGTTTGCTTATGGAATTTGACAATTCTGTTTCTTAAGTTTCTGAAACGGCCACAGTGTTCCACTTTCCATTTTTCATTATAATTATTATTCACTATTATTGTTATTCATTATAACATTTCTTGTGTTCATATATATATGCGATTATAGAAGACTATGTAAGTAGAACTCATGATATATTTATTTCTTACGTCTTTCCCTGTTGAATATTCATATAAGAAATGATTTATTTAACTGAATTGTTATATCCAGTAGCAATATCAACAAGTTGAAATAAGTTGTAAAACTTTATTCCTTTACTCCATTAATATTCATTTTAGAAATGTCGACAGCATGAATATTAACCCTTTCCCTGTTCCATGTTTAGTCCAAATTTTAATACCCATTGAATATTCATGTACAAAACAGTTATAATCAAATGTGGAAGGTGGTACATTATAGCTATTTTAGAAAGAACAGACACAGATCTATCAAATTCCACAAGCAAACAGAGCAGACCCTGATCAGACGGCTCCTCTAGGAGCCGTCTGAGTCAACTCTGTTTGCAAATGTGTGAAAACACGTTTCTATGAGGGAAAGGGTTAATTCGATTAACACATGACTGTTTTCAGAAACTGTAGAGACATATTAGCAAACAGAATAGAGACTGGTCAGACAGCTCCTATAGAAGCTTCTAATTTGGGTCTACATGTACTCTGTTCGCAAAGGTGTAGAAATTTTAAGGCATATCTATGGATTAAAGGATTAACCCCTTCAACACTGATCTTTTCTGAGAGGAATAACCCATGAGTGTAGAACCTTTCTCTTGCTGAATAATCATGAAAAGAAATAATGACTTCATGAATATTAATCAGCTGAATTTACATACTGGCATATGTATACATGGATTTTTGGTATTTAAAGTAGAAACTATATAATCTGATCTATTATAATTCATAAGTAAACAGAGAAGACCCTGATCAGATGATCTGATCTGGGTCTAATCTGTTTGCAAAGGTGTTAAAAAGTATTTATATGAAGGACAGGGTTAACTATAGAGTCCACACTCAGTATGACCCTGTCCCTGTTCTAAATTTATTCCAAATTTTAATACCTGATTATTTATGGACAGAATAGTTTTAATGGAATATTGTAGCCATTTTGGAAAGCAAAGAAACCGATCTTTCCAATTCCACATGCAAACAGAGCAGACCCTGATCAGATGGCTCCTATATGAGTCATCTGATCTGGGTCTACTCTGTTTGCAAATGTGCGAAAACACATTCATATGAAGGAATTTGACTAAATTTGCTAGAAATTGCTAGTGCAGACTCTGGCCAAAGGACTCCTAGGGGACTAGGCTGTTTGCAAATGTCAGTGCATGTGTGTCCCACATTCAAATGGTTTAAGATAACACAATATATTAGGAAAGCCAATGGATGCTCCCTGAAGTCTGTTTTCACTATCAAAGTTTCATCAAAGTCCAGTAAAAGTCACTGCAAAATACTAAACAGTCATAAACTAATCATACTATGGCAAAAGGTCATGATAGCAAAATTTAGATTTGAATAAATTTCAGTCATTTAAATGTCTATTAACCCTTTACTCCATGAATATTCATGTGAGAAATAACATCATGAATATTAATTCGATTAATTGTTATAATAGCATTGGGACACAGGAATGTTTGGGTATGGCAGAATCAGATCTATATCATGTCATAAGCAAACAGAGCAGACCCTGATCAGATGGCTCCTATTTGTCTACTCTGTTTGCAAAGTCGTGGAAAGGTATATTTATCGAGTATAGGGTTAACATATCAACTTGTTAGAAGAAATGTGGGTGTCATTTTATCAGGGTCTGCTCTGCTTGCTTATGATATAATATAGATATGATTTTTCAGTTTCTGCCATGGCCAAATATTTCTGCATTCAAATGATATCAGAAAAATTAATCTAATTAATATGTATGATGCCATTATATCTTGTGTGAATGTTCATGGAGTAAAGGGTTAACATATTAACTTGTTAGAAGTGATGAGAATATGCAGTAGAACGCCTCTAATGCAACCACTTACTGAATAAACATGGATGTCTTTATAAGCAGGTGGTTGCTTAATGCAGGATGAAAGTAATGCTGAAAGCTCCTCTAGGAGCTTTCTGCATTAATTTTGTCCTGCATTAAGCTACCACCTGCATCTAGCACCCAAATTTATACCTCTTTTAGGTGGCCGCATTAGCGGGGTTTTACTGTACATCAAACTCATACAATGAAATCATTTAGTAATCGGTTTTCAAGTTTTTAGGAAATAATTATTTTATTAAGAAAAGTCTCACTAAAGCGACCACATGATTTATTAGAAAAGCAGGTGGTTGCTTACTGCTTAATGCAGAGCAAAATTTATACAGAAAGGTATTTCTGTAACTTTTGTCTTGCATTAAGATTTACCAGTTTTCAAAATCAGGACTTAGACTTCTTTTGGGTAGTCAAATTAGTGATAATTTACTGTAGAAATACCTTTATTCCTAGGTTCCATGTCCTTGCTAGCCTATGTACTTTTCGAAATATCCTGCTGCATATAGAGTTTACTTACTACATCATTGTTCGAAACTCTGAGACTCTGTACGCTGTAGATCCTTGTCATTGACTTTAAAGGTCTACTGTTATATATACAGTAAAGTCTTGAAAATACGACCATTCAAAAGAATTATAATTCTAGATTAATAAAACAGGTTGTAGCTTAATACAGGACAAACGTAATGCAGAAAGCTCCTATAGGAGCTTTCTGCATTACTTTTTCTCTGTATTAAGCAACCACCTGCTTTTACAGATTCAGATTTTAATAAAATATGTGGTCTCATTAACCAGACTGTACTGTCTCAATACAATAAGTTTACAGGCTGTTTCTAAAACTGGCCTAAATATTTATTCAACCTAGCACCTTTTGTATTGAAAGACATAACACAGATTCTGTTCAGCTTGAACATAAGACAAACTAATCTAATGAGGAAACATTTGTCCAACCCTTAAAAATCATGCTGTAAAAATTTATGTCCGCTCAAATTCTTCAATTACATTTTCTTCTAATTTTTTTTTCTAGCTTTGGATAAATTAGTAACCCAGTGTCAATAGCTTGGATTCTGATGAAACACTGAGTGTCTCTGCGTCTCACCTGGTTTTAAGCTTTTGACAAAGACAGTCGCGTCCAACATAGCTGGATAAGGGCAAACACAAAATGAAACAATAGTTTATTATCAGCAAAGTTGTTTAATTTCCTTGGTTGAAATGGGCATTCCAAGAATTTCAATACAGTTATTTGAAGGAGCAAGTGTCATCCGCTGAAGTGAAATTTTCACAAAAAAGCTGGACTGTCAGACAGACGAATGGACTGATGGACAAACAAATAGAGAGATGATAGAGATGGGATCCCTAAGTGTCACTCTGCTCAACCCTTTCCTTCATACAAACACTTGTTCATGCCTTTGCAAACAGAATAGACCCAGATAAAATAGCTCCTGTCTAACAGGGTCTCAGATCTTCTGTACTGTCTGACATTTCGGATAACCAAGTTTTACTGTAATTCAATTTGCATGATTTGCATAACTTTCAATTAAATTGACACAGCAGCAAATAGTGTAGACCCTGATTAAACTGCTCCTGATGGAGCAGTTTGATTTTGGTCTGCACTATTTGCCTAAGTTTGTCTATCTGAGTACTTAGTGTAATCAGAGTAGGCTGTATACACCAATACTCCAAGAAGAGATACTTCCTGCCAAAAGAAAACACTATCCCTTACATTCAACTTTCATTACAACAACCACCTTCATTCCCACAGAAAGTGTCATTATGCTACAGATAACGGTGCATACTCAAGTACTAAAATCATCATTTCTCCACCCTGTGTTGTGACCACTCTTTAGAATCGTCTCGAAGAGACGATTCTAAAGAGTGGTCACGACATAGGGTTTGGTGGAGAAATAAAGAAGTTATACTTGAAAATATTTTGATTTACGCATATTATTCAAATAGTTTTGATTCCAAAATTCATGTCACTATAAAGAATATTCCTTTATATCGAATATGGTTATAACACGAGTTCACTGTATAAACTTTCAGAAAATAACTATACATGTACATGTATCCATAATGTTATTTATTTTTTACATAAATAGTCCTCAGGTAAAGGGTTAATTTAATTTAATTGTTACATGTAAACGTGTTTTCACACATTTGCAAACAGAGTCGACCCAGATCAGACGGCTTCTATGGGAGCTGTCTGGTCAGGGTCTGCTCTGTTTACTAATGGAAATTGATAGAACTGTTTCCTTACTTTCTAAAATGGCTACAATATTCTACCTTCCATATTTCATTGTAACTACAATGTATTTTGTCCAGGAATATTCAGCCGTTATTGAATTTTGGAATAAACATAGAACAGGGAAAGGATTAATTTAATTCAGTTGTTACAGGATGTTGTGATAACAACTTAAGATAATAACCAGATGCAGGAAAATATCAACAGGACATGAAAAATGATAGAAAAGGAAAATTCTGAGTTTTTGTCCCCTGTTGACATTGCAAAGATGTAGGAGTCATCTGATCAGGGTCTGCCCTGCTTGCTCATGAACTAATATAGATATAATTCTACATATTGCCATGGCTAAGTATTCCTATATATGCCAGTATACAAATTAAGCTGATTAATACTCATGATATCATTATTTCTTACATGAGTAAAGGGTGAATGATCCATAGGAGAATCGAAATAAAAAGTAAGGGAAATAACCTTTCAATTACAAGTTTATAAATCACCTTTTATTATCTCTCTTACTTTCAACTTCGCCTTGCTTGGCATAAATATTGTTTTCATTTATTTCATTGAAACTGGAGTTGTCCGTCTTCTGGAATATGTTAAGCCTAATTCACTTAATACATGGAATACTTTTAGGCAGGTAGCTGCTTAATGAAGGGTGAAAGTCATGCAGAAAGCCCCTAGAGGAGCTTTCTGAATGACTTTAACCCTACATTAAGCTGCCACCTGTCTCCAAGATTAATATTTATACTAAATTAAATGTCCGTTTTAAAGAGGTTTTACTGTATAAATTGTTTGCAAAGTTAGTTGTATTCTTTCTATATTCTTTTGATAAATAAGAAAAATTCAATTACTTACACTGTAGTTTTTGAAGCTTGAGTCTGATTGTGGATAAGTCTGGCACAGCTGTCGCAGACTTTGAGCGCTGTCTATCACGTTTCTTGGAACGTTTGTGTGACTTGCTGCTCTCTTTTGTGAAGATCTCACTGTCAAAGGCCTTTAATTCATCTTCTGTAGATGGCAACGGGAAACCATCATTTTCACCTGAAAATATGTAGAGAACAAAGTTGAGCGTTTTATTTTCCCTATTTTTCTACATGAGCTGTCTGATCTGGGTATACTCTGTTTGCAAAGGTTTTAAAAGGTGTTTCTATGAGGGAAAGGGTCGAGAGGGCTACCTCAATGTGCCATTTGATTTAGGTGAACATTCTTTCATTCCCAGATAACTTGTGTCCTGCATTCAAATGCTTAACCCTTTCCCTCATACAAACACTTTTTCATGCCCTTGCAAACAGAGTAGACCCAGTTCAGATGACTCCTGTAGGAGATGTCTGATCAGGGTCCGCTCAGTGTTTGCTTATGAAATTATATAGATCTGATCCTACAATTTTTCCTTTTAAAAGTCTCTTATGAAAATTAAGTAAATAAATACTCATGAAGTGATCAATTCATACATTAATATTCATGAGGGAAAGAGTTAACCCATTACCCCATAGGCTATTGTTAGACCCAACCTCTTTGAATAAATCTACCGAAAAGGAGCATCAAATAGAGAAAAGGAATTTTTTTAGAATTTTGTACTTCTGAAACCATTGTGATAAATAGAGCATTTGCTCCATAGGAGCAAATGCTCTATTTATCACAATGGTTTCAAAAAGTTCACCTTTACAGGGGCATAAAAAGGCGTATTTTATGGAGGAAAGGGTTAATAAGGTACTTGTTTATCAGGGAACTAAGACATCTAGACAGATGGGACACCAATGTACATAATATTGATAAAAATACTGCACTCAACCCTTTCACTTGAATGAAGAACACACAATCATGCATCGTCATTTGCAAACAGTATAGACCCAGATCAGAATGCTCCTGGAGAAGGTCTGTACTGTTTGACTTTCAAAAATCCTCTAGCAAATTTAAGTCTTTCATACTCAGCAACCTCTATATTTTATCACTGATGGGCTATTCTACACTGAAAATTCGGCACTGAAAGGGTTAAAAATGTCACACACAGACATTTCTGACCACAACACTGGTTTATTGTAACAGAATGTAGGTTGTGAGAAAGCACTCTATAGATATCCATCCTATATGGGCTAAACTACCGTACGTTAACCATAATCCTCAATCTTGTCCACTTTGAAACTTCATGCACCCTTTGAATGCTAAATTCAATCCTTTACTCCATGAGTGAGTGAGAGAGTTAGGTTTTATGGCACTGCAAAGGTCATATAGTGTCAATCTTTACTCTGTGAATATTCATGTGAAGAAATAATGACATCTCCTATAGGAGCTTTCTGCATGACTTTCACCCAACATTAAGCAGCCTCCTGCCTACAAAGACTTTAATTTTGTAGTATTGAGTGTTTACTGTAGATACTTTACATACGCATATCTAATTAATATTCATGATGTCATTATTATTATTTCATAATAATAATAATAATAATAATTTCTTACATATGAAGTTAAAATATGGAGTAAAGGGTTAATATTTTTTCCAGAAAAATTCCAATATTATCAATCAGAGCATTGGAAATACAGCAATCTTATGATATGCACACCTCAAAGTCCTGTCAAGCTTTAAAGCTTCAAAATGTAATTTTCCCCAAGATCCTGTTCAACTTTGACTCCCTGTGCCCCAAGTAACTGACACTCGTAAGATTTGTCATCTGCTATAAATCCTGAACCCTTTATTCCTATAGGAGCTGTCTGATCTGGGTCTACTCTGTTAGTGCTAAAGATTGTTCATTTTCTACATTCACACATTATATGCCCGTTATATAAGTACATTACAAGTATCTTCAAATGTGTCTAATGCATCATTCAGTAGATGTCATACACAGAGAGATTCTTCCAAACATATCATTTTGCAACAGAATAATGCATCACAGATTTAAAATGTGATTAAAGTTGGAATTTTCCTGGTTCAGTTTATCCTGTATCCTGTTTCATGAAGGTAAACTGTGCATGAAGTATTTTCATGAATATCTTATATTTCATAATTAAACTTAGGGGTGTATTTCAAATACTAAAATAATAATTCCTGCACTAAGGGGTAAAGTCAGAATTTCTCCACCAAAACCTATGTTCAGACAATATGAACATTCTCTTTTAGACAATGTTAAAGAGTGGTCACAACATAGGGTTTAGTGGAGAAATAGATGATGTATCTTAAAGGCTTACCTGGTCCCTCATACTATTACAAAAGTTTAACTAATAAATATTCATGATATCATTAATTCTTACAAAAATATTCATTCGGTAAAACAGTAATAGAGGATTACTTTAACTCTTCCCCTCATTTAAACATGCTTTTATACATTAATTTTGCAAACACAGTAGACCTAGATCATACAGCTCCTATAGGAGCTGTCTGATCAGGGTCTGCTCTGTTTACTAGTGGAATTGCTTTAGTTTCTTAAATGGCTACAATTGTCTACCTTCCATATTTCATTCTAACTATTTTGTCCATGAATGTTTAGTTGGTATTGAAATTTTGATTAAATATAGAACAGGGAAAGAGTTTATGCATCTTACCTATGCCTCTGCATACTCCCCTCTCCTTTAACTTATAGAAACACTGGCCACATGTCGAAATATTAAACTGAGACTATCCTGCTGTTGAAAAAAATATCTACTTAAACTTTGATCTGATGAAATTTCTGGCTACATAAATTGTATGCACTTCTAATCTGATCAAACTTTTGAGAAACCATTGATAAAGTGTCAAACAGTTTGGATATTGATGAGATGATGTCAGTTACTCAATGCATTTGCAAACAGCCTGGATCTAGATGAGACACCAAGTTATTTGACTTCTCATCTGGATCCAAGCTGTTTGCAAATTCGACGCAGGTCATAGTTATCGGGAGAAGGGTTAATTTACCTTTCAAGATTTTCTTTAAGTTGTAGCTACTTTAACATAGAATATGAAACTATTGTGGGCAGTTTACACGGAAGGTTAAGCTATTCCCTAAATAGGTTATTTATAAATCCAGCCTCTTTGAATAAATCTAATGAAAAGGAGCATGTACTGGGAAAAAGATTCTTTTTTAGAATTTTGTACTTTCAAAATTATGTACTTTCAAAACCAATGTGATAAATACATGTACAACATTTGCTCATATGGAGCAAATGCTCTATTTATTACAATGGTTTCAAAAGGTGATTTTTACAGGGGTTTTGAATCAAAAGGCTTGAGGGAATGAGCTAACTTACAGGATTGTCAGACTCAATACCTAGATATCAGAGGGACAAGTCTGATGATCAACTTAGCATGTTGTAAAATACTGTTGTTTGCAGAATTTGGGGTCTGCTTAAACACTTTTCCTGTTCAATATTCATGTAAGAAATAACGATATAATGAATATTTATTAGCTGAAATTTTACAATGTAAATTTTTCAAGGAAAGTATCTACTTCGACAAAAACTGTAGAATCAGATCTATATCATGTCAAAAGCATACAAAGCAGAACCTGATTGAATGGCTGCTATACAAGCCATCTGATCTGGGTCTACTCTGTCTGCAAATGCATGAAACAGCATTTGTAAACATGAGGGATTAATTCATTATAATACGCACAATGTTAACCCCTTTCCCTAATATAAACACTTTTTCACACCTTTGCAAAGTTACAGAGTAGACAGAGAGAAGATGGCTACTAGAGGGACTTGTTCAGTTTGCTTATGGAATTATATAGATCTGATCCTTCAGTTTTTGTCTGAAAACTAAAGTAATCCCAAATTCTTCCTTACCCTACTGTAAACCTAAGCACTCTATTGACAACTTTGTGATAACCCTTGCAAACAGTTTGTGATCCAGATGAGACCCATGTTACTCAGCATCTAATCAGGATCAAAACTATTTAAAAACTTTGGTCGTGAATTTTAGAACGAAATGAGAGAAAGAAATAGCTACCTTTTGAGACTTTAAGCAGCGGACTGTCTTTGCAGATAAAGCGCTGATGACAATATGACTCATTTTATGCGGAGTTTTCCCAAGAGATTTGATTCAATCTTTACCTCAGGAAAATATATATAAGAATTCATGACCTTATGAATATTAATTAGAATAATTATTATTCTGGTATACAAAGACATGACATTTTGGACATTGCAGAAACTGTAGAATCTGATTTATATTATTGCATGAACAAACAGAGTAGACCCAGATCAGATGGCTCCTACAGGAGATCATCTGATATGGGTCTACTCTGTTTGCAAAGGCATAGAAATGTGTTTCTATCAAGTAAAAGGTTATTACCAGGAAAATCATTACTCAACACAATCATAAATTTCTAAGAATAGAATAATTGCACTTAGTAAAATTAGTAGTATCCTGTTTAAAACTTTCCCTGTTGAATATTCATGTAAGAAATAATGATATTGCAAATATTTATTAGCTGATTTATTTAAAAGGTATATCTACACAGAATTATATGGTAATGGAAGAAATTGTAGGGTCAGATCTCAAAAGCAAATAGTGCAGACACTGATCAGATGACTCATGTTGGGTTCAGATGTCTCATGTCTAATCCACAGGGGTCTATACCGCTTAATGACAGTTTATAATTATATGCTATGTAACAAACATAGTACATATAGACCCCCATGAAGCGGTACAGACCCTTGTGGTCTGATCTGGGTCTTCTCTGTTTGTAAAGGCATTAACAAGCGTATCTATGGAGTAAAGAGTTCAGTTACTTACAGGGAACATTATTTCCTCATACAGTAGAACCTCTCTACAGCTGCCAGTCAATCCTTTACTCAATGAATAATCGTAAAAGAAATGAAGACATCAAACATATTTACTAGTTGATTTTTTATGGCATATGAAAAGACTTGGCCATGGCCGCAACTATAGAAACAGATCTTTATAATTCCATAAGAAAACAGAGCAGACCTTGATCTCCTATAGGAACCATCTGATCAAGATCTGCTGTTTGCTTATTATATAATATAGAATTAATTCTACATTTTCCACCATAGCTAAAATAACTTGTGTTCATGTGCCATTATTAAGCCATTAAAAGTGTCAAATTTGACCACACTGTGAGCCTTTTATTTCATGAATATTCATGAAAAATTCTGCCTATTATGAATAGTAATTAGATTAGTGTATTGAAATGAAAACATACAACAAGGAAGTTTAACCCATTCCCACTTAGGCTATTTTTAGACCTAACCTCCTTGAAAAAGTCTACCAAAAAGGAGCATTTAGTAGAGAAATGAAAATATTTAGAATTGTGTAGTATTGAAACCATTCTGATAAATAGAGCATTTGCTCCTAAGGAGCAAATGCTCTATTTATCAGAATGGTTTCAAAAAGTGACTTTTACAGAGGCGTCAAAAGGCGTCAATATGCGGGAATGGGTTAATGGCATGGCAAATGGTAGAGGTCTGTAACTGAGGCGACCAGAGCAGACCTTGATTAGACATCTCCTACAGGAGCGTTGTCATCTCTGTTGGCAAACATGTGAAAAGTGAAGGGTTAACAGTGTAGAACCAGATCAGAGCAACATGTACAGATACCAATAATTTCTGTCTACTAAAGTCAGTTTTTTCAAAGGGACAAAACTCTCATTATGCATTATATCACAGAAGTAGTGGTTAATGCCCCTGTTGTGTTGAAGAGTGTTGCAATTTTATTTATTTTTTTATTGAAACTAAGATTAACCCTTTCCCTGTTCAGTATTCATGTAAGAAATAATGACATCATGAATATTTATGAACTGAATTTTTATGTAAAATTTTCAAGGGATTTTTTTGCTCTGACAACGGCTGTAGAATCAGATCTATAGCATGCCATAAGCAAACAGGGCAGACCCTGATCAGACGACTCTTATGCTGTGTTTTCAAATGCATGAAAATGTGTTTATATGAAGTAAAGGGTTAATGTTAAAGCTGAGGAAGTCTACAAACTGATTAAATTCTTAAGCCCTTTCCTTCCCTGATAGATATGCATTTTTACACATTTGCAAACAGAGAAAACCAAGATCAGATAGCTCCTGTTTCTGCCATGTTAAAAAAACTCCTTGTTCATAATGCTATTAACTCATTATCTCCTAGACTTTTTTTAGACCCAACATTAATTAATTTAAATTACCGAAAAGGAGCATTAACTAGAGAAAAGGAAAAAAACAAGAATTTTGTAGTTTGAAACCATTGTGATAAATAGAGCATTTGCTGCTATAGGAGCAAATGCTCTATTTATCACAATGGTCTCACAATGTGAATTTTATAGAGGCGCAAAAATGCGTCACTAGGGGGTAATGTGTTAATATAAAAACAAAATCAGTAAATACTTATTCATACAGTAATAAATCCTTATATGGATATTCATCAAGTAAAGGATTAATTATTTTTTCCTAGAGACAACAAACAATATATTTAAACCCAAATGTTAACCCTTTCCCTGTTGAATATATAAGAAATAATAACATCATGAAAATATATGAGCTGATTTTTATAATGGCAAATTTTGGTTTTTGGAGTAACTGTCAAGTCATATCTAGTATAATTTGATAAGCAAACAGAGCAGACCCAAACCAGACAGCTTCTACAGGAGCAGTCTGATGGGGTCTACTTTGCTTGCAAAGGTGTAAAAAAGCATTTATCAGAAGGATAGGGTTAAGTCAAAACATTAGCCATTGTACCTCAATACATCACTTGACAAAAACAAGTATCGCTTGCACTTATGGCATAAATCAATTATCTCTGAACAATCATTCATCTATTTCCAATAAAGCTCAGTCATCTAAACCATCCTCGTTCAAGTGCAATGGATACCATCCATCCTTTGTATCCTAATTACCCTAAGAATCTGTATTGACAAACTTAAGCAAATAGTGTAGACCCAGATCAAATGGCTCCTGAAGGAGTCGTTTTATCAGGGTCTACACAATTTGCTACTATTTCTGTCTAATTTAAGCCTAATTCACACTATATGAATATTCATGTAGGAAATAATGTATGTAGGAAAATTAATTAGTTTACTTGGTAATTGTTATAATAGCATATGAACACAGGACTTTTTGGCCATGGCAGAAACAGTAGAATTAGATCTATATAAATCTATAAGCAAACAGCATGCCCTGATCAGATAGTTCCAACAAGAGCTGTCTCATCTAAGTCTATCTTTAGCAAAGATGTTTAACCCTTTACTCCATAAATACGCTTTTCTACGCCTTTGCAAATGGAGTAGACCCAGATCAGATGGCTCCTATCATAAGGAGTCATCTGATTAGGGTCTGCTCTGTTTGCTTAATATGATATAATATAGATATGATTCTACAGTTTCTGCCATGGCTAAAAAACATGCATGTGCTGTTATAACAAACTAATCTAATTGATGTTCATGACATCATTATTTCTTACATGAATATTCAAATATAATCAGAATAATAACTTTATAGAAATCAATTATAAATTGTCAAACATTGCGAATCCTGAATACACTGCCTGCAAGTATAAACTAGATTATTGTTTTTCATACAAAAACTGATGTCTCAAAGTCCCATAAATCTGCAGAAAACCATTGAACCAGAACAGGAATAAGATATGCACAACTAGGCATGGTGCTGATCAATCCTATGACTTTTCATGAAAATCAGACCAAATGTTTTGGAGAAAACGCGTGGACAAATTAAAATCGGACAGACAGATAGACGGACGGATGCCACATACAAAAACAAAATGTCTCCCCAGTATACTGGGGAAACATAATTAACTTGTTTCCAGCATTCAAAGTGTTAATTTGAAAGAACCACAACAAAATTTAAAAGTTGGTGATGAAATTATATTGCTTTATGGGGCATGTATTACCAAATTAAACTTTATAGGACAATTTGGAGGCACCGAAGTGCCCAACCTAAAATCAATTAAACTCTTATCATGCCAGTTGTCACCTGACTGATATTTGTAAACAACTTAGATCCAGGTGAGTTGTCATCTGGATCCAAACTGTTTGACACTAATGGTCAGATTAGTTTATCAAAACGTTTAACCCTTTCACTGTTCTATGTTTATTCCAAATTTGAATACCTACTGAATATTCATGGACAAAATAGTTATAATGAAATATGGAAGGTGGAACATTGTAGCCATTTTAGAAACTAAAACAACAGATCTATCAAATTCCATCAGCAAACAAAGCAGACCCTGATCAGACGACTCCTATAGGAGCCATCTGATCTGGGTCTACTCTGTTTGCAAATGGCGTTTATATGAAGGAAAGGGTTAAACAAACAGGAAGTAAGTAAAAAAAAAATGCTTAAATTCAGAGTTTGAGCAGACATTAATTCTTATATATAAATAAAACTTCTCTATAACGGCCACTAAATTGTGTTAACTAGTTGGTATTTAGGGCAGGTGGCTGCTTAAAGTAAGGTGAAAGTAAAACAGAACGCTCCTATAGGAGCGTTCTGTTTTACTTTCACCTTGCTTTAAGCAGTCACCTGCCTTTAACACAAACTACTTGTTGTAATATAGTGGCCGTTATAGAGAGGTTTTACTTTACGGATAAGGAGTAAATAGTGATGTAAACAACATGTGCCAAGATTGTGTGCTCTGGTTTTTTTTATATAGCCAAGCGCAGTGGAACTTCAATATCTTGAACTTGGATAACTCAAACTTTGAGATAACTCAAGTTAAATTTCTGACCCTTCCAAAATTTGTAATGCAGAATTGTTTTAAATTCATTACAGCACATATCTGTAAAGACATGCAACAGATTGATGCAGGTCGCAAGTAATGCTGAAAGCTCAGCATTACTTTCGACCTGCATTAAGCTGTAATCCAAGTTAGAAATACAATGACTCAAATTCTTGTTTCTCGAGTTAATATGCACAGTCCTTAGAAGTTCAAGATATCAAGGTTACACTGTATATGAAAATTGCTGTTCGCTATAATTCTCAAAGAAATTTTCGTTCCATTTCTTTTTATCAAAATTAGCATCAGAATGTCAAATACTATGGATATGATTCTGTCACTCTGCATCTCATCAGGATCCAAACAAATTTATCTCCTGTTGGTCCTGTTATTTAAAACTAGGAAGTAATTAATACAGTACAATCTGCCTGTAGCGACCACATAATAAACAAACATTGGGGTCTATAAGAGCAGGTGGTTGCTTAATCATTGCAGCAGCTTGAAAGTAATGCAGAAAGCTTCTGCATTAAACTACATGCACCGCCTGTCTTAAACCCATTCCCTCATATTGACGACTCTGTAAAAGTCACTTTATGAAACCATTGTGATGAATAGAGTATTAAAATTTTGCTCCTATAGGAGCAAATGCTCTATTTATCACAATGGTTTCAAACTACAGAATTCTAAAATTGTCCTTTAATCTAGTTAATGCTCCTTTTCGGCAGATTTATTCAAGGTGGTTGGATAAAAAAATAGCCTATGAGGTAATGGGTTAAAAACTGAGAATTCGTCTTTTTTTGGTGGTTGCTGTAGACAGATTTCACTACTGTATTTTGTTACAAATGGTACACAACTGTATCACATTCATGTTCGTATTGTTTATACTTTCGTGAATAAATAAAATAGTTCGAGCAGATTCAACAAATACAGAAAACCTTTTTCAACACTATGCTTCCTATAAACAATTGTTTCCACACATATGCAAACAGAGTAGGAACTATCTGACCAGGGGATGCTCTGTTTGCTTATGAAATTATAATAGACATCATGAATATTTAAAATGGCATAATTATGTGTTCACAGAATGTTTTGGTTTTGGTTGAAATTGTAGAGCCAGATCTATTAAAACTTCATAATCAAAACAGCAGACCCTTTGTTTGCAAAGGCATGAAAACGCTTTTATATGAGGAAAACGGTTAAATAACATAGATGTACTACAGCAATTTCTACCATGGTAAACATTCCAGACAGTTGACCTCCGAGTGTCGGAATAATATACAGAGTACATTTATAAACTAGCAAACACAATGAGATTTCTTGTTCCGGGACATAAAATTTGAAAACACAAAACAACTCAACAAATTGGAAACAACAAATTAAATACAAGGTAAGTTCTGCAGCGTTTTTTGTAAAGAGTTTTTTTGTTCTAAAATTTTCTTCTGTAATATGAGATATGGCTTGATTGAAAAGCAATGTCCTTGAGGAACCATGGGCCTATCATTAACCCTTCTCTTGCTGAATTTTAAAATACGTTTCTCCTTCTTTACCAATGCCCTGTTGCACAATTACATATGTCTTCACTGTGTACAAGTATTTCGCTGTGCAATCACTGCTGTGGAGTGCACTGGTTGCACAATCAACTTGTAAATAGTGCAGACCCAGATGAGACAGCTCCTGCAGGAGCTGTCTCATCTGGGTCTTCACAATTTACAGGTAGGTGTATCAACGCGTAAAGCAAGCAAAGGGTTAAGATGAATACAGACAGTCTTAAAGCTTGTCAAATTACTGAAATACTGTAATCATATTTCTGACAGTTTAACCCTGCCTGTGCAATCAACATAGCCACAGAATTGACAGGTCCTGTAGGAGCCAATTCTGACTAGGGTCTGCTCTGTTAGATATAATTATTCATCATGTACTTATTCTTACATGACTATTAATCAGGTAATTGATCAAAGTAAAGAGTTAACCCTTTACCTACTAGATATTCCTGTTCGAAATATAAATATTTTTAACCCTTCGCTTGCTATTCGCGTCAATATACCTACCTGTAAATAGTGAAGACCCAGATGAGACAGCTCCTGCAGGAGCTGTCTCATCAGGGTCTGCATTATTTACAAGTTGACTGTGCAACCAGTGCACTCAACAGCAGTGATCACACAGCGAAATATGTGTACACAGTGAAGATATATGTAATTATACAACAGGGCATGGGTAAAGAAGGAGAAATGTATTTTAAAATTCAGCAAGCAAAGGGTTAACGGCATTATACCAAGGGAATCTTTGATCATGGCAGAAAATGCAGGATCAGATTTATATTATTGTATAGGCAAACAGGGAAACCCAGATCAGACAGCTCCTACAGAAGCCGCCTTATCTGTGTCTACTCTGTTTGCAATTCAAGTGCACGAAATGGTGTATTTATGATGAAATCTAAGCTTTAAAGAGGAAGTCCAAGTACAATGAATGCAATTATTTTCAATAATGTCATAAAACTTCGTATTTGTTATGTTCAATCATAAATTATGAAGATTGTCAATTTGAACTTATATCTAAAAATAGCCAATTTTAACTTATATTGAAAAATGCCCCTGTGATACAAAATAAAATGTTTTCATCAATACTTATAATTTTTGTTCTAGAACAAAATATTATCGATCTTGATTAAATAGTTAACAAAACTAAAACGCAAGTCGAGTAAATACTAATACTTTGCCTAATAACATCAAATGCATGCAAGTTGTGTCTTCTTCTGAGTTTAGTTGAGTGGTTTTCTTGTGATATACTTCTTGCCAGGATATAAACAAATGATTTATGTAATTGTTAGGCATTTTAACCCTTCTCTTGCTGAATTTTAAAATACATTGCTCCTTCTTTACCCATGCCCTGTTGTATAATTACATATATTTTCACTGTGTACAAGTATTTCACTGTGCAAGCACTGCTGTGGAGTGCACTGGTTGCACAATCAATTTGTAAATAGTGCAGACCCTGATGAGACAGCTCCTGCAGGAGCTGTCTCATCTGGGTCTTCACTATTTACAGGTACTTACATGTATATTGACGTGAACAGCAAGCGAAGTGTTAAAGACACATTGCACGTAGAGACTATCGCTTTAACATTTATTACAACCGTATAAAAAGTTGTGACAGTTCTCATAGACTGTTCTACCATTTCATAAGGTTATGCATAACAGTAGAACCTATCTAAAGAGGCCATCAACAAGAGATCTAATTATTGGTCTGTAAGACAGGTGGTAGCTTAATGCAGGACAAACGTAATGCAGAAAGCTCCTATAGGAGCTTTCTGCATTACTTTTGTCCTGCATTAAGCAACCATCCTGCTTTTAAAGACTCCTGTGTTCAATAAAATGAATGGCCACTTAAGACAGGTTCTACTGTACACAAAATGAGTACCGTATGCCTATGCCTAGATGAATGACTAAATGACTAAAAGAATCTACCACAAACTTTGTTTCTACTCTGTTTGCAAAGGCATAGAAAAGCATGTGCATGTAGTAAAGGGTTGAAAATTACTGAATTGAATATAACATGACAAAATCAATATAAATCTATTCAAGCAAGTTTACGGGCAAGATTTGTAAAGATCACACTTCTGTCCTTTCTCAAATTACAGTGCACTGAGCTGCACTTAAATCCTAGTAAATATATTCCAAAACAACCAACCATAATAGAAATAAATTCACCCTGTGCCTCTTAAATATTCATCTATGAAATAATGATATCATGAATATTGAATAGGCATTTATATACACAGGATTATTTGGTATTGGTACAAATTGTAGAGTCAGATCTATTATAATTTCATCATAAGTTAACTAAGTAGACCCTAAATCAGATGGTTGCTACAGGACCAGTCTGATCTGGGTCTACTCTGTTTGCTTAGGGGTGTTTGTATGTGGGAAAGGGTGCGACGGTCATTTGAAAACATTGATTCAGATGAAATGTAGTCTCAGTAACACGTCATCTAATCAGGATTCAAGCTGTTTGACACTGATCTGTTACTCTAAGTTGCTTGGTCACTCTAAGTTACTCTGTCACTCAATGTTACTCAATCACTGTAACTTACTTGATAACTCTAAGATACTCAATGTTACTTGATACTTGTTTCTCAAATGCTTAACCCTTTTCTCCATAACCCGATACTACATAAATACGCCTTTCCACAGTAGGTAGACCTAGATCAGACGGCTTCTATAGGAGCTTTTTTAGGAGTTTTTGTCGAAGCCTAAAATTGCCTTGAACAGATTTCCTTGTACAAACTTAAGGTAATGAAAATTCATGAAGTGATCTATTCATTCAAACTTGTTCATTAGGAAAAAGTTTAACACATTCCCGTTTATTGACGCCTTTTGACGCCTCTGTAAAAGTCACTTTGTGAAACCATTGTGATAAATAGAGCATTTGCTCCATAGGAGCAAAAATTTTAATGCTCTATTTATCACAATGGTTTTCAAAACTACACAATTCTTAAACTTTTCCTTTTCTCTAGTAAATGCTCCTTAATGGTAGATTTATTCAAAGAGGCTGGATCTAAAATAGTCTATGAGGGAATGGGTTAAGAAATAAAATAGACCTGATTCTTTAGTTTCTACCATAGCCACTATATATTCCAGTGACCATTGGCCATCACAACAAAAAATCAACTACTGAATATTCATGATGTCCGGAATTCTTCTATAATTATTGGGTAAAAGCTTAAGCAACCATAATTTAAATGTCCCTAAGACTGCATACTTATGTTAGAAATTTGTTGGATTAGGAAATTTAGAGGACAAATTAAAACACTTGCCTACAGCAATATGCAAACTTCAGAGTTTGTAGGTCATAAATCAAACAGGAAGTAATCTTCTATAAACTGCAACTGCAAAGGCAGGTATCTTAAGCAGCCATCTAAAAGGCGTCTAATCATGGGTCTGTAAAGCAGGTGGTAGCTTGATGCAGGTCAAAAGTAATGCAGAAAGCTCCTGTAGGAGCTTTCTGCATTACTTTGTCCTGCATTAAGCAACCACCTGCTTTTTTCAGACTACTATGTTCAATAAATGAATGTCCACTGAGGACAGGTTCTATTGTATGCGATCACTATATGCAGGTATTACATGTACTATATATCCATGTAGGCCATCATTATTATACAGTCATTGTAAATGTATAATTATGTGTATTGTATCACAAATAACAATAGTAACATATATTATAGGATTAAAGCATAAAAAC
Organism: Azorinus chamasolen; assembly: GCA_963576725.1. Classification (NCBI taxonomy): domain Eukaryota; kingdom Metazoa; phylum Mollusca; class Bivalvia; order Cardiida; family Solecurtidae; genus Azorinus; species Azorinus chamasolen. Next base: position 502,310 of record OY755244.1, read on the forward strand.
CCTCTCTTTAAATCATTGTGGTTAACCATTTCATTGCAGAATTCTCATGGTGGAATGTTCCACCATCAATTCATGATAGAGTCCATTCATTATGAAAGAGTATAATTAGTTTGAGAAAATCTAATGGCAAAAAGTGCAGACCCTGATCAGAGGGCTCCTCTAGGAGCCCTCTGATCTGGGTCTTCACTGTTTGCAAATGCCTGTACACTCATTTCCCAGCATTCAAAGGGTTAAGTGGTGTGAAGTAAAACAATGAATGGAGCATACAAGACCACTTGTAGCAGCTTCCGGATCTCAATTTCTCCTCCAGCTTCACACTGAAACCTACTGTGATTGAGTGAACCTTTTATCATACTGTAATATGACAGACATTTCCATCAGCCTGGATCCAGATCAGATCCAAAGAAACTTGATGTCTAATATCAGAATTGAATGTAGTTCACCATTTGGCCAATATCTTCCTAAAATACTCCTTAAAATGGTTGTTATTAAAAAAAAGGCAACAAACTTTGAGCAGACAACAATGTTTACAATAGGATAATTGTAAATCTGTGCTAATTACCTTCGCAATCAGTTTAAATCCTGATGAGATGCCACTTCAAGTAGCTAGTGTGTCATCAGGATCGAAACTGTTTGTCACTCTTTTTGGGATTTTGTACAGAAATGAAGTAAAAAAAGACATTATTAGAACAAATTTAGATGGAGATTGCTCTCAGCTAGCTAATGGTAAACCCTTATTCCGCCAAACGTAACTCTGTCACATTTACAAACAGCTTGGATCCAGATGAGATGCCGAATTACTTGGCATCACATCTGGATCCAGGCTGTTTGTCACTTAGACAATCATTCATTAAATGCATGAAGGAATCTGAGATTTATAAGTGAAAATACAGCACATTAGAGTTTGAGCAGACCCTTTTTTTTTCATAGGATAAAGTCTTCGTTTAAAATATAATACCCCCTATTCTAAGAATGAGAAAACTGCTGGTTTTGTATTAATGTTTTATTTTCAGTTTTGTAACGAACTAAATCGTGGTTTCTGCAGACCCCATGAGCTGATAGCAAATGTGCCTGATCAGAATCAAAACTGGCATTCGTATGTGTATGCACTGAAAATTATGACTAATTAACCCTTTTCCTCATAAATATGCCTTTAAGCACCTTTGGAAAACAAAGTAGAACCACATTACACCACAGTCTGCAGTTTGCTTTTGGAATAATGCAGATCTCATTCTACAGTTTCTGCCAAAATGTTTAGTGTTCATAATGCTATGTTCTACAAAAGCACCACATGCAGGCACCAACATTCATCTATTAGTTTGTAGCACTTGTGAAAGTGAACAAGTGTGTGAAGTTTCATAATATTTGCGTGAATAGTAAAGAGTACAATGTAATAGCCAGCGTTAAAGTTTCTGGATGACAACAATGACAAAGACGCTGACAACAACGTGGACGCTATAGTTACATAGCTTGTACTTTTTCTTCCAAATACAGATGAGCTCCATGAATATTCATGTAAGAAACAATGACATCATGAATATTAATGAGATTAGTTAATCATAGCACAATGATCGACACAGGAATTTTTGGCCATGGCAGAAACTGTAGAATCATATCTATAGTATATCATAAGTAAACAGAACAGATCCTGATCAGACGGCTCCTATAGGTTCTACTCTGTTTGCAAAGGTGTATTTATGGAGTAAAGGGTTAATACACCTTTGCAAACAGATTAAACCCAGATCAGATGATTTCTGAAGGAACCGTCTGATTGCAACTTGGTCTGCTCTGTTTGCTTATGGAATTATAAAGATCTAATTCTACAGATTTTATAAGTATGTGATTTTCTTGTTCATATGCCATTTTATGATTATATAGAAAAAGCTATTAAATAAACATACATACTTTATTTCTTTCATGAATATTCATGCAGTAAATGGTTAATATTCATGATGTCATTATTTCTTACATGAAGATACAATGTATACATCTAGTGTTTGTAACTTTAAACCTTTACTTCATGAATATTCAGGCAAGAAATAGTGACATCATGAATATTAATTAACCCTTTCCCTCATATAAACATGTTTTCATGCATTTGCAAACAGAGTAGACCCAGATCAGACGGCTCCTATAGGAGCTGTCTGATCAGGGTCTGCTCTGTTTGCTAATGGAATTTGAAAGATCTGTTTTCTTACTTCCTAAATTGGCTGCAATGTTCTACATTCCATATTTCGCTGTAACTATTTTGTCCATGAATATTCAGTAGGTATTGAAATATGGAATAAATGTAGAACAGGGAAAGGGTTAACTGATTTCTTATAATAGCACTACGAACAATGGAATTTTATGATGACAGAAAATGTTGAATCAGATCTATACCATTTCATAGACCAACAGAACAGATCCTGATCAGATAACTCCTACATATGGCTCTTTCTATGTTTATTGAGAAAGGAGTCACATGTAATTTGCTTGTCAACTGTTTTACTTTGACCTTGAATCATTGTGAACAAAATATCATAAAACCTCTAAAATTTCTCAGCCCTTTGAATGTTTAACCCATTACCTCATAGGCTATTTTTAGATACAACCTCTTTGAATAAATCTACCGAAATGGAGTATTAACTAGAAAAAGGGATTTTGTTTTAGAATGTTGTAGTTTGAAACCATTGTGATAAATAGAGCATTTGCTCCTATAGGAGCAAATGCTCTATTTATCACAATGGTTTCACAAAGTGACTTTTACAGAGACATCAAAAGTCGTCAATATGAGGGAATGGGTTAACTCACACCAGCAAACAGTGCAGACCCAGCATAAAAAGGCTCATGGTCCGAGGAGCCTTGGGATTAACGTATGGTATGCACTGTTTGTTATTCAAAATACTCCAGGAAATTTATCCCTTTCATACTAAATTGGGTCTTCCATCATATAATCATTACCTACAACTAAAACCATACCTTTTTATACTGAATGGAATCTTATTGTTGATCAATGACGGGTTGGTTATATATATGCCACTTGAAAGTTCAGTTGAGTCTGTACAATTTGCAAATGACAGTTAACTTGTGTCCCACGTTCAAACGGCTAAGAATTTTAGGAGATTTGTTTATGATTTTTAAAGTAACAGATAAAATGTTGAATAAAAGATTCATTTTATACTAGCTCACACAATAGTACTGCACCATTATTTTCAAATGGTTATACATTTAAACTGAACTATAAACAGCTTTACTGCTTTACAAGTGAAAGTATCCACCTGTTAAATGTGCTACCATTGTTTAAGAGCTAGTAAACTTCAAGGGCCTATGATGGACCTATAAATCAACCAGAAAAAAAGAAATACACTTGAACATCTCAAAGTGACCACTTAATGAATAAATATTAAACCTTTTCTTCATATAAACGCGTTTTCACACATTTGCAAACATAGTAGACCAAGACCAGACTGATGGCTCCTTATAAAAGGTGACATCTGATCAGGGTCTGCTCTGATTGCCAGTGGAATTTGATGGTTCCGTTTCTTTAGTTTTTACAATGGCTACAATGTTTCACATTCCATATTTTGTCCATAATTATTTAGTAGGTATTGAAATTTGGAATTAAATATAGAACACTGGGAAAGGGTAAACAGTTATCAGTGTTCAACTATAGAGTCCACTCTGTATGAAAGACTTGAAACTTGCTAGAGGAATTTGAAAGACAAACAGTGCAGATCCCAGTTTGCTTGGGACACTTTGATCTGAAACTGATAAGTAAATGTCTCTACCAGTAAGCAAAAATAGGCCATCTTATTGGAATAAAAAAGTGAGCAAACAACCCAAAACCTGCGGAATATTTTTAACTATATCATGAATATTCATTAGCTGAATTTTAATAATGGTATATGAACACAGGACTCTTTTACCTTTGCAGAAACTATTATAATTTCATAAACAAACAGAGCAGACCCTGATCAGACTGCTCCTACAGGAGCCATCTGATCTGGGTCTACTCTGTTTGCAAAGTTGTGAAAAGGCGTTAATATCTGGTAAAGTGTAACTACTGAAACTGTAAGAAGTTACAGGTGTTCCATTGAGAATATCCACTTCAGCATAGACTAAGCAATAATTAGATGGTCCAATAAATATCCTTACTTAACCCTTTCCCTCATATAAATGCTTATTCAGGCCTCTGCAAACAGAGTAGACCCAGATTAGATGGTTCCTGTAGGAGCCCTCTGATCAGGGTCTGCTCTGTTTGCTTATGGAAATATTAAACAGATCTGACTCTACAGTTTCTACCAATACCAAACATTTCTGTGTATACATGTACATTTGTATATGCCATTAAAAAAACATTCAGCTACTAAATATTAATGAAGTCATTATTTCTAACATGAATATTTTACAGGGAAGAGATAATGTTGTGTCTGTCCCCAGCTGGCTTGCGGTAGGTCGGTGGTTCTACCTGATGTTTTTCTGTACATGAAACAATGCAATTTATTGAACCTCTTGGGTATTCCTCCACCTGTAATTAGCTGGACATGGTAATATGACTGAAATACTGTTAAAACCACATAAAACCCGATAAAAACCAAACTACACCCACAGTGAATTCCCACAATAATAACTGGAGAATTAATCTGTGATAACAATTATTAAGAATTTACATCCAGATGAGACACTGAGTAGCTTTGCTTCTCATTAGGATTTAAACTATTTGACACTATTACACTATTTCTGAAAAGAAAATAGACAAAAAAACGTACTTTGATTGAAATAAACAGCAAGTTTTGCAGACATACCCAAATTACTCTATCCAGCCACCCAATCCCCACTCACCACCAGTTGCAGTCTCTAAATCTGGATAATTCAAATTAGCTCCATTTTGAAAACTTTAAATCAGACTGACATAGTGAAAATAATGTAGATCCTTGTCTAACAGATTCTTCAGGAGCCATTTGATCTGGGTCTACACTATTTGCCTAAGTTTGTGTACCCAAATACTGAGGAAAATTAGGATATGTCTAACAACATCTGTTACAGCTTTTCTAAATGTATCACAAGACTTAACCCTTCGCTTGCTGTTCACATCAATATACCTACCTGTAAATAGTGAAGACCCAGATGTCTGCACTATTTACAAGTTGATTGTGCAACCAGTGCACTCCACAGCAGTGATTGCACAGCGAAATACTTGTACACAGTGAAGATATGTGTAAATATACAACAGGGCATGGGTAAAAAAGGAGAAATGTATTTTAAAAGTCAGCAAGCGAAGGGTTAATTACCCTAAGTATTAAAACTTAGGCAAATAGTGCAGACCCAGATTAAATTGCTCCTGATGAAGCCATTTGAACAGGGTCTTCACTATTTGCTGTTATGGTATTTTCCCAGTTATCCCAGACTTATCAAGAATGAAAATGTTTCAAACACTGTATTATTCTTCCTTGTCTGTTTAACCTTTTGAAAGCAGGAAACAAGTGAACTGGCATTTGCAAACAGTGAAGATCCAGATCAGAGGGCTCAGAGAGGGGCCCTCTGATCAGGGTAAGTACTGTTTGTCAGTACTGAATGGACTTAATTCTTAAACAATGATTGGTTATTCCACGTAAAAGATTTAGCATTCAGAGGTTTAACCCTTTCCCTGTTCATTATTCATGTAAGAAATAATTACATCATAAATGTTTATTAGCTGATTTTTTTTATAATATAAAAATGTAAAGAATTTGTTTTGCTTTGACACAAAATGTATCAGATCTATATTATGTCAAAGGCAAACAGAGCAGACCCTGATCAGGCAGCCCCTATAAGAGGTGTCTGATCTGGGTCTACTATGATTGCAAATGCGTGAAAATGCATTTATATGAGGGAAAGTCATGTTAACATCCTTATTGTGTCTGTCAACCAAATAAGTATCCCAGACACATTAGTTCGAATGCAAAAGAACCTCTATAAGCTTAAGGTTACCTGGCTCTTTACTTAATAGAAATGCCTTTTCATGCCTTTGCAAACAGAGTAGACCCAGGTCAGATGGCTACTGTAGGAGGTGATTGATCAGGGTCTGCACTGTTTGGTTATGGAAGACTATAGATCTGGTAGTGTGTGCATGTCATAATGAAATTTAATACTATCAATATTTTTATTATTGTCATTATTTCTTATATGAATATTTATAAATTAAGGGGTTAAATTTTTACCTTATGAATATTCAATAACTGAGTTTTTATAATGGTCTTTGAACACAGGAAATTCAGGCCATGACAGAAACTGTAGAATCAGATCTATATAATGCCATATGCAAGCACAGCAGACTGATCAGATGTTTACTACAGGAGCCAATTCTGATCTGGGTCTATTCTGTTTGCAATTAGGAATGAAAAGGCATTTGTATTATGTAAAGAGTTAACCTCCTCAGAGGTTAAAGCAATACACTGTTGAAGTCACATTATTCTGGCACCATAGCCCATCTTTAAGTATGTCATATACTAGATCATTAGTTTCTGGTCTGTCAAATCCCTCTTGCCAGTAACACTAGTTTCATTCAATATACAGTAGAACCACTCTAAACCGGAATCCTAGTGGAGAATAATTAAGATACTTTTAGGCAGCTGGCTGCTTAATGCAGAGTGAAAGTCACGAAGAAAGCTCCTGGGAGCTTTCTGCATGACTTTCACCCTGCATTAAGCTGCCACCTGTCTCCAATACTGATTTTTATACTAATTTGAATGTCCGGTTTAAAGGAGTTTTATTGTGCAGTAAAATTAATTTGCTTAATCCAAACACTCAAATAAGTATCATTAACTGCCTCTAATCTATGAATACTCATGTTAGAAATAATGACATCATGAATATTAATTAATTTATAAAATGGCATCTTAACATATGAACTTTTCACCAAAGCAGAATCTGTAAAATCAGATTGATATCATTCCATAAGCAAACAGAGTAGACTCTGATTAGACGGTTCCTATAGGAGCCATCTAATCTGGGTCTATTCAGCTTGCAAAAGGCATAGAAAGGCTTATTTATGGAGAAGAGTTAAGACTGGTGGCAGCTTAATGCAGGATGAAAGTCTTGCAGAACGCTCATATGGGAATATCACGCTTTAATACTCTACACATGAATTTGTGAAATCTTTTGCAAAAAGTTTGGATCCAGATGAGACGCCAAGTAACTTGTCACCTCAAATGAATCCAAACTATTTTATGCTCTAATTGTGCTTCTAAATGCAAGAAATACAAAACAAATGCACTGAATCAGATGACAATATCTGTAGATGACAATTGCTGGCAGAGCGCAGAATGAAATATTGAAATTACCTATATCAATTATCAATCTTTTAACCATTTACTCCATACAAATGTCTTTTCAACTTTGCAAACAGAGCAGAAAAAGATAACAGAGCTCCTGTAGAAGCAGTCTGATCAGGGTATGCCCTGTTTATTTATGATATAACAAAGATGTCTTTCTCCAGTTTACAACAAGACGTGTTTGTGAAACACTATGCCCCCTCATATATTTGACCTCTGACCTTGAAGGATGACACTGACCTTGACATGTCACCCCTCAAAATGTGCGGCTTTGTGAGATACATATGCATGCCAAATATCAAGTCTCTATCTGTACTGGCTCAAAAGTTAAGACCAATGTTAAGGTTGCGTTAAAGTTACAGACAAAGAAACAGACAATTTGACCTTTGACCCTGAAGGATGACCTTGACCTTGACATGTCACCCCTCACAATGTACAGCCTCATGAGATACACAAGCATGCCAAATATCAAGTCTCTATCTCTACTGGTCCAAAAGTTATGGCCAATGTTAAAGTCCGTGATTTGACCCATATATTTGACCTCTGACCTTGAAGGATGACATTGACCTTGACATGTCACCCCTAAAAATGTGCGGCTTTATGAGATACATGTGCATGCCAAATATCAAGTCTCTATCTGTACTGGCTCAAAAGTTATGACCAATGTTAAAGTTGCTGACAAACAAACAGACAAACGGACAAACAGACAAACAGACAGGGCAAAAACAATATGCCCCCTGACTATCGTCAATGGGGGCATAAAAATTCAGGTAAATAATATTCATGTACAGTCAAAAATGTTCAAGCACTAAAATTAAGAACCAAATCTAAAACTAATTTCTAGTATTTATCCCTTTCCCTGTTGAATATTTATATAAAAAAATAATGACATCTTGAATATTTATTAGCTGAATTTTTACAATATTCATAGAAACTGTAGAGTCTGATCTATTATAATTCATAAGCAAATAGAGCAGACCCTGATCAGGTGACTCCTACAGGAGATATCTGGTCTGGGCCTACTCTGTTTGCAATGGCATGAAAAGGTATTATTTATATTAGGAAGAGGGTTAATAACAAGCAAGAAAATAAGACTTACTGTGTCAATTTAGCGTACATCCAGCATCAACCATAATTTTATACAACTGAATATGAATGTGATTATCCGCAAAAATAAGTCCGTATATTAACAAAACACTTGACAGCTTCCCAGTTTGAACGAACAATTGCCGAGTAATCTTGCTTCTTTAGCCCTTACCCAGTCGTAAAAATAATGTCTGCGTACAGTCTGATCTATTAGAATTATCACTTACTTCGATCCGTTCAAGCTTTTGAGAAACTTTTGACTCAATGACAAACAGCTTGGATCTTGAAAAGATGTCAAAGTTACTGCACTTCTCATCTGAGTCTAAGCTGTTTGCCAGTCCTGATGCACTTAGCATCAGCTATGGTTAATAAAAGCTACCAAACATGAGTACTCACACCATAAACAATAACATACTTGACCTTTAGCTCTGCAGAACTGACAATAATTTATGTAAACAGTATGGATCCAGATGAAGCACTGTGTATCTGTGATGTTCAGTTGGATCCAAAACTGTGAGAACCTGATTGCCTTTATGAAAAAAAAATGAAAGAAGACTGTAAGAATTGAAGTAGATGCTTTATATTGTGGTAGATGACTGTTTACAGCTTAGTAAGTATTATGTCCAACTGACGTCAACCTACTGGGACACACATGAAAAGTTGTAATACTATCCATATTGTTGATCCATTGATATCAACCGTCACTGAACATGTAAATCGCCATGCCATATCGAGCATAGTACACTAATAATCAGCTCTATATAAATCTTAGCATGCAAAACATTGACAGTCACAAAAGTTTCATCTGTTTATTTCTAAGTACATGACTGTGTGTCTTTCCTTCCTCTTTTCTTTTTCAAAAACTCAACCAAAATATCAGATAATTTTGATCCTGATGATATGTGAGGTTACTCAATGCCTCACTGGGATGCAAATCGATGGTAAAGCTTGGGACAAAAACGCATATAGCATGCATGTTAACCCTTTCACCTATAAACAGGCTTTTTCATGCCTTTGCAAACACAGTAGATCCACATCAGATGGCTTCTGTAGGAAACATTTGATCAGGGTCTGTTCTGTTTGCTTATGACAAAATATAGATCTGATACTACAATTGTTGTCATAGCAAACATTTCAGCTAATAAATATTCATGATGTCATTATTTCTTACATGAATATTGAACAGGTAAAAGGTTATGAAGCAAATAAACAGTAAAACCTGTCTACAGCGATTACCAAAATTAAGTCTTATTCTGGGGCTTTAAGACAGGTGGTAGCTTATTGCAGGACAAAAGTAATGCGGAAAGCTCCTCTAGGAGCTTTCCGCATTACTTTTGTCCCTCATTCAGCAACTACCAGCTCCTAAATCTCCAAGTTTATTCACTAGTACAGACAGGTTCTACTGTACTTTTATTGTTATATTTATTTATTTATGATCTGTTTACTCTGCCATAATCAGGGGTCATAGGTTGATGGGCTGAGCTGGACGCAAATGTTCTGTTCAAATGACAAGCGAACCATTTCAACTCGTCCCATAAATTAGATAGTCGTGAACATTCTGCACCAACCTGTTACTCCATAAATAAGGCTTTCTATGATTTTGCAAACAGAGTAGACAGATCAGATGGCACCTATATGAGCCGTCTGATCAGGGTCTGCTCTGTTTGCTTATGATATAATATAGATCTGATTCTACAGTTTCTGCCATTGCTAAAACTTAATGTGTCAATGTGATATTATATCAAATTAATCTAATTAATGTTCATGACGTCATTATTTCCGACAGAAATAATTCATGGAGTAAAGGGTTAAAAACACAAGAAGATCCTTTTAAAACATGTAAAGTCCCTGGGAACATTTATTAAGATTGCTTTTGGAAGAGGCTCGTTTGTTTTCATGACTTTCACCCTTACCTCATGAGTAATCATGTAACAAAATGATGACATCATGAATATTTATTAGACATGAACAAAGGTTTTGGCAGTGGCAGAAATATATTTGGCAGTGGCAGAAATATATTATCTAATCTATATTCATAATTCTATTGGTAAACAGAGCAGACCATGATGAAGATGCCTTTTCACACACAGTAGAGCCAGATCAGATGGCTCCATCAGGAGCTGTTTGCTAAATGAGGAATTATAGATCTCTAATTATACATATTTTGCTATGGCCAATATATCATGTGTTCATGTGCCATTACAAAAATTTAGCTCATACATATTAATGATGTCATTATTTCTTACATGAATATTCATGAGGTAATTAGGTTTAAACAGGGTAATACCCTTCCTTCCCCAGCTACCAGTTGTCATTTTCCTTCTGAAATATCAATGACGATGACAATCAAATAGCCCACAGGAGTACCAGCCCACAGGTGGAGATTTTACCTGCATGTCTCCAGGTAACCCTTGATCAAATGAAGGAAGGTTATCAGTGTCAATGTTGTTAGCCCTGAATTTTGCAAATATTTTAGTTAACACTAATTTTTCACTTGTTAAGAAAATTACTGTCTGGAAAATATGTTGTCTAGATTCAGTCTAAGTGGAAAAGCCCTTGAAAAGCTGCATGTTTTCCTTTTGCCAACAATGTTTTCACCCTTAAACATGACATAAACACATTTGGCTGCCTTTGCAAACAAAGTAGACCCAGATCAGAAAGCTCCTGTAGCAGCCTTGTGATCAGGGTCAGCTGTAGTTGCTACCTAGGGAATAATATAAATCCAATTCTACACAGTTTCTGACTGTAACACAGACACAATCAAAACATAAATTTTGCTCATATGTCATTATAATAATTCCTCTATTAATATCCATTGGACAATGATGTCATTATTTCTTACATGAATATTTATTAATCAGGTAAAGTGTTATAAACCTCTGTGTAAAATTTAATTTACCTGTAAACCATCAATAGATTTCTACCAAAACTTCGAGAATAAAAGCCCTACCCATTGTTCATGATAAATTAGTCTTAAAAAGTCATCAACCTTTATAAACAGAGCAGACCTTGATCAGACACCCCTATGCCCCCTATGGGAGACATCAGATCTGGGTCTACTGTGGTTGGAAAGCAAGAAAAGGCGTTTATAAATATGAAAGAAAAGGTTAAAATCACTCTCAATGCCTCAGATGGTGATGGGTGTGGTTAGTCATGAATATTCAAATTTTGTTGTACATGTATATTATAATCCTGATGCAGCCAGACTTCCTGGTCCTTGATAAAAATTGACGTACACATGATTATATATTCACTGTTAACCCATTTAAAGGTAAATGTCCCGGTACAATTTGCAAGAGGATGAATGCCACTCATTATGGTGCAGAACTTGATCAGAAGCTCTCTGTGTTGAATATACAAGTAGCAAAATGCCATCTGATCAGGGTCTACCCTATTTGCAAAGGCATTAACCCTTACTCCATATATACACCTTTCTATGCATTTGCAGATCAGTAGACCCAGATCAGATGGCTCCTATAGGAACCATCTGACCAGGGTCTGCTCTGTTTACTTACAATATAATATAGATATGATTCTACAGTTTTTGCCATGACCAAAAATTCCAAATGCTATTATAACAAATTAATCTACTTAATATTCATGATGTCATTATTTCATACATGAATATTCATGGATTACGTAAAGAGTTCAAACGTATGTCTGTAGACTAAAGTGTTGAGAGCAATGTAACGTAGATAATGTACACATTACAGTTTCGGCAAGAAGATGGATAGGAAAGGACTTAAGAGAGGAGGAACCATTGTTGAAGTGACCATAAGAACATTATTTTGGCTTGAATTCTGAATGGAGAGATTTTGGACAGAGACGACATACAAAGTACAAATCCCCATCATAATAATATTATACAGGTGACTTGTGATGGCCCGGTGTTTTTATTGTTTCTTATTGTATTAGTATGTATGCATAACAACAAACCTTTATTAATGGTCGTATGATCTTGTGGTCAGACAGGTTGTCCATATATAGACAAAATCATAGCTGATCATGATACATCTTTCATGAAAATTGTTCATGATTTGTCACTATGACAGGAAAATGTACTAATGTTAACACTTTAACCCATTCCTTCATATTGATGACTTTTGACGACTCTGTAAAAGTCACTTTGTGAAACCATTGTGATAAATAGAACAATAATTATTGCTCCTATAGAAGCAAATGCTCTATTTATCACAATGGGTTCAAACTACAAAATTCTAAAATGTTCTTTTTCTCTAGTTGATGCTCCTTTTAGGTAGATTAATTCAAAGAGGTTGTATCTAAAAATAGCCTATGAGGTAATGGGTCAAATGTGAAGAAATGAGTGTATGTACTGACATTTTCAAAGCCAGTAAACCCAGACCATATGATCCGGAGAGGGCTCCTGCTCTGTTTGTCATTCGAAATCTTCAGGCCATTATACCCTTTCAAACTGAATGAACCCTATCATTAACCCTTTCCTCCATAAATATGCCTTTTCTACACCTCTGTAAAAGTCACCTGTTGAAACCATTGTGATAAATAGAGCATTTGCTCCTATAGGAGCAAATGCTCTATTTATCACAGTGGTTTCAAACTACAAAATTCTAAAACAAATGTTTTCTCTTGTTAATTCTCCTTTTGGGTAGATTTATTCAAAGTGGTTGGATCTAAAAATTATAAACCTATGTAGCAAATAGGTTAATCTATGATGGACCATTCCATTTTGAAAATTCAGCACCTGAAAGGTTGATAATGTCATAAAGCATGGTGTATTATGTTATTGCAAGTAAACAATGTTTTGCATATTGATGACAAATACAGTAAAACCCCTCTAAATCAGAATTTTAATACAGAATATTATTTAGATCTTTTTCGGCAGGTGGCTGCTTAATTCAGGACTGAAGTCAAGCAGAAAGCACCTTTATAAGGCCTGCTTTTATGCACATGTTAGATCCAGGAGTTCAGATTACTAAAGAGTAAAGATCATGATGACCAAAACTATTGTAAGTCCTAATTGTATGACTACTCTTATAACTGACATTATCACACATTTTAGTGTACAGCAATAATTAATTGTGATTATCGTATTTTAGAAATTACGATAATATCAGTGGTAAGATCGTTAGAAAAACGGGCCCAGGACTGCAAACATACAGTAAATGTATATATAACATATATAAAATGTATATTGGATTGCAGAAGACATGGTAACATATGGCTCATATTGATTAGTCTCTCTATACAAGTATTAATGAATCTATACACTAATCATCCTATAAGGTTTTCAGAAACACAATCTCCTCACACCACTGTTTAGTCTGTGAATAATTAAGCCACTTTAGAAGGCCATTTTGATCATTCTAAATTAGACTAAATTAGTAGCAGAGAAGTTAAGTGAATACCCTGATAAAACGGCTGCTTCAGGAGCTGTTTGATCTGGGTCTGCACTATTTGCCTAAGTATGCATGTCCCACTACTGAGGTTATAAATGAGGGTTACAGTCCCCATCTTGAACTGCCTCAAGAACTTGATCAGTCTTTAGTGTGCTTCCTTTTTGAAGAGAGAGGTCACTGATCTGATCCCTGATCTACTCCTTCAGGAGCCATGATATGGGCTTGAACAGTTTGCCAAAGTTTGCCTGTGCGAATACTTAGGGTAATTAGGATATGACATGTAATCATGTATATAGACATAAATGCCATGATATCATACAAGGATACACCTATACATAACCCTTTCCTTTTTCTACGCTTAAATTGGACCAAACTTCAATACTGAATATTCATGGACAAAGTAGTTATAATCAAATATGGAAGGCGTAACATTGTAGCCATTTTTTTTAGAAACTAAAGAAATCTATCAAATTCCATTAGCAAGCCTTTTCTTGCCTTTGCAAACAAAGTATGTAGACACCTGTAGAAGCCGTCTGATCAGGGTGACTGCTGTTTGTTTATAAATGTTAACATATTATAATAATGTAGATCTGTTCTACAGTTTCCACCAATACCAAAATGTCCTATCTACATAATATGTCATTATAAAAATTCAGCTAATTAATATTCATGATGTCATTACTTCTTACATGATATTTACAAGGAAAGAGTTAATATTTTACTTTATAGGCTGACTTTCAAGTGCCTTTACAAATGGAGTAGATCCAGACAGCTCCTACGTACAGCTGTCTGATCTGGGTCTACTTTGTTTGTAAAGGCATCTCTATGAAGCAAATGGTTATACACAGTTGATGCAAAATAACTGGGGTTCCTTCTTTGACACCAAAATTTATGATTTTGACCACAAACAAAGGAAACTACTTAACCCTTTCCCTCATATAAACATGTTTTCACACATCTGCAAACAGTGTAGACCCAGATCAGACAGCTCCTATTGGAGCAGTCTGATCAGGGTCTGCTCCGTTTGCTAATGGGATTTGATAGATCTGTTTCTTTACTTTCTAAAATGGCTACAGTGTTCTACCTTCTGTATTTCATTCTAACTATCTTGGCCATGAATATTCAGTAGGTACTGAAATTTTGAACAAATATTGAACAGGGAAAGGGTTAAATATATCAATAGGCAATTTGCCTAGCTGGCTAAAGATGACGACGCCCATTGAGGGCTATCAATTTACAGTCTTGATTAAAGTTTCACATGCAAAACTAGATGGTAACATGCACATATTTGACATTTGCAAGCACCAGGTAAACAGCCTGTTTAATTCATTTCAGTATATTTATAATCTTTCCAACCCTTTGAATGCTGAGTTTTCTAAATGAACAATAATTACAGTCAAGTTCAAAAAGTAAGAGTAGATAAAAGTTGACAATAATAATTTGAAATGGATTCCCTTATTTAATTTGATGAATATTCATGTAAAAATAGTGACCCTGATCAGTACGCTCCTACAGGAGCCATCTGATCTGGGTCAATTCTGTTTGCAAAGGTAAACAAAGGCATATTATACTCATCAACATTTATTATAACAGATCTAATCTTTATGTATTACCTCTTTAGCAAACAGAGCAGACCCTGATCAGATGGCTCCTACAGAAGCTATCTGATCTGAGTCGACTCTGTTTGCAAAGGGATGGAAAGTGGTATCTCTGGTAGAGGGTTTTTAGGCCCTGTATCAACTTACTACTGTAAACAAAGGGCACTTTATAGTCCTGAACATTTATAGCACACCTATTGTATTCCACAGTCCTCATAGCATGTGTCATCAGATACGCCATACAAGTATGTAGTCCATGCCGAAACTATTTACAACACCAGTACATAGGTATGTATCAGGAATCTTATCTAAGAAACAATGAACGTATGAACATTAACTGTTGAATTTTTATAATGGCCTCAAGAACAAGGGAAATTTTTAGCAAAAGAATCAGATTTATATACCAGCGAGTAAATTTCATAAACAAACAGAGCAGGCCATTAGGTCAGTTCAGTTCAGTTCAGTTTATTTCGCATCATAGGCCACCGGCCCATACACATATAAGTACATACAAACAAAACTAATCATGTATCAGGTGTAGTTGTGAACACAATGTTACAATATTATAATAGTCTGATGGCCAGAGTAATACAATATATAATACATAATAGTTCCTGTGGTATTCCACCTCCTTTGAGTATTAAACACAACTGTATATGAAATATTCGTATTCATATTAGAAATTCATCGCGATATTTCATTGCATAATGTATGAACATGGCCAAATTTTGAACCGTTAGTTTATCTCCAGAAGACATCAAGCTTTTGAATTTATGAATATTTGGCGAATCCCAATACTTATTATGTATATATTTTGATCTCAGGTCAGCATATAATGGACAAATTAATAAAAAATGTAATTCGTCTTCTATGGAACCAACACAATGTATACAGTAGCGTACTTCTCTAGCCAAATGAATATGTCTACCCTTTTCAATCATCAACTTATGAGATGACGACCTAAATGCTACAAAACTACTTCTAAATTTCTTTAAATCAATGGTATCCAGGTATGACTCTTTCACAAATTCGACTTTATACTGTTTGTATAAAAGCAATTTGTTATTATTACAACACATTTCATGCCATTTTTGTTTATACTGGTCTTTTAACCTATTTACATACTGATTCAAAAAATATTCAGGATTGTCAACAACTTGACTTAACCATATATAACCAAAACCATTGCTACACAAATTCAAACGTAATGAAGTGACCCAGTTCTTATATCCACGTTCATCATAATATTTCAACATATTGTAACACATTTTTACGTACCTGTTATCTGGCATTGTAATTATGTGCATCCAAAATTTTACACATCGCTTAAATGCTGAAATATACAATGGGTATCTACCACAATCACCCATGATAGCAGAATTACAAGCTTTCAATGGTGCATTTAGAAAACGTTTACAAGCATATACATGTACTCTCTCTATTCGTTCTATGTACTCAATACCCCAAAGTTCACACACGTAAAGTAATATTGGACTAATTTTACTATCAAATAATTTAAAGTATGTACTGTATGACATTGGTTGTATATCATGCAGGCTGTTTAATAAACTCACTAATACCCTTTTTGCTTTGACGGCCATATTTTCGGCCATTTTGAACAATGACAATCGACTTGTAAAATGAACACCAACATATGTAAAAGCATTGACCGTTTCTACCATTTCACCATCATAATACCATTTCTCATGTTTTGACACACATCCACCATTCTTAAAAACAACAACTTTTGTTTTAGCTAAATTAACATTCAATTTCCATTCTATACAATGACTATTTAAAACATCCAAATGCCGTTGTAAGCCACTTACTGTATCTGCGATTAAAGCTACATCATCAGCAAATAATAATATTAAAATTTCAATTAGTTCCGGGGTTAACTGAATACCATGTGTACCACCATTATGGATAGATTCAGACAATTCATTTATAAAGATAGAAAATAATATAGGACTCAGTTTACATCCTTGTCTGACGCCTAAAGGACACTCAAATGCGTCTGTCGTTACATTTCGATCTCGGACGGATGCCTTGACTGAATTATATATACCAGCAATGGCTAAATACAATTTCCCTCTGATACCAATAGTTTGTAAAGCTTGAAATAATTTATGCCTGTTTACCGAATCAAGTGAGTGGTTACATAAAACAAGTTTCACAGTAAGTATCAACACTTTCCATGACAAAGACAAAGTATCTGACACACTGACCATTTTTCTTCCTCTTAATCATAACGAAACTAATAGAACTGTTAACCCCTTACTCTATAGATACCGGTATGCCTTTCTATGTCTTTGCAAAAAGAGTAGAAGCAGATCAGAAGCATGGCTTGTATATGAGTCATCTGACCAGGGTCTGCTCTGTTTGCTCAAAGACCTATGATAACACATAGATAAACTAGAAAATTATGTCTGTAAGACACAGTGATGCCCCTGTGGTGGTGCTTTCCTAGCTGCACGTAAAGTTCCTAAGTCATTTGACCTTGACCTTGGGCTTGCAGGCAGCATGGGCTGGGTGCGCAATGAAAATATGGATGGTGGTTTATGTGTATATGCAATTCCATGTCAATAGCTATAGTGGTTAGTGTGATATAAGACAATGAAAAAACTGTAACAACCAACTGCATGTACCAATTGCACGTAAAAGCGTGACAAACGGATGGACAGACAGACAGACAGATGGACGGACGGACGGACGGACAGGTGC
The DNA here is from genome assembly GCA_963576725.1 of Azorinus chamasolen. NCBI lineage: Eukaryota > Metazoa > Mollusca > Bivalvia > Cardiida > Solecurtidae > Azorinus > Azorinus chamasolen. The sequence continues at coordinate 520,388 of OY755244.1, forward strand.
AAAACATAATGACCCCTGACTATCGTCAACGGGGGCATAAAAACTACTGTATATTAACGCTAGGAGAACTTTATTCTGATAGGTGGGTTGGGTCCTTGCATAAAACTTTTTTATTTGTGAACAGATTTTAACAATCAAGGTACCATATTGTAGCTTTATAATTGCACTACACAATGATATGTTTATATTTCCTGAGTTTTTCTTACCATCGGAAATATTTGCAAAAGTGACTTTGTTTGATTTGGTACATGCTAAGAATCATACCTTATTTCGGCATGTGGCAAACTTTTATATTTCATAAACTACTGAAAAACAGAAGTTTTATCTGTGATAAAAAATATTATTAATAGTAATTATAATCATTTTCCAATTAAAATATACTATATTATTTTGAAGAAAGTATGCGAATCTTTATTATAAGTGCAAACTAAGGTATTTTTCATCAAAATTAGTAGATTGCAATATAGACAGGTGGGTTGAGTCTTTGCACAAAACATTTTTGTTTATGGACAGATTTTAAGGATCAAGGTACCATATTGTAGCTGAATAATTGTTCTATGCAATGATCTATGCTTAACTTGCCTGAGTGTTTCTTACAACCAGCGATATTTGCAAATGTGACTTTGCGTGATTTGGTACATTTGCCACGTGATTTTGCGTGATTTGTCTAAGTTTCTGATCTACCGGTATGTGTTATCATAGGTCTTTGGTTTGCTTATGGAATAATATAGACAATTTTAAATATTAATCTTTATAATGATGATGTCAACATTTCTAACATGAATATTCATGAAGTAAAGGCTTAAACTGTAATATATATGCAAATTTATCTAATTTAATAACTCTGTACCTGATAGACATGCCTTTGCAAACAGAGTAGACCCAGATCAGAGTCTGCATTGTTTGCTTATGGATTTATATAGATCTCATTCTACAGTTTCTGCCATGGCAAAAATATTTTATATCCCTTATAAATATTCATCCAGTAAATGTTCAATGATGTCATCATTTTTTACATGAATATTCATAAGGTAAAGGATTAAGACATTCTCTTACCATTGTCAGTACATCCAATCTAAAGCTTAATTGTATATATCCTGCTGATAAATCCAGTCTATAGCAAGGTTAACGATTTATGACTGGTAAACTGCAAAACGAGTATCAGATAAACAGCTTTAATAACATAAGGGACAGTATTAACCCTTTCCTCCATAGGATATTTTTAGACCCAACCTCTTTGAATGAATCTACCAAAAAGGAGCATTAACTAGAAAAAAGTAAAATTTTAGAATTTTGTAGTTTGAAACCATGCGATAAATAGAGCATTTGCTCCTATAGGAGCAAATGCTCTATTTATCATACTGGGTTCAACAGGTGATGTAAAATTTACAGAGGCATAGAAAGGCGTATTTATGGAGGAAAGGTTTAATAACATAAGGGACAGTATTAACCAATGATTACCAAATAAATATGGCAAAAGCAAACAGTGTAGACTCACATCAAGTGATTCCTAGAGGAATATTTTGATATCACATGATCAGAGTTTACATTATTTGCTGAAAAGACAAATGCTAATATTGTTTTTAACCCTTATAATGCAGGAAACGAGTCACAAATGTCCTTTGCAAACAGTGTAGAACCAGATGAGAGGGCTCCCCTGTCATCTGGGTCTGCACTGGTCGTCAAAACCCCTAAATATTCACCTTCAATAAATTTATAGGCTTGACCTATTTGAGTTTTCGAATAGTCCATTTGAAAAGTCAGTGTTGTAAGGGTTAAACTTTGGAAGTCTTAACTTACAACATATGGGCAAAAATATAGGTCAAAACCTCCTTATATTGTCCAACCAAACGTTAGAAACATATCATAATCAGAGCTGTATATAAGAAGTTTATTTAGGAAATCTAACTGACATATTTTGATATTTCTTTGCAAACCCCTATATCTTACTGCAACTCATTAGAATTGCCTCTGAGAGGCGATTCTAATGAGCAAGATAGGGTTTAAATGAGAAATACTAGTACAAGATTTTGATAGGTTACTACTTAACTTAGTGTAACCCACCAGGTCAACTGTCTTGATAACTTACTATTACTGTATGTGACAATGACACAGCCATGCTTAGCTGCACCTATATCAGTAATATCACCTTTTCTTTTCATGGTATATAATACAGTATAACCCTGCTAATGCGACCACCTAAAAAAGGTATAATTTTGGGTGCTAGATGCAGGTGGTAGCTTAATGCAGGACAAAAGTAATGCAGAAAGCTCCTAGAGGAGCTTTCTGCATTACTTTTGCCCTGCATAAAGCGACCACCTGCTTATAAAGACACCCATGTTGATTCATTAAGTGGTTGCATTAGAGGGGTTCTATTGTATCTCTACAGCTAACTCATGATTACACACACAAACAGTTTTGATCCAGATGAGAAACTCTGTGTTTCATCAGGATCCTCACTGTTAGACACCCTGAATGTATTTCTACAGAGAAATGGAAGAATTAATATTTTTGACAATTGCAGCTGACAACAATTTTTGCACCTGAAACCAACAAACCACAACTTCTCATGATGTATTTCCTAAACCTTACTTGATGTAAGAAATTGTGTCTACTCAAATTCTGATCTGTAGCAATTTTTAGTTTCTGGTTTTGTAACCAGTGGCAAATACATATAGTCTGGTAAAATAGGCTGGATCCTGATGAGACACTGATTTACTCCATGTCTCATCTGGATCCAAGCTGTTTGCAAATGCAGTTGGATTGTGGTAAACATGATAAGAGCTAATACAATGTATCTCCCCCTTTCTATTTATAATGCTGTTTCATGAAAAAAAATAATTTTTTTACAGGAACTGTCACACCTTTCCATGGTGTCTAGATCAACCCTTGTCTTGCAAATCACAATCTGATTCGCATTTCTGATGATTTTAAATCTGGATTGCAAAATCCCTGGGTCCATGTGGTTTTATAACAATAAATCTAATTAATATTCATGATGTCATTATTTCTTCCATGAATACCTATTAAGTAAAGGGTTAATTTCAGTGACAAATAGTTAAAATGTTAGAAAGACTCTGAACTCGGTACCTTAATATATCTACTGTTTGTATATATATACATGTATACTAAGTTAACCATTTCCCTCATATAAATGCCTTTCCATGCATTTGCAAACAGAGAAGACCCAGATCATAATATTATTGGAGCCATCTGATCAGGGGCTGCTCAGTGTTTGTTTAAAGCATTATAATAGATCTAATTCTTCAGTTTCTACCAATACCAAAACGTCCTGTATGCATATATCAATTATAAACATTCAGCTAATAAATATTCATGACGTCATTATTTCTTACATGAATATTGAACAGCTAAATACTTAACCTGGACTGGCCCATCACTGGCCCATCATAGAGTCTATTCAGTATGACTGTGAGGTTTAAATTTGCTACAGGATTTTTTGAATGACAATTTATAGTGCAGACCCTTATCAGAGGGCTCCTCTAGGATCCCTCTGATCTGAGTCTCAACAACATGTATTTGCAAATGTCAATTCAACACTAGCAAGCTCAAACTAAAAAATCTCACCTTCAGAAGTTTTAACTTTAGTAAATCCTGTAAATATCTCGAATGGCATGTAGAACTGGTATATCGATCAATATAAAACAGCAAACTTTCAATAACAAACTTATGATTGAAGTCTATACATACATAAACAGGTAAACTGTGTTAAAAACCCAACCGCTGCACCAATATAAAGCGTCCAACTACTTCCGTATTTAGGCTTAAGATTCACGATTTGTATAAATGTAACAGTAGTAACTCTTAGCACGCCAGCCCCTGACATAGTTGGCCAGTTGTGACCTAGGCAAACACTCTGGATCTAGATCATGCCCTACATGGTGCCTGATCTGTGATCCAGACTGTTTGTTGCCAAGACATGAAAATGTATAAAAAAAAAAAAATCAAATTTTGCAGACGACAATTCAGCAATTGTAGTAAATTACTTAGTGTGGAAAGAGTTGCATCTTAATCCTTTCAGTGCAATAAACGAGTCACTAACGCCCTTATGTAGACCTAGATTAGAGGGCTCCTAGAGGAATGATCTAATCAGGGTCTGCATTTCGTCTGCAATATTTGTCATGTTACATCTTTCTTTTAAAAAACGCCCTGAATGTTCATGGCTAGCTTAACCTATTTTCCATTTGAAAAGTTCAGTGTTTAAAAGGGTTTAAAGCTTCATATAAAAAGTAGCTCACTCTATATAAAGTCGGTAAGACTGACAAACCAAGTTATTCATTTGCCATCCTATCTGAATCATATCAGGCAAGTGGGTCACACATCCTTTTCATAAACAAGGAAGTTAGGCTGTTGAAGCCTTTACTGAACCCTTTACTCTATGAATATTCATGTAAGAAATAACAATACCATGTATATTAATTAGATTAATTGGCAATAATTGCTATAATTGCTATAATAGCACTTGGACACAGGAATATTTGGCCATTGCAGAGACTGTAGAGTCATATCTATTTTATATCAAAAGCAAACACAGCAGACCCTGATCAGACACCTCCAGCAGAAATTGTCTGACCTGGTTCTACTTTTTCTGCAGTGTATTTATGGAGTAAAGGATTAATGCATATTCATTTCATGTAAGACATAGTGACTCGATAAGCACTAATTGTTTTAACTCTTTACTCCACAGTTACACATTTTCATGCCTTTGCATACAGAATAGACCCAGATCAGAAAGCTCATGTAGGAGCTGTCTGATCAGGGTCTTCTCTGTTTGCTTATGACATAATATAGGTCTGATTCTCCAATTCATTCCATGGTAAAACCTTCCACTCTTCATAATTATGTCATGATGTCATTATTTCTTATATGAAAATTCATAGACTAAAGTTTTAATATGGCTTGTGAATAAGAAATTGTTTGGTCATGGCAGAAATTGTAGATCCAGTCATCTACATTATGTACTTCATAGATACACCTTTTTTAACCCTTTCCCTGTTCTATGTTTATTTCAAATTCAATACCTAATGAATATTCATTAACAACAGTTATAAAGAAATCTGGAACGTTGAGCATTGTAGACAATTTAGAAAGCAAAGAAACAGATCTTTCAATTTCTATCAGCAAACAGAGCAGACCCTGATCAGACAGCTCCTCTTGGAGCCGTCTGATTTGGGTCTACTCTGTTTGCAAATGCGTGAAAACACGTTTATATGAGGGAAAGGGTTAAGCCTCTGCAAACAAGGTAGATCCAGATCAGAGGGTTTCTGTAGGAATCATTTGATTTGGATCTATTCTGTTTGCAAAAGCATAAAAAAGAGTCTCTATCAGGTAAAGGGTTAACCTTTTACTCCATAAATATGTCTTTGTACGCCTTTGTAAACAGAGTAGACCAGATCAGATGGTTCCTGCAGGAGCTTATCTAATCAGGGCCTGCACTGATGATTGCTTATGAAGTAATATAGATATAATTCTACAGATTCTGCCATGGCCACCTATTCCTGTGTCCATGTGCTAGTTCATGATGTCATTATTTCTTACATGAATATTCATGGAGCATAAAGGATTAATAAGAGAAGATAAATGAGATATCCACCTTGATCATTTCATGGTAGATAAATCAAAGTATGAATACCAATGCAGAAACAGATTGTAACATCTTTAGTAAAAACAATAAAAACATGCTACAATTTGTCATTTTTGTATGATTTATCTTTTATCACATTATATCATTATTTCCTGCAAATAAAGAACTTTTTATTTATAAACAGTTATGTGTGTGTTTTTTTGTTGGTAGCAAATTCAATGATGTCAACTCTTTGCATGCTAAGTAAGTTGTCATCTGTAACATTTTCAAAACTACTAGTTTTCTTTCTGATTTTTTTGCAGTGGTCTGAATGATGACCAGTTTAGATCTAGATCCTGGAAGAGCTGTCTGCTCAAGGTTTCTTCTGTTTGCTTATAAAATTTAAATAGATATGATAATGTAGCAATACCAAAAACAATCCTGTATGCAATTATAGAAACTTAGCTAATAAATATTGATGATGTCATTATATCTTACATGAATATTCAACAGGGAAAGGAATCAGCAACATCAAATATGAATAGTTATACAGTAGAATCTCTCTAAAGTAACTACTTAACTCTTTCGCTGCCAATGTTGCATTTTTGATTACCTATTTAAACAGTTTGTATCAAAACGAGACGACGAGTAACCCGGCGTCTCATCAGGATCCAAACTGTTTGTTACTGTGACTATGTTTTTGAAACAAAAATGAAGAAAATTAAAATAATGAAAATTGTAGCAGACTACAATATTAGCAGACGACAGAATTTGGCACTTAAAGAGTTAATAAATGACAATGGGTGTCTTTAACCCATTCCTTGTTGAATATTCATGTAAGATATAATGACCTTATGAATATTGATTAGCTGATTTTTTTATGACAGCATAATTTATGTACACAGGCTTTTTAGGTATTGGTAGAAACTTTAGCATCAGATCTGTTATAGTTTCATGAGCAAGCAGAGTAGACCCTAATAAGATGGCTCCTACAGGATATGGGGTTTACTCTGTTCACAAAGCCATGAAAACACATTTATATGAGGGAAAGGGTTAATACATGACAATGGGTGTCCTTCAAAGCAGGTGGCTGCTAAATGCTTTCTGCATTACTTATGTCCTGCATTAAGCTTCTATTAGCCTTAACCCTTTCCTCCATAAATACGCCTTTCTACGCCTTTGTAAATATCCCCTATTGAAACCATTGTGATAAATAGAGCATTTGCTTCTACAGGAGCAAATGCTCTATTTATCACAATGGTTTCAAACTACAAAATCCTAAAATGTTAATTTTAATAGTTAATGCTCCTTTTCCGTAGATTGATTCAAAGAGGTTGTGTCTTAAAAACAGGCTATGGAGGAAAGGGTTAAAAATCTAAAATCAGACTGTGTTTGAGTGGTCGCCTTATAGAGAAGTTTAACTGCATATCCTTATCACACAGTCATCAAGATTGTGTTTATCATAGAAGCATTATGACATGTCTACCGATAAAAACTGTCAAAATAGGTGAACTCTGCATGTGACATGCATTACCTATCGTCAGGAGAATGTGCAATTGCTAAGTGCTAACATGGTCATAATATCCATTAAAATAGTCACTTTAATATATCATAAAATAACCTCACTAACCTTCATAGAAGTCATCTGATTAGGGTCTGCTCTGTTTGCAGTAATGGTTTAATAGTAGTTTAAATATAGAATTAGTAACTGAAAAGTGGTAGGCAGCAGTAAGTAGTGTTTGTATCAGCAGCAACTGCAGAAGTAGTAGTAATATAGTAGCAATAAAAGTAGTATTACTAATGAAGTATCATCAATGATTTAGTAGTGGAAATTACAAATACAGAAACAGGAATTGAAAAATATTAGTGGCAGGTAGTGACAGTTGTAAGTGACAATATCAACAATAGCAGCAATAGTAGTAGTAGCAGTGGCAACAGCAGTAGTAATAGTAGTAGCAGTAGCAACAGTTCCAGCAGCAGTGGTAGTAGTAGAAGCAGTAATTTTAGCAGTGGTAGTAGCAGCAGTAGAAGTAGCAGCAGCAGTATTAGTAGCAGTATTAAAATCAGTAGCAGTGACAACAGCATAAACAGCAGCAGTAGTAGTAGCAGTAGCCGCAGAAGTAGTAGTAGCAGTGGCAACAGCAGTAGAAGTCTCATAAGCAGCAGTACTAGAAGCAGTAGTACTAGAAGCAGTAGAGGTATCAGCAACAGCAGTAGCAGCAGCACTAGCAGTACCAGAAGCAGTAGCAGCAGCAGCAAGTGTGATGATTAAGTAGAAGAAGTGGTTTGGTTTTGCTCATTATTTTACCAGCCAGAGATAATTAATGTCCAAGAAGGAATAGCTAGATAAATTCAGAGTAACTCTATTAATGGGTTTCATGGTTTGTCCAGTGTAAGGCTGGACATTTAAACCACATCCAGGCACATTATCTTTACACATACACACACATTCTTAAACACTAAGCCCAGGCGACCCATTCAAGTATCAATTAATTAAAATATACCTGATAAATATTCATACAAGTCTCCACCAGATGTTATAGCAAATAGTGTAGACACTAATCAAACTGTTCTTTCTTTGATCTGGGTCTGCAATATTTGCCTATTAGTGTGTATGTCTAAAAACTTGGGGCAATTAGAAGTTTAACCCTTTGAATGTGGGACATGCATGTGCTGGTATTTGCAAACATTGTAAACTCAGATCAGAATGTCTGCACTGTTTGTCATTCAAATTCCTCTTGCAAGTTAAAGTCTTTCATATTGAGTGGACTCTATAATTAACCCTTTCCCTCATATTGACGCATTTTGACGCCTCTGTAAAAGTCACTTTCTGAAACCATGATTGTGATAAATTGAGAATTTGCTCCATAGGAACAAATTCTCTATTTATCACAATGGTTTCAATACTACATACTTCTAAAATTTTCCTTTTCTCTAGTAAATGCTCCTTTTCAGTAGACTGGTTAAACGAGGTCAGGTCTAAAAATAGTCTATGAGGTAATGGGTTAAACAATTACCGGTATGCAGTATTCAACTCTGATAATTCAGCAATGAAAGGGTTAACCCTTTCCTTCATATAAACACCTAGTCAATTATTTGCAAAAACAGCAGACCTGAAGATCAGACAGAGCCATCTCATCAGGGTCTTCTCTGTTTGCTTCTGGTATAATATAGATCTTATCTATCTATACCAAAAGTATTATGTTCATAATTATGCCATCATAAAAAAAAAATCTAATTAATCTTTTCCTCCATAAGCTATTTTTAGACCCAACCTATTTGAATGAATTTACCAAAAAGGAGCATTAATTAGAGGAAAGGAAAGTTTTAGAATTTCGTAATTTGAAATCATTGTGATAAATAGAGCATTTGCTTCTATAGGAGCAAATGCTCTATTTATCACAATGGTTTCAACAGGTGACTTTTACAGAGGTGTTACTAAGAAAGGCATATTTATGGAGGAAAGGATTAATATTCATGATAATATTTCTGCCAAGAGTATTCAGCCCTTTCCCTGTTCAATATTCATGTAAGAATGAATGACATCATGAATATTTATAATCTTATTTTTTATAATGTAAACTCTTCAAGTTTTTTTTCTTACTTTGACAAAAACTGTAGAATGAGATCTGTATCATGTGAAAAGCAAACATAGCACATACCGGGTGATTAGACGGCTTCTGTAGGAGCAGTCTGATCTGGGTACTCTGTTTTCAAATACGTGAAAAAGTGTTTATATGAAGGAAAGGGTTAGCTTAAGGCCTGAAAATCATTTACAAGTAATCCGTTACTTGGTTATGTCATACTGACCACACTTGTCAAGTTCTAGACTTAATGGTCACATTAATAAATTTCTGTTTTTCTAAGGTTTACACATCATTATTTGTACTGTAACCTTGGGGCTATAATTAATGGTATGATCTGGTTATGATCTAATTAACCCTCTACCTGTTGCATATGCATGTGCAAAATAATGACATCATCAATATCTATTAGCTAAAAGTTTATAATGGTTTAATTTATGTACACAACATTGTTTGGTAATAGAGTAGAAGCAGATCTATCATAATTTCATAAGCAAACAGAGCAAACCCTGATCAGGTGGTTCCTGTTACAGAGCCATTTGATCTGGGTTTACTGTGTTTGCAAAGGTGTGAAAAGGAAAGGGTTAAGTGACAATACTGACAAAGTAATTATTCGCACTTACTCACACCAGTCAAAGGGATACATCTGCAAATTATTCCCTTTAATTAATTAATATTCATGCAAGATTCGGCCCTTTATGAATATTGATTAAATTGATTCCTGTACTGAAAGCATAACAAATGCCCTACCTACCCTAGTTAAACAGAAAACAAAACAGGCAAATAGTGCAGACCTAACTCCCAGAAGGAAGCATTAATTTTGATCAGAGCAATTTAACCCTTTACTCCACAAATACGCCTTTCTACGCCTTTGCAAACAGAGTAGACCCAGATCAGATGGCTCCTATAGGAGCCATCTGATCAGGGTCTGCTCTGTTTGTTAATGGAATTTAAAAAATCTGTTTCTTCACTATCTACAATGACTACAATGCTCCACTTTCCATATTTCATTGTAACTGTTTTGTCCATGACTATTTAGTAGATATATTGGAGTTTGGAATAAACATCGAACAGGGAAATGGTTAACAGATCCAACTGAGCTAGCATTATTTTTTTCACAATGTGGTAACTGTAAAGGATATGCATTTTTATTTTTTTTGTAATAAGGAAGCTTGTCTGTGGCAGTTAAACAATAATATAAACTCAGGTTCAAGTAGGACTGATACTGTTTATTGAAACTGAAGTACTTCTCCATTGTCTGATAAACATTCAACATACCCTTAAATTACCGTAAATATGTGGACTGACAAACTCAGGAAAATAGTGCAGACCCAGATCAAGCTGCTCCTGAAAGAAGAGTCTGATTAGGGTCTACACTATTTGTTACTACATGTATGTCCATCTAAGTTATCAAAATAGTGTCAAGACGAATTAACCCTTTCCTTCATACAAACACATTTGCAAACATTGTAGACCCAGATCAGACAGCTCCTATAGTAGACGTTTGATCAAGGTCTGCTCTATTTGCTTTTGACATGATATAAATCTGATTCAAAAGTATTTGTCAAAGAAAAAAAAAAACCTTTGAAAAGTTTGCATTATAAAAATTCAACTAATAAATACTTATGATGTCATTTTTTTCTGCCCGATTGGAGCAGGGAAAAGGGTTAACCAATAGAGAGGGAAGATATGGTGTTCAAATATTTAGAGTAATGTTACGAATCAATGAGGCCATTGAAACTCTGATAAATCAGTCAATTTGATGACATTTTCCCACAGTCTACATCATATTCAGCTAGACATTAACCCCTTACTCCATAGATATTAATGTAAGTAATTATAATAATGACATCATGAATATTAATTTAATAATTTATTTTTTTGTATATTGTGCGTTAACACCGGAACTTTTATGATACCTTTAGACCTGGAAGAAACTGTTGAAATATAATTATGTATATCATCCCATAAACAAACAGAGCAGCACCTGATCAGACATCTCCTACATGAGCTGTCTGATCTGGGTCTACACTGTTTACAAAGGTGTTAAAAGGCATATTTGTGGAGTAAAGGGTCATCAATATCTGAATACTGTGAAATTCTTAAAACACAAAAAACATTTTAATCCTTTCCCTGTTCTATGTTTATTCCAAATTTCAATACCTATTGAATATTTATGGACAAAATAGTCATAATGAAATATGGAAGGTGAAACATTGTAGCCATTTCAGAAACTAAAACAACTGATCTATCAAATTCCATTAGAAAAACAGAGCAGACCCTTATCAGACGGCTCCTCTAGGAGCCGTCTGATCTGGGTCTACTCTGTCTGAAAATGCATTTGTATAAGGGAAAGGGTTAACCATTTTCTCCATGAATATTCATGTAAGAACTGATGCCATCATGAATATTAATTAGACTTTTTTAAAATGGTTTATTAACATATTTTTTTCTAGCAGAAATTCTAGAACCAGATCTATATTATTCCATAAGTAAACCAAGCAGACCCTGACGAGATGACTCTGATAGGAGCTGTCTGATCTGGGTCTAATCTGTTTGCATAAGGTGTAGAAAGTAAAGGTTAATATAAGAAAATAGAAATTTCAACCTTTTCAGCCACGCTCTGATAGCTTCATGTCGATTTTGGAAAAACACTATGAATATTTATTAGCTATTCACAACAAGAGTACCGCATACGGTATATAATACGCCCACTTGCGAACTTTCTCTGATTCAACATGCCTTATAAGTGTTGACATTTTCTAATCTGTGCTTCAGATCTTGATTTCCATATTAAGGTGATATTATTTTTTAAAAAAATGAAGTGAATATCTTATTAAATAAAAAAGTTACAACTAATCCTCATTTTTGCAGATTTTTGTAAAGTGCAACGGCCATAACTCTGTAAAGACAAACTGAATGAACCTCAAAATAAACTCGGCTTCAAATTTTGTTGCTTAAAACATTTGTGTTAAGTTTCATTTATATCATTTTAATACTTTTCCCAGAAAACAACAGACAAACTAAAAGTTGACCGACAAACAAAGCAACGAACACACAAAGTTCAAGGACCATAACTTTAGAATAAAATGACATATCAAAACCCCCGCAATATATGTGAAAATTCACATTAAGGTTTAACCATATAAAAAAATTGAAGTAAATATCATTTCAAATGAAAAAGTTATGGCCATCCTCATATTTGCATAGATTTGCATTATTTTTTTAAGTGCAAGGGCCATAACTCCGAAACAACAAATCAAATGATCCTCAGAATCGACTTAGCTTCAGGTCTTGATGCATTAAACATGTGTATAAAGTTTCTTTAATATCTGTCAAACAGTTTTGCCAGAAAACAGCAGACAAACTATATGCATATATTTGCATTATTTTTTAAGTAAAAGGGCCATAACTCCGAAACGACAAATCAAATAAACCACAAAATTGACTTAGCATCAGATCTTGATGCATTAAACATTGTTGTGAAGTTTCATTAATATCTCTCAAATAGTTTTCCCAGAAAACAGCGGACAAACTATTAGCATGTATTTGCATTATTTTTTAAGGACAAGGGCCATAACTCTGAAACGACAAATCAAATGATCCTCAGAATCAATTCAGTTTCAGATCTAGATGCATTAAACATTTGTGTGAAGTTTCATTAATATCTCTCAAATAGTTTTCCCAGAAAACAGCAGACAAACCATTTGCATGTATTTGCATTATTTTTTAAATACAAGGGCCATAACTCCGAAACTACAAATCAAATGAACCTTAGAATTGACTCGGCTTCAGATCTTGATGCATTAAACATTTGTGTGAAGTTTCATTAATATCTCTCAAATAGTTTTTCCAGAAAACAGCGGACAAACTATTTGCATATTTTTTAAGGACAAGGGCCATAACTCTGAAATGAAAAATCAAATGAACCTCAGAATCAAGCTAGCTTCAGATCTTGATGCATTAAACATTTGTGTGAAGTTTCATTAATATCTGTCAAATAGTTTTCCCAGAAAACAGCGGACAAACTATTTGCATGTATTTGCATTATTTTTTAAGTAAAAGGGCCATAACTCCAAAAGGACAAATCAAATGAACCTCAGAATCGACTCAGCTTCAGATCTTGATGCATTAAACATTTGTGTGAAGTTTCATTAATATCTCTTAAATAGTTTTCCCAGAAAACGGCGGACAAACTATTTGCATATTTTTTAGGACAAGGGCCATAACTCTGAAATGACAAATCAAATGAACCTCAGAATCAACTCAGCTTCAGATCTGGATGCATTAAACATTTGTGTGAAGTTTCATTAATATCTCTCAAATAGTTTTTCCAGAAAACAGCGGACAAACTATTTGCATATTTTTTTAAGGACAAGGGCCATAACTCTGAAACGACAAATCAAATGATCCTCAGAATCAATTCAGTTTCAGATCTGGATGCATTAAACATTTGTGTGAAGTTTCATTAATATCTCTCAAATAGTTTTCCCAGAAAACAGCAGACAAACCATTTGCATGTATTTGCATTATTTTTTAAATACAAGGGCCATAACTCCGAAAAGACAAATCAAATGAACCTTAGAATTGACTCAGCTTCAGATCTTGATGCATTAAACATTTGTGTGAAGTTTCATTAATATCTCTCAAATAGTTTTCCCAGAAAACAGCGGACAAACTATTTGCATATTTTTTAAGGACAAGGGCCATAACTCTGAAATGAAAAATCAAATGAACCTCAGAATCAAGCTAGCTTCAGATCTTGATGCATTAAACATTTGTGTGAAGTTTCATTAATATCTCTCAAATAGTTTTCCCAGAAAACAGCGGACAAATTATTTGCATGTATTTGCATTATTTTTTAAGTAAAAGGGCCATAACTCCAAAAGGACAAATCAAATGAACCTCAGAATCGACTCAGCTTCAGATCTTGATGCATTAAACATTTGTGTGAAGTTTCATTAATATCTCTTAAATAGTTTTCCCAGAAAACAGCGGACAAACTATTTGCATATTTTTTAGGACAAGGGCCATAACTCTGAAATGAAAAATCAAATGAACCTCAGAATCTACTCAGCTTCAGATCTTGATGCATTAAACATTTGTGTGAAGTTTCATTAATATCTGTCAAATAGTTTTCCCAAAAAACAGCGGACAAACAAAATGTTGACGGACGGACGAACGAACGAACGAACGAACAGACGGACGGACAGGGCCACGACAATATACGACCACCTTTATTAGGTGGGCGTATAACAATGGCTGGAGTGCATCAGTCGAAAATTGAAAAACTGTGAGAGGGACATCAACATTGTAATAGTCGACTTACATGCACATCAAACTGAGTACTAAAAAGTAATTAATTTTTCGATAGATTCTGATGTATAACAGACCCACTTCTATTTTGTTTCCAAAGCAATCAAATTTTCTCATTGTTTTGATGCAAACAACACTTCCCTTACCATGCTTGCAGATATTTTCAAATCACATAGACTTCGATTCTGAAGTTAATTTCGTTACTCAAACTTCCAGGAAATATGAACAGAAAACATCTTTATTATTCCAAGGGTCTGGAACATTCTATGTGCGACTTTAACCTTTAGCCGGCTGAGCAAATTATATTTACAGAATTTTTGGCCTACTACATTTTCAAAATTCAGGCTATATAATCAATTTGTCTACCAAAATACAATCAGGGTGTCAAACAGTTTGGATCCTGATGAGACGCCAAGTTACTCGGCGTCTCATCCGTATCCAAACTGTTTGCATAGGTATTCACTCATCCGCCCATAGCAGGCTAATGGTTAACATAACTTAAAATGCAATCAGTTTGGATTCAGATGAGATTCTGAATAATTTGGAGATTCTTCAGAATCTGTAAAATTTGACACTGACAGATTGTTATTAAGAAAAGAAGAAAAATACCTTCTTTTTTTTTTAAGAATTGAAGCAGTAGATGTTTTTGGCAGAATACATTGCTAATAGGTAAGGTGAATTCTAGACCAGGTAACTTTTTTAACCCTTCACCACATAGAGAAGCTTTTTCATGCTTTTGCATAAAGATTAGACAAAGATCAGACAGCTCCTGTATGAGGAGCCATCTGATCATGATCTGTCCTAACTGGCCAATGATTTATTGAACATAGGAGTCTTAAAAAGCAGGTGGTTGCTTAATGCAGGGCAAATGTAATGCAGACAGCTCCTATAGGAGCTTTCTGCATTACTTTTATCCTGCATTAAGCTACCATCTGCCCTACAAACCCATAATTAGACCTCTTTTTGATGGCCACTTAAGACAGGTTCTACTGTACATTTAGTATTCATGGCTTTTGCTAGAGGATTCTGGATGGCAAACAGTACAGACCAAAGTCAGATGGCCACTCTAAAAGTTCTCTGATCTGGGCCTATGCAATTACAGTACACCTGTTTCCTGCCTCACTTAATAATCCAAAACTAAAATAAGGCCATTATCTCATGATTTAACTCTTTGCATGCTAAGTAATTGTCATCTGCAAAATATTGTTATCTCCTGCCATTCTAATTTTTCTTTTTTTTCATTTTTTTTTAAAAATACAGCCAAATGTTAAGCAGTTTGGATTTTGACGAGATGCTGAGTTACTTGATGTCTGCATAATCATTAACCATTCCCCTGTTCTATGTTTATTTCAAATTTCATAAATTAGACCTACTGAATATTCTTGGGAAAAATAGCTATAATGAAATATGGAAGGTGGAACATTGTAAGCATTTTAGAAAGTAAAGAAACGGGTCATTCAAATTCCATTAGCAAACAGAGCAGACCCTGATCAGAGGGCTCTTACAGGAGCCGTCTGATCTGGGTCTACTCTGTTTCAAAATGCTTGAAAACACGTTTATAATTATGAAGGAAAGGGTTAATTTGCAGCCTCTAGTGTGCCACTTTAAATATAGCGTTTATTTACTATAAATAGGACTTCCTTTTCTCTTTTATCTTTCAACGCTGAATTCTAAGAGTGGAATAGCCTATTAATGATTAGTTCTAGAGTCCATTCAGTATGCAAGTATTATTTTGCTTTATGATTTTGAATGACAAACAGTGTAGACCCTGATCAGAGGGCTCCTTAATGAGCCTTCTGATCTGGGTCTGTACTGTTTGCAGATGAAAGTGCATGTGTGTCTCCCATTTAAAGGGTTTACTTTATCTGTACTATCTTCATCTTGAACTGTGCCTTGTTTTTTATTTTTCAACCCTTGTGGACCGTGACTGACCAGATCTGATAAAGTCTGCACTGTTTGTCAAGTATGATGATAAAATATTGCAGGCGCTTAAACATATTAGTTAAACCTTTGCACGCTAGCGGCGAAACTGTGATTACCTATGCAAACAGTTTGGATCCAGATGAGACGCCGCATAATGCGGCGTCTCATCAGGATCCAAACTGTTTGTCATCTTGACCATATTTTTGCAAAAAAATGAGAGAAAGTTCATTTTAAGAATTGAAGCAGACGACAATTGTTGCAGACGAAAAATTACTTAGCGTGCAAAGAGTTCAACCTTTCCCTTGTGAATATTCTTATAGGAAATAATGATATCATTAATATCAATTAGATGATCTGTATAATGGTGTATGAACATTTGGCCATAATGAAAACATGTAGAATCAGCTCTATATTATTTCTTAACACTTTCCCTGTTCTATGTTTATTTCAAATTTCAAAGCCTATTGAATATTCATGAACACAATCATTAGAACGAAATATGAAAGGTGGAGCATTGTACTATGATTGTAGCCATATTAGAAAGTAAAGAAACAAGATTTATCAAATTCCATCAGCAAACAGAGAAGACCCTGATCAGATGGCTCCTATAGGAGCCGTCTGATCTGGGTCTACTCTGTTTGCAAATGAGTGAAAACACGTTCATATGAGGGAAAGGGATAAGCAAACAGAGTAGACCCTGTTCTGATGGTTCCTACAGGAATCATCTGATTTGCATCTACACTATTTGCACAGGGGTGAAAATGTGATTCTATCAGGTAAAGGGTTACTGGTAATTCTTTTGTTGTACCATAAATATACTCCATGAATATTCATGTTAGAAATAACGACATCATGAATAAAGATTAGTTTAGTTTTTTATAATGACTCATGAGCACAGGATATATTTGCCATGGCAGTAACTGTAGAATAATATTACATGTGAGGCCTGACTTGTAATCAAAACTGTTCTTAACTTCTGCAAACGATAAATCAGAAAGAAAATTAATATTTTTGAAAATGTTGCAGCTGATAATTGAGCAGCAGACGACAATTGAGCAGACAAAGGGTTACGCTGTGTAGACCCTTCGGCTAATCAGAAGCTGGATTTCTGAAATGCCATCTGGAAAAGGTCAATAAAATCTTGCAAGCTATGGTAATTATTCAGTGAGGTTTTTCTTGGAGCAAGTAAGATGTATATATTTTTTTTTCTAGCAAATGTTATCCTTTTCATAATGACCATATAGATAATAAAAGAAGAGACATTCAATGAACGTAAACCGTTTCATCAGAAACAACAGTTTTCTGTTCATGCCTTTACAAACAATGTAATATGACCTTAGTTTAGATTCAGATCAACACTTTATGATCCTGAATCAATACTGGCACAACAACTTACGTAATTCTTCCAGTGCAATTTGTGGTTTTACATCTGCATTCAATTAACAAGAATGTTTGTTGTGCAAACAAAGTCTCTCTTTGAAATTTGCGGGAGAAATATTTATTAACCCTTTACTCCATGAATATTCATGTGAGAAATTATAACATCATGAATATTAATTAGATTATTTTTATAATGGTTTATGAACACAAGTCAATTTGGCTCAGGCAGAAACTGTATAAATGAAACTATAGAATACCATAAGCAAATAGCCTTAGGGCAGACCCTATTCAGACATCTCCTATAGGAGCCGTCTGATCTGGGTCTACTCTGTTTGCAAATATGTAGAAAGGCGTATTTAAGGAGAAAAGGAATAGTCACAGTTTAAAGGCAGAGTTCATGTAGTATAAAAGGGTATAGCTTGTGAGAGGATTTTGAATGACAAACAGTGCAGACCCTAATCTGAGGGCTCCCTAGGAGCCCTGTTATCTGGGTTGACACTGTTTGCAAATTCCAGTGCATGCTTGTCCTGCATTCAAAGGGTTTATGCCTATCTTGGTAAGGACGCCTTAGTAAGCACAACCTCAAAAGAACCATGCAAAAAGAGACACAGAGTAAGTCAGCTGGCACGCTCAAATTTCCCCTCCTCTCATCTGGATCTGCATGTATGTATAGATTTTTTTACATGAATCTGCTGCTAGAATCCTAAGAGCTGCTAAAAAACACTTGCTCCATAATTTCCTTGCAGGAAGACCTAGGTCAAGAGGTCTAGATGAAAGTAAGAAGATTTTTTATCTTTAGCTTGCTGGTTGAACATGTTTGTCTTCGTAAATGTACAAATCTAATGTATATTAAAACCTTGTTAACCCCTTTCCTATAAACACATTTTCACACATTTGCAAACAGAGTAGACCCAGATCAGATGGCTCCTATAGGAGCCGTCTGATCAGGGTCTGCTCTGTTTGCTAATGGAATTGAAAGATTTAATTATTTACTTTTTAAAATGGCTACAATGTTCCACCTTCGATATTTTATTAAAACTATTTTGTCCATGAATATTCAGTAGGTACTGAACATAGAACAGGGAAATGGTTCATTGAACCTTTTAGGAAAGAATAGTTTAGAACTGTGTTAGCAGGTGGACGCTTAAAGCAGGATGAAAGTTCTGCAAAAAGGTTCAAGAGACCAAAGAATAATTGAGAACTGTTAAGCCAGGTGACCACTTAATGCAGTGTAAAAGTCATGCAGAAAGCTCGAAGAGTCTGAGCAAAGAAGAATTTAGTATGGTTTAGGCAGGTGACTGATTTATCATCATTTATGCAGTTTAAAAGACATGCAGAAAGCTCCAAGAGAGCAAAGAAGAATTGAGAACTTTTTAGGCAGGTGACTGCTTAATGCAAGGTAAAAGTCATACAGAAAGCTCCAAGAGAGCAAAACAGAATTAAGAAAGGTTTAGGCAAGTGGCCACTTCATACAGAGGAACTTTCTGCATGACTTTCACCTTGCATCAAGTGGCCACCTGTCATACAGACCGATGATATTGATTTGAGTGTTCAGACTAGTAAGCTTTTATAATTTTATTGTAGATCAACATCCAGCTTAAATTGCCTAGTCAACCTATAAATCAAGTAGCAATCCTACATAACAGAGCACTTTTTACAGATTTGAAAGCCATCAAGGGAAAAAACCTTTTAATATCCTGGCATTTGTGAAAATTTAGTGTTTAAGCTGATACTACTGACAGAAGTGAGTCTGGTATAAAAGTTACAGCAGCAAGTGGTTCAAGAGCAGAGTCAGTTGTTGGACTAATTTAACTGTTTTCGGGAATTTGGCAAACAACTGTTCTACACCTGGTCAAACCTTTCAATCCTTGATTTTCCCACTTTTTTCCATTGCAGGCTATGATACTTGACTTAACGTGATTTTTGCCAACAGTTTTGAAATGATCCAAATGAAACACCCAGATAATTAGTATCCAAACAGTTTGACAATCCAACCATATATTTGTTTAGAAAGAGCTGACTGTAGAGTAAAACCTCTCTAAACCAGAATTCTAGTAGAAAATAATTTAGATACTTTTAGGCAGGTGGCTGCTTAATGCAAGGTGGAAGTCATGCAGAAAGCTCCTAGAGGAGCTTTGTGCATGACTTCCAGCCTGTATTAAGCTCTGCAGCCACCTGTCTCCAAGACCGATATTTATACTGAATTGAACATCCAGTTTAGAGGGTTTTTACTGTATTCCAGGGCGGGTAGTAAATAAGATCTGATGCATTATAATCTATGAAAATCTCTTATTTTTCTCCCCAAACCCATCTTACTGCTACTTATTAAAATCACCTGAGAGAGGCAATTCTAATGAGTAGCAGCATAAAAGGGTTGGGCGGAGAATTCTTAATGTTTTTGAAATAAATTTCCTAATTATACCTCTTATGTACAACTCTTAAGGATATGGATAGAGTTTCTCCAGGATGCTTAACACATTATCCCCTAGAGACGCATTTTTGCGCATCTATAAAAGTCACTTTATGAAACCATTGTGATAAATAGAGCATTTGCTCCTATAGGAGCAAATGCTCTATTTTATCACAATGGTTTCAAACTACAAAATTCTAATATTTTCCTTTCCTCTAGTTAATGCTCCTTTTCTGTAGAGATGGATCTATTATAATTGCAGAAGTAAACAGAGTAGACCCTGATCAGATACTTCCTACTGGAGCCGTCTCATCTGAGTCTACTCTATTTGCAAAGGTGTGAAAGACATTCATATGAAGGAAAGTGTTAACCCATTCAGTCCTGGTGACGAATTTGTGACTATATTTGCAAACAGTTTGAATCCTGATGAAACATCAAGTTGGTGTCTCAACAAGATCCAGACTGTTCGACACTTGTGTTTCTATAAAGAAATTGATACGAAAATGGGCAACAATTTTCTCCAGAACTTAACAGGTAAATGCTGAACCTTAATACCATAACCCTTTGAGATGAAAAAATAAAGTCTCCTAAAATTTCATCAGATGCATTTTTTTCTACTTCCGATTACATCAAGCTTTTGAGAAACTGTTGACAATTAGTGTCAAACAGCAAGGGCCATACTGATGAGATGCCTGTTATCTGAGATCCAAGCTGTTGGTAAATGCTAGTTAGGTCGCAAATAGCGGAATAACGGCTGAAGAGCTTACTAGTTCATTATGATTCATAAACTATGTCAAAAAGACTGGTTCATCAATCCTACATCTGTTCGTACTCATTTTCTGTAGAATGTGGGGTTTTTTATTACCATAAAACAGCCTTATTTCCAACATTACAGACAGTGAACCCTTACAACCAGGAGAGGTGCAAATGAGTATTAGCTAAGAATGATCATAATGTAACCCTTTGAATGTGGGACAGGCATGCACTGTCAATTGGAATCAATGTAGATCCAGATCAGAGGGCTCCTAGAGGAGCACTCTGATCAGGGTCTGCACTGATCTTCTAATAAATTATACTCTTTCATACTGAATGAACTCTGCCTTTGAACTGTGATGGACTGTTCCACTTTGAAATTCAGTGTTGAAAGGGTTAACCATTTTCCTGTTCTATTTTTTTCCCAAATTTCAACATTTACTGAATATTCATGGTAAAAATATTTATCATGAAATATGAAATATTGTTTCCAGTTTAGAAACTAAATAAACAGATCTATCAAATTCCATTTACAAACAGAGCAGACCCTAATCAGATGGCTCCTATAGGAGCTGTATGATCTGGGTCTACTCTGTTTGAAAATGTGCGAAAAGACATTTATAAATATGAAGGAAAGTGTTTCAAGTTCTGCAGTTTTACAGAATATTGGTAGAATATTAAAACAAAACGTTTGTCTGATTTGGTGCTCGTCTAGCTAAATTAAACATTTTTGGAAAATATAAAGGGCCATAACTCAAAATTTTTGAAATCAAGAGTTATGGTTCTTATGTAGGGGACTTCCCTTCAATGAGATCTACTAACCTACGGTATGAGGTTTCATGGTGATACCTCTTATACTTGTCGAGTAATGAGCTACATTAAAGTTTTTGCACGCCGACAACGCCAACGACAACGCCTACGACCCAGTGATCACAATAGCTGGACTTTTCTTCGAAACAGATGAGCTAAAAATCAAATTCACACAGTTTAATCTTCTTTGCTGTTTATATTTAAAAGTGTAATAACCCTTTCCCTTTATGTATGAACTGGTTACTTCAAGAATATTCATTAACCTAACCTTCATAAGTTAATAACTGTTGGCTTGGACTAAAACTGTAGGATCAGATCTATAATATACTAGTAATTTGATAAGCAAACAGAGCAGACCCTGATCACATGGCTCCTACAGGAGCCGTCTAATCTGGTTATACATGTACTCTCTTTGCAAAGGCATGAAAAAACATTTATATGAATGAAAGGGTTAACCCTTTACACCTTTTCATGCCCAGAGTAGCCCCAGATCAGATGACTCCTACAAGGTGTCTGATTAGGGTCTGTTATATTTGCCATATAGACTTATATTGATTTGATTCCAACTGCAGTAGTGTCTCTCTAAAGCCACTTCTTAATGAAAAATCCCCATTTTGCCTTTAAATGCAGGTGGTTGCTTAACCCATTCCCTGTTCTATGTTTATTCCAAATTTCAATACCTACTGAATAGCGATAATGAAATATGGAAGGTGGAACATTGTAGCCATTTTATAAAGTAAAGAAACAGATCTATCGAATTCCAATAGGATAAGATATTCCTGTAGGAACCATCTGATCAGGGTCTACTCTGTTTGCAAATGCATGAAAAAGAATTTATATGAAGGAAACGGTTATAAGCCTTTAAGACCCATAATTATACTTCGTTTGGTGGTTGCTTTGTAAGGGTTATACTATATATTCATTCCTTAAAAATTTTAATGTCAACTTTATATAGATTCTTTAATGTCTTGCCAGGAGACTGGATAAAAATGGAATCTTATTATATATATATATACAGTATTTATTCATATTTCGTTTTACATTGTTAACAGTTTGTTTCATCAATATTCATGTAAGAAATTAACACAGGAAGTGTCGTCACGGTAGGATTTGATCTATATTATGGCATAAGCATTCAAATTCACCGTACATTGTATATGGATTTTTGGAGAAGGACACTATAATCTTATTTCGTAAGATTACAATGTATCAAGTAGGTTTCTGAACAGAACATGAAAAAGGTGGTGCCAAAGACAAATGGCATAAGATGCTTGGTAAGCCTGAGACAATTTGGTCTGGATATGTCTATTAACCCTATCAACGCTGAACTTTCAGACAGAGGAATAACTAAAGTATGAAATAATAGAATTTGCTTGAGGATTTTAAATGACAAACAGTGCTGATCCTTATCAGAGGGCTCTCTAAGGAGCCCCCTGATCTTGGTCTACACTGCTTGCAAATGACATTGCATTACTTTTAATGGACACTCACTTTACTGGAAAACTACTGTAACTTAAGATACTATAGTAACTATATTCTAGTAATAAAGGGCAAATAAATTGTAAATAATGGGCCGCAACTCCTAAAAGGCTGAAGCGATTTACATGGCTATCGAACTTGACCAAGATATAATGGTCACAAACATGTGTGTAAAGTTAAGTGTGGATTGGACGAATACTTTCAAAGACTAAGTCCGGACAAATTCTTCTAGATATGCGTATGGAAGTACAGATCTACGTACGAACGGAGGTACTTACAGACAAGGGCAACCCTATATGCCACCACTATGTGGGGCATAAAAACAGAAACACACAATAGGTTATTTGTAGAACTATTGTAAGTCAAGTTAAATTACAATAGTTTTACAATTATGAAAATATTCATATAAGTTACATTGAATTTTTTTCTTCTAAACTACTACGTATATATACATGTACAGACATGAGGGAAATATTTTCACAGTACAAAATGTATGTGCATTTCAGTCTACTGACATGTTTTATCACTAAAAGCCATTTTCTGGAAAGTATATAGTTATAGAAAACAATAGTTTTCCACTAAGTGATCGACGTGTGCTCATGCATTCAAAAGGTTACGTTGTAAAGCCCTGAAAATTGTTTTTCATTGAGTGCATCTTATATTTATACAGTATAACCTCTCTAAACAAGAATTCTAACAGAGAAGAGTTTAGATACTTTTAGGCAAGTAGCTGCTTAATGCAGTATGACAGTCATGCAGAAAGTTCCTTGAAGAGCTTCCTGCATGACTTTCATCCTGCATTAAACTGCCAACGCTGTCTCCAAGAACAATATTGCTACTAAATTGAACATCCAGGTTAAAGGGGTTTCACTCTGTACTATACAACCGTTAACACTTTACCTCATGAATATTCATGTGAGAAACAATAATATCATGAATATTTATTAGCTGTTTTATAGAAGCATTATGGGCAAGTGAATTTTTAACCATGGCAGAAACTGTATAATAAGATCTATATCATTTCATAAGCAAACAGAGCAGACCCTGATCAGATAGCTCCTATAGGAGCCATCTGATCTGGGTCTTCTCTGATTGCAAAAATATCAAAGGGTGTTTCTATCAGATGATGGGTAATAGTAAGTGGTCAATAAAACAACATGTTTAAATGTCCTAAGTTTACTTACCATCTGTGGTGACACTGCTTGCGGCCTTCAGGCTTCGCCCTTTTCCTTTTGACTTCTTTAACATTGCTATCCAATTTTAAAATCCACAAAGTCAACACGATCTTTTTTGTTTCTAATCTTCAATGTTAACACATCCAACAAGTAGAATATATTCTACGGTAAATTTTTGAATTCCATTTCACTGTCATCCAAATCCATGTAAGACAAATATTCTTAAAACCAGATATTTTTTTTCACTAAACAGGAAAATGAATAGTTACTTTCCCGACTTTGCAGCTGTGTTTTCTTATTTACATAACAGTAGATATTAAATAGTATGTTTATGCATGCTTCAAAGTTTCTAAATTAAGACATATGGGCACATTCATTTTGTCACACCTGACAAATTATTCATAATTTCTATGCAAATTATGAACTTTTAATCAAGTACAGCCAGCCATTGTTCTCACTTAGGACAAGCACTCCTTCCATCACTCTTAACAGTTCAGCAGGTTGACTTCAAGCCTTCTGTGGTAAATAACAAACCAGAGACCATGATATTCACCCTTGAAATGTGGGAAATGAATGTACTGGAATTTGTAAACAGTGTAGATCCAGATCAGACAGCATCCAGAGGAGCACTCAGATCAGGATCTGCACTGTTTGTCATTCAAAATAATCTGGTAAATTATACCTTTTCATACTTAATGGACTTTACCATTAAACAATCATGGGCTATTCCACTTTGAAAATTTAGCAAGGGGTTAAACCACTAGATGAATAGCAACCCCGCTTCCTGAAACAAGAGACCCTCTCAAAATACTTTTTCTTCCAATCCCCAAAAAGCACCTTCTATTCTATCCATTTTTACTAAAAATCATATTAACAATATCGCTCGCCATCTGCCACAATTCTCAAAGGAATGTCAAATTCTAATTTCCAAACACAACTTTCTGATCTCTATCAAAACTGCTTAGCACATAAAATATCAATATGGAAAGGAGCACAGTTGAAAGTTTGCCAGGCAGAGCATTTAAACACAATCGCAATTTGCAAACAGAGTAGACCCAGATCAGATGGCTCTTATAGGAGCTGTCGGATCAGGGTCTGCTCCATTTGCTAATGGAATTTAAAAGATATGTTTCTTTACTGTCTTAAAGCTTTAAGCTAAATACCAGCTAATTAACACAATTTAGTGGCCGTTATAGAAAGGTTTTATTGTACTGTAATGAAATTTGGAATAAACATAGAACAGAGAAAGGGTTAACCCTAAGATGAATGCTGAATATTCTGAACAGAATAATTACACAACTATAAGTCCATTCAGTATGAAAGGCTTAATTTTGCTAGAGGACTTTGAATAACAAACGATGCAGATCCTACCAGAGAGCTCCTCTATGAACCCTAGCCCTCTGATAGGGTCTACACTGTTTGCAAAGACCAGTACACTCCAAAGGGTTAACCCTTCACTTGCTATTCACGTCAATATACCTATCTGTAAATAGTGAAGACCCAGATGAGACAGCTCCCGCAGGAGCTGTCTCATCAGGGTCTGCACTATTTACAAGTTGATTGTGCAACCAGTGCACTCCACAGCAGTAATTGCACAGCAAAATACTTGTACACAGTGAAGATATATGTAATTATACAACAGGGCATGGGTAAAGAAGGAGAAATGTATTATTAAAATTCAGCAAGAGAAGGGTTAAGAGCAATTCAAGAGCTTAGAGAAAACTATTGTAAACTACAATTTATGGTGCAAAACAGAGATGACCTTTGCAAACAGTTTCAATCCAGATGAGACGCCAATGAACTTAGCATCTCATCAGGATCCAATCTGTTGGACACTCTGATCCAGAAGTTGGAAATAAATTCAGGAAAACATAATATTTTCAGAATAAAAGAAGACAATATACATGTTATAAAATGAAGTTACAACAGTTTTGTGTTAAGCTCAGGAATTATAAGCAGCTATCAACATTGTAAAATAATTTCTGTTTAACAAATAATTATAACAAATAAGTTTTCCACAGGTGACAGCATATACAACCTTTACAATAAGAATAATCTATATAGCCACTGCAAACACTCTGGATCCAGATAAAACACCAAGTAATACATCATGTCATCAGGATCCATACTATTTGATATGCTCTTATTGATCCTTTAAAAAAGAAAGTATTGAATAACTTTGAAAACTGCAGCAGACAACAATATTAGAAGATGATAAAACCGCTATTATTTAACAATATAGTAATAATTGCCATGGCAATTCACTACCATATCATTTTTCAATGAAAAAACATGAGTACCGTTTTCACTCGATTAACTTTCACTGCTGAAAAATCATTCACACTGCAGTCCTTGGTATGCACATAACTAATAACTCCCACAATTCCATAACATCAGTAACATCGTAAACTCCCGTTAAACCTCAACAGTCATGCAGGTAGTCCTCGACACCTGCCTCAGAAGAATCTCTGTAAAACTGCCTTTTGCTGTCATTACTGCCAAAGTCTATTGAGCTAACTCTTAACACACTATTAGCAAATTATCGGCAACCTTTACAGAAAGTTTGGATCCAGATGTGACACCAAACAACTTAGTACTTCACCAGGATCACGACATTTAAATGCTCGGATTGCAGTTTCAGAAAGAAAAGAGAAAAAACGTCAAAGTTTCATTTTGTACCAGATTTCACCATTAGCAGACATTGATAGCAGCGTGTGTCAAGCGTTAAAAATCCTATGGCTCTATGCATACATACAATAGCACCAGAAGTCAATACTGACTCTTTACAAGCAGCTTTGGTGGAATTGCCTCCCCCATCACACAATGACATTATTAGATATTGAACACACTGGGTCAATATCGGCTGTCTCAAAATCATCATCTGCTGGTTTTAAAGGCAGATATTGGAGTTACAATTTGCAATATTACTCAATACATTACATTCACGATGATGCTAAAACATAAATATTACCGGTACCACAAGAAATTCTATTATGAAATATAAGGTTTTAAAATAATGTATATTGATGTTTGGCTCTGTAATTTTTGTCTCGGTTACAATTCAAGTAGTGGAAAATCTGGCAGGAAAGTCACGCAGTTGACTATATAGGCCGTGAGCTAGTTTCCTGACCGATTTTTGTTCCCTTGAAACTTTGGCCGAGATAAAAGTTAAAGATTCACTATTGATTGGCAGATATTTTAAAGTCTTACATTTTATAATAAAATTTAAAGTGGTATTAGTAATGTTTAAATGTGCTCATGCATTTTGTGAATATAATTTATTGAGGAATTTTGCAACATCAAATTCCGATGTTTTCGCCTTCACGTGCTAAGTAATTTTGTAATTCGCTGAATTGTTGTCTGAAACATTATTCATTAATTTTCTTTCGCATTTTGTTTACAGAAGTTGAGCATGAACGACAAACAGTTTGGATCTCAGATCATATCCCACCATATATGGGGCATGATCTGGATCCAAACTGTTTGCATAGGTCATAAATGGCAGGAGAATCTGCTGTTTTCTCCTCTACAAATATTTTCAGGATTTATGTTTTAGCCTCAAATTACTTTTAACATACAAATTTGCACTAGAATCTCTCTAAAGCAATCACATAACCCTTTCCTTCATTAATACTCGTAATAATTATAATAAAATATAATGAAATCATGAATATTAATTATATTAATTGTTATAACAGCACATGGACACAGGAAGTTTTGACCATGACTGAAACTGTAAAATCAGATCTACATAATTTCATAAGTAAACAGAGCAGATCCTGGATCTACTCTGTTTTCAAAGGCATAGAAAGGCATATTTATGTGGTAAATGTTAATGAATACATGTACTTCATACATTTGCAAACAGAGTAGACCCAGACCAGATGGCTCCTATATGACTGCCATCTGATCAGGGTCTGCTCTGTTTGCTCTTAACATGATGTAGATCTGATTCTACAGTTTTTGCCAAAGCAAAGTATTCCCTTGAAAAGTTGATATTATAAAAATTCAGCTTATAAATAATCATTGTGTCATTATTTCATGAATATTGAACAGGGAAAGGGTTAAAGCAGGTGGTTGCTTAATTCAGGGTGAAAGCAATGTAGAAAGTTCCTCTGGGAACTTCCTGAATAGCTTTTGTCCTACATTAAGCTACCATCTACCATTACGGTAACTGACACACTTTTTCAGAGCATTTGCAAATAGAGTAGACCCTGTAGGATTTGTCTGATCAGGGTCTGCTCTGTTTGCTTATTCTAGAGTATCTGTCAAAGAAAAACCATTCTGGGTTCATGTATCATTATAAAACTTCAGCTAATGAATATTCATGACACCATCATTGTTGCTTTAGAGAGGTTTTACAGTACATTACTTCCAGTCTGATCTGGTTTCAGTCTGTTGCATAGAACCTGTTTAACCCTTTACTATATGAATATTTATGTAAGAAATAATGACATCATGAATATTAATTATTATTATTCTTTATAATGTTACATGAGCACAAGAAATTTTGGTCATGCCAGAAACTGAAGAAATTCCATAATTTATGCAAGTAGAGCAGACCCTGATCAGACGACTCCTACAGAGAGCAGACATTGATCAGACGACTCCTACTGGTGCCATCTGATCTGAGTGTACTCTGTTTGGCCTAATAAGGTGTATCTATGGAGGAAAGATTTAATCATCACCAGAAATTTGGAGGTAAAATTTAACTCTTTGAATGTGGAAATTGAGTATCATTTGCAAACAATGTAGACCCAGATCAGAGGGCTCCTAGAGGAGCTCAGAGTTTGATCTGGGTCTGCATAGTTTGTCATTCATAATCCTCTAGCAACTTTAAGCCCTTCAAAACTGAATGGACACAGTAGAAATATACACTGATGGGTCATTCCACTTTGAATATTCAACAACAATCTTATCAATATTCATGATGTAATTGTTTCTAGCACAAATATTCATGGAGTAATTTAGGGTTAATCCTTTCCTCCATGAATATTTATGTATGAAATAATGACATTATGGATATGAATTAGATTAATGTTATACTAGCACATGGACACAGGATTTGTTTTGCCATGGCAGAAACTGTAGAATCATATATAGATTATATCATAAGCAAACAGAGCAGACCCTGATCAGATGGCTCCTATAGGAGCCCTCTGATCTGGGTCTACTCTGTTTGCAAAGGCATAGAAAGGTGTATTGATGGATTAAATGGTTCAATAATAAAGTTAAAATGTACCATACCACTTTGTAAATTCAGCATTCAAAAGGTGAAAACTCAGCTCTGATCAATAGCAGGAATACAGCTCAACATGAAACAGGAAATTATCCAAATTAAGTTGCTGTCTGCCTCCGAAGAATTCCATGTTGTAATCCCCTGTGTCTGATTACAGACTCAAGTACTACCATATTCTCCCTTCTAAACACACCAAGTTAATCAATGTCCCCTTAATTCTTGGGGTAACCTAACTATCAACATAAATACTAAAACTCTATATAATAGCCATTAGATAAAGAATGTTTTTCAAAATTTAGGTTTTCGCTTAATGCAGACTGAAAGCAATGTAAAAAGCTCCATCAAGAGCTTTCTGCATTGCTTTCATTCAGTATTAAGCAATCACCAGGTCCTGTTCACAACACATTCTTCTTTTAAAAAAGGGTGTTTATTAGAGATAATATGGTAAATTTATAGCAAATTCATGGAAATATATTCTGACCCCACATGACATGCCTACAACAAAATGACTCCCACTTTCTATTTTTTAACACATCTGACCACTTATGACAAACATATCACAAAAGGGACTGTAACAAATCTGACCCCACATCATTAGAATACATATCACAAAATGAACTTATAGCAAATCTGACCCCATATCATGGCATACATATTACAAAATGAACTTATAGCAAATCTGACCCCATATCATGGCATACATATTACAAAATGAACTTATAGCAAATCTTATCCCATACCATGGCATACATATTATTACAAAATGAACTTGTAGCAAATCTGACCCCTATCATGGCATACATATTACAAAATGCACTTGTAGCAAACCTGACCCCATATCATGGCATACATATTACAAAATGCACTTGTAGCAAACCTGACCCCATATCATGGCATACATATTATTACAAAATGCACTTGTAGCAAACCT
Organism: Azorinus chamasolen; assembly: GCA_963576725.1. NCBI lineage: Eukaryota > Metazoa > Mollusca > Bivalvia > Cardiida > Solecurtidae > Azorinus > Azorinus chamasolen. Next base: position 550,972 of record OY755244.1, read on the forward strand.
GACCCCATATCATGGCATACATATTACAAAATGCACTTGTAGCAAACCTGACCCCATATCATGGCATACATATTACAAAATGAACTTGTAGCAAGTATATCATATAGAAACTAGCCATAATATCCATGGAAATCTGGCCCCACATTATGGGATGCATACTGAAAAAGAGCCACATGCGGCGCCAACACTTGTCTGATTAAATAGTGCTTGTCCACTGCATACACTTTTCCTCAAAAAGATCTACCAACCTATGAAGTTTTATGTTGATACCTCTTATACATTTTGATTAATCAGCTACATTAAAGTTTTTGCACGCCGTCGCCAACGATGCCAACGCCACGACAATGCCTACGACCCCGTGTTCACAATAGCTTGAATTTTTCTTCGAAAAACAGACAAGCTAAAAATATACTTGAAGCAAATCTGACCTCACATCATGCAATGTATATCACAAAATGAACTTGAAGCAAATCTGACCCAACATCATGGAAGCATACCATAAAATGAACTTGAAGCTGCAAGCAAGTATATCATAGATAAATTAGCCATAATTCAAAAACATGATATAAAACAAATCCAGCACTTTAAAATTACACACAGAAACTGTCTGACAAAATGATGTAATTTTCCTTCCCATTGAACCCTTTCCATCATATAAATACCTTTCATGGCTTGCAAACAGAGTAGACCCTGATTAGATGGCTCCTGCTGGAGCTGTCTGATCAGGGTCTGCTCTGTTTGCTTGTGAAATTATAACAGCTGATTCTATATTTTCTTCAAATACAAAAATATTCCCATGTACATAATAATTATGCTATTATAAAAATTCAGTTAAAATATTCCTGATGTCATTAATTCTTACATAATGTTTACAAGGGAAAGGGTTTAACCCTTACAGTGCGGGACACGAGTCACTAATGTACATTGCAAACAGTGTAGACCCAAATGAGAGGGCTCCTAGAGGAGCCCTCCCATCAGGGTCTGCACAATTTGTCATGTTACACTTTTCTTTAGAAAAATCCCTAAATATTCATCATAAGCGTGACCTGTTTGAATTTTGGAATAGTCCATTCTAAAACTCAGCGTTGTAAGGGTTTAAATTACATCCACCACCACACAGACTGTCTGATGTAAATTTCCTTCACAGTTTATTCCAGGCAAGCACTTTGAAAATAGTAAATTTGAAATTACGGTCTGAAAACCAGCAGACATGATCTTGACTGGTTTATGAAACTGAAAACTTTGCAGCCAGTCGTGAAGAACATAATCTGCTGTCAGCACAAATCAATCACCTACTGAAATTGTAAAATGCTGATAATTAACCCTTTACATGCTATGTATGTGTCATCTGTAAAAGTTAATGTCGGCTGACATTTTCATAGTTATTCAGAGCTACTTAAAATATCATTTATTTTTTCCACCAAACCCTATACTCTTTGAGACGGTTCCAAAGAGTGGTCACAGTATCGGTTTGGTGGAGAAATAAAGGAGTTATTCTTGAAAATATTTTAATTTACGTCTCTTATCTGGAGCTCTGCCATGGTTACGTCTTTCCATTTCTCCTCAAACATGCAGAGAGTCAAACAATTACAATCTAATCTGGATCTAAACTGTTTGCACAGGAAATCAAGAATTAATTGCTGATATACGCAGGGTTAACCCTTACCGTGCGGGACACGAGTCACTAATGTCCTTTGCAAACAGTATAGCCCCAGATGAGAGGGCTCCTAGAGGAGCCTCTCATCAGGGTCTGCACTGTTTGTCATGTGACAATTCTCTTTAGAAAAACTCCTAAATATTCACCATAATCTTGACCTGTTTGAATTTTGGAATAGTCCATTTGAAAATTCAGCGTTGTAAGGGTTAACGGACAGGCCTTAGGGTACAAACAGTTTTAAAACAAATGTTTGAACTGTAACTTAAAATTAAACCCTTTTCCTCATATATATGATTTTTTTCACACCTTTGCAAACAGAGAAGCCCCAGATCAGACTGCCCCTGTAGGAACCATCTGATCAGGGTCTGCTCTGTTTGCTTATGAAATCATAATAGATCTGACTCTACAGTTTCTACCAATACCAAAAATTCATGTTTGCACTATGACTTAAAATTTAACTGGATCCACTTCTTTTTATAATACAAATGTATTTTGACTTTCATGTTCAACATTTTCAGTATAAAACAATATTTTTCGCCGATTTTTTTTTATCAATTTGGAATTGGGTTCGTGCAAAGTATGTTAATACAGGTAATTAACACCTTGCATGCTAGTGGCAAATTTTTGATTACCTATGCAAACATTTTAAGTAAATCGGCATCTGATCAGAGTCCAACCTATTTAACATTCTGATTGTATTTTTGAAGAGTTCACTTAACCCTTTCCCTGTTGAATAGTAATGTAAGAAATAACTATATGATCAATATAATGATTAGATCATTTTTATAATGGTATATGAACACATGGCATTTTAGCCCAGGCAGAAACTGTAGAATTAGATCTGTATCATACTCCACCATAAGCAAACACAGCTGACTGATCAGAAGGCTCTTAGTAACAGAGAGAAAAGGCGCTTATATGAAGGAAAGGGTTAACTTTGACAATTGCAGCATATGACAATATTTCAGCATGCAAAGATGCAGAATTTACCCTTTTTCTAAAGAAAAGTCCTCATTTCATAAAATCTTTTTTACCATAGCAGTAACTGTAAAAGCATATCTACATAATTCTACACACGAACAGAGCAGACCCCTTAAACCTTTCCCTCATTCAGATGGTGTTTGACACCTTTGCAAACAGATTAGGGGCTGTCTGATCAGGGTCTGCACTGTTTACTTATGAAATTATAATAGATATGACTATACAGTTTATATACCAATACCAAAAAGTCCTGTGTATGTAGGTGACCATAAAAATTCAGCTAATAAATATTCATGATGTCCTTATTTCTTACATGAATATTGAACAGGGAAAGGGTTTCAACCCTTTAATCTATGAATATTCATGTAACAAATAATGACAATATGAATATAATTAGATTAATTGTAATAACAGCAAATAGACACAGAAATGTTTGGCCATGGTAAAAACTGTAGATATAGACATATCTATAGTAAGCTAACAGTGCAGACTGGCTGATCAGACAGCTCCTTTAGGAGCCGTTTGATCTGCATCTACTCTGGAAACGCATGTGTATGGAGTAAAGGGTTAACCCTCTCCTCCATGAATACGCCTTTCTACGCCTCTGTAATAACCACTTCTTGAAACCATTGTGATAAATAGAGCATTTGCTCCTAGAGGAGAAAATGCTCTATTTATCACAATGGTTTCTTTAACTACAAAATTCAAAGATTTTCCTTTTCTCTAGTTAATGCTCCTTTTTGGTAGATTCATTCAAAGAGGTTGGGTCTAAAAATAGCCTATGAGGTAATGGGTTAACACTACCACAGGTTATCATCATCAATGAGCTACAATTGGCTGCTTTTGTCTAATTCAAGGAATCTAAGCTCTAATATAATTATTCAAATTTAATAAATGAGCATAAATATTTGTATCTCATTTTTAAGCCAAAAAGGAGCATTAACTAGAGAAAAGAACATTTTTAGAATTTCGTAGTTCTGAAACCATTGTGATAAATAGAGCATTTGCCCCTTAGGAGCAAATGCTGTATTTATCATAATGGTTTCAAAAAGCGACTTTTACAGAGGCGTAGAAAGGCGTATTTTTGGAGGAAAGGGTTAAGTGATTAACACATTACATGATGAATATCCATGTAAGAAATAATGACATCATGAATTTTAATCATTAAGATTAATTTTTATCATAGTGCATGTACACAGAAATGTTTGGCCATGGCAGAAACTGTAGAATCTGTTTTATCACATCTATATCATGTCAGAAGCAAACAGAGCAGACCCTGATTAGAAATGTCTTACAGAGGCTGTCTGATCTGGGTCTACTCTGATTGCAAAGGTGTGAAAAGACATTTCTATCTGTTAAAGGGTTAACTTTATGCAAGCAATCCAGATCAGATGCTGAGAAACTCGGTAGTTCATCAGAATCCAAACAATTTTACACTCTCATCATGGTATTTGAAAAACAATGGAAACAATCCACCATAAGAATATGTAGAAGAAGAGAAACATTTGCAGACGACACTTATTCAGCATGCAAAGAAATACAAATATGACTCTATGTTACACAGTCTAGACCAAGTTCTTGACTGTCTGATCACACGCACATTCATCAAAAAGGTGTCGAGACATATTTTCTAGACACGGTAAAATCCCATTGATTCTAACATTCCTGAGAGCATCAATGAATTAATTTAGCATATTAACCCTTTCCCTGTTTTATATTTTATTCCAAATTTTTCAATACCAACTGAATATTCATGGACAAAATAGTTATAATGAAATATGGAAGTGGAACATTGTAGCCAATTTAGAAAGTCAAGAAACAGATCTTTCAAAATCCACTAGCAAACAGAGCAGACCCTGATCAGATGGCTCCTATAGGAGCCATCTGATCTGGGTCTACTCTGTTTGCAAATACGTGTAAAGGTGTTCATTATGAGGGAAATCTGAAAATAATTGCAATTGATGTACGTAGACTGTATTAATTTTTTTCTCAATGAAAAATTGCATAGCAAGCTTATTTTTAACACCTTTTCTCCATGAATATTCATGTATGACACTGACTATGAACAAGGGACTTTTTTATTATTAGAATCAGATCTATATTACTTCATAAGCAAACAGAGCAGACCCTGATCAGATGGATCCTATGGAAATAAGGATAATCTTTTTTGTGGGCTAAGTGTTAATTAAGGACACATTAACTATTTACTTGATCTTCATGATGTAGTATTTTTTACTCAAGGTTATGAGTTCATTTTTAAGCTTAAACCGAACAGAACAGAACACCATAGGTCCAGATAGGATGAGTAAAGTAAAACCTTTTCAAGAATAATGTCAAACCATCAAACCTTATACTATGACAACTCTTCAGAATTTTCACCTCAAGACGATTCTAAAGAGTGGTCACAACAAAGGGTTTGGTAGAGAAATAACGATTTTAGTTTTGAGTATGCGCCATTCTCTGATGCTCTGGAACAGAATCTTTATTAGCAACTTGTACATGAAGTACCTCATTGCAACATATGTGTTTGATCTATACTGTTTGTTATTCAAAGTCTTCTAACAAAGTTATTGCTTTTATACTGAATGGACTTTTCATTATCCCATTAACTCATAGGCTATTTTTAGATCCTACATCTTTGAACAAATCTACCAAAAAGGAGCATTTACTAGAGAAAAGTACAATTTTAGAATTGTGTAGTTTTGAAACCATTGTGATAAATAGAACATTTGCTCCTATTGGAGCAAATGCTCTTTTTATCACAATGGTTTCAAAAAGTTACTTTTACAAAGGCATCAAAAGGCGTCAATATGAGGGAATGGGTTAAATGATGATTGAACATCCCACTTTAAAATATTTTGGCATTAACTCTTTACTCCTTAAATACACCATTCTAAGCCTTTGCAGAGTAGACCAATATCAGATCAGGGTCTGCTCTGTTTGTTTGCGATATAAGTATGAATCTACAGTTTCTGCTGTGGTCAAAAATTCCTGTGCCAATGTGCTATTATAACAATTAATCTAATTAATATTCATGATGTCATTATTTCTTACACGAATATTCTTTGAGTAAATAGGTTATAGGATTAACCCTTTGCATGCTTTTGACCAATTTGTGAACCTAATCACGGTTTCATCGTTAGCAGGCAAAAAGTTAATATATAAAATTTATCAAATTAATTCAGGCGACATTCACATAGCCTGACTAGAGTTGCACTTTCGACAGGTTTTTGATTAGCCTTTAGCTATCTCAGCAAGTGTCGACTGTAAATATTTGTTGACTGCTTCAAGGCTGAAGGTAGAGTTCTTCTTTCATATCATGTATGAAACATGATCAGAGGTGACAACAGTTTGGATCCTGATGAGACACTGAGTTACTTTAGGTGGCTCATCTGGATTCAAACTGTTTGCAAAGGTGACCAGGAATTCATCGGTAGAGTGCTGGCGGTTAACCAGGAACAGGGGCAGTACCTAATTTCACGGTGGCATGATTTGATTAGCCAGGAACTGAGCCACAAGTACACCTCATTATCCCATGTTGAACAGACGCATGCCTTTACGGTGCAAACATCATGCTAACCTGTACCTTTACTTCATGCGAAATAACAACATCATGAATACTAATTAGGTGACATTTTATAATGGCATATGAATGCAAGAATTTTGGACCATGGCAGAAACTGTAGAATCAGATCTACATTGTTGTATTAACAGAGCAGACTCTGATCAGACTGTTCCTACAGGAGCTGTCTGATCTGGGTTATCTCTGCAAAATGGTGTAGCTAATGGAGTAAAGGGATAACTAGATTTGAAAACAATAAAGATACAGATCTGCTCATTACCCTATACTGTGCTCAGGATATGATTGGCCAACCATTTCAGAGGTTATTCTCTAAACAATAAAATTAATTAAGTATTATACCCTTATTTAAGAATTTGGCTGGAAAAACTAAGGCAAACAGTGTAGACCCAGATCAAACCCTATTAACACTACTACTTTAAATTCATACACGACTGAATATATATACCCTAATTTCCCTAAGAATTTAGATAAAAACTAAGGTAAGTAGTGAAGACCCAGATCAAATGGCTTCTTCCAAACCCTATCAATACTTATTAACTACTATAAATTCATATAAAATTATGTGTGAATATATACCCTGATTTTCCTAAGAATCTGTATAGAAAAACTAAGGAAATAGTGTAGATATATAGATCAAACGGCTCATCCAGGAGTAAAGGAATGGCCATTTAATTAGAGAATTCATTCTTTACTCCATAAATATGCTTTTCTATGCCTTTGGAAACAGAGAAGATCCAGATCAGACGGCTCCTTAAGTTTCTGCCACGGCGAAAAATCTCTGCTTCCATGCTATAATAACAATTAATCTTAATAATAGTCATGATGCCATTATTTTTTACATGAATATTCATGGAGTAAAAGGTTACAAGCAAAGAATTTAATCTTTAATTCATGAATATGCATGTATTGTAAGAAATAATGAGGTCATGAATATTTGTTAGCTGAGGACGGTACAGTCATATCTATATGACTCCATAAGCAAACAGAGCAGACCTTGATCAGACATCTCCTCCAAGAGGTGTCTGGTCTGGGTGAACACTAAGTTGTTTTTCATTTCTCTTCTAATATGTAGTTTATGAGTGTCAAACACCTCGGATCCTGATGAGACACGCGGAGTGTCAAAGTCTCACCTGGAATCAAACTGGTCAGATCAATTAATATGAATTACTAGTAGCTGCTAACAAGAGAAATGTTACATCCTGATCGTTTTTTTTTTATTTTTGAGTTCTGACTCTCTTCAAAATTCTTTCAAATTCACAGCACAAACATTGTGAATAACACTGGCATGACATATTTTGTTTCATAGTGGTAAGAGAACTTTGCTGAGCATATTGTGAACCTTCAGGCCAAGTCAGTCGGCATCTGTCCACACACCATTATTGATCACTAAGAGTCTGGCTCTCTCCCCTTATATAAGAAACAAATAAATTACACCGCTCCACTACAAATTACATATTTGGTAATTCATAGGAGATAATGGAAAACGAAAATAGGCCTGAACTGGGAAAGTACAATTGTATGAAGCAACTCTAAACCATAGAAAACTGAAATGGACATGCAATGTGCAAATACAACAGTATGAAGCAATTCATAACAATGGTAAACTGAAATGCCCATGTAATGTGCAAATACAATGGTTACTGAAATGCCCATGTAATGTGCCAATACAATGCTATGAAGCAATTATTACAAACAAGGGTAAACTGAAATGTCCATGTAATGTGCCAATATAATGGTATGAAGCAATTCCAAACAAGGGTAGACTTAAATGTCCATGTAATGTGCAAATACAATGGTATGATGCAATTCCAAGTGATGGAAAAATTACACGTGTGTAAATACAATGACTTGCAGCCACTCCAAACAATAGAAAAATAAAATGTGCCTTCACTGTGTAAATATAATGGTATGCAGCAACTAAAAACAATGTAAAATGAAATGGTCTCCACTGTGCAAATATTATTGTATGCAGCAACTGCAGCACTATGCAAAATTTATACAATGGTATGAAGTAACTCCAAACAATAGAAACTGAAATGAGCCTGCATTGTGCAAATAAAATGGTATGAAATAACTCCAAACAATAGAAACTGAAATGAGCCTGCATTGTGCAAATAAAATGGTCTGATGTAACTCCAAACAATAGGAATGAGCCTGCACTGTGCAAATAAAATGGCATGAAGTTTCTCCAAACAATTGAAACATGAAACGGGCCTGCATTGTGCAAATACAATGCCATGCAGCAACTCAAAACAATGTCAAATGGAAATCGTTGGTTGTGCTGATGAACATTCGGTTCTGCCAACTAGGGGCTAACTGGACACCCCAGAGAGAGGGGAATGGTTACAAAGTAACCCGGACGCGATGCCCTACTCTTATTATCGACTGAGTTTCTCTGGTTCTTTTAGATGCCCAGTGTAAAGCACTGATGCATCAGACCTCGGTTTATAAAGTGTCATCCAAATGACGTGGTCTGGCAAAGAGTGAAATGGACCCAACTGTACAAATACAATTGTATGCAGCAACTGCAGCACTGTGCAAAAATGGTTTGCAGTAACTCAAAACAATTAAAACTGATATGGACCTGCACTGTGCAAATGCAATGGTATGAAGCAACTCCAAACAATGGAAAAATGAAATGGGCCTGTACTAAGCAAATACATTGGTATGAAGTAACTCCAATCAATGGAAAACTGAAACAGGCCTGCACTGTGCAAATACAATGGTATGATGCAACTACATACAATAACAAGAGTGCCAGTGGACACAATATACGCCCGTCGGGGTCTTGTTCAACATTAACTGGGGTTAACGTATTTGCTGAACTCATATTCTTTGCGACCGAGTTTCAATGTTGTAAATAGGCATACTTTAACAAAAAACCTTAACCAAAAATTCTAAATTGAAAAGTGCCATAATTGTGTCTAAATGCTTGACAGAGTTGCATTGTATTTACTCTTGCCTACAGACGAAGCTTCTGATGGTGAACAAATGTTTCAAGTTTAAAAGCTTTATCTGAAAGGGTTATGTTAATAAGTGGACTTTAACCAAAACCTTAACCAAAAATTCCAAGCTAAAAAGCGTCATAATCATGTCAAAATGTTAGACAGAGTTATGTACTCTTTCCTACAGGTGAAGCTTGTGATGGTGAACAAGTGCTCCATGTTTAAAAGCTTTATCTCAAAGGGTTATGTAAATAAGTGGACTTTAACCAAAACCGTAACAAAAAATTCTAAGTTAAAAAGGGGTATAATTCGGTCAAAATGCTTGACAGAGTTATTTTCTCTTGCCTACAGGTGAAGGTTGTGACGGTGAACAAGTGTTCCAAGTTTAAAACCTTTATCTCAAAGGGTTATGTAAATAAATGGACTTTAACAAAGCCTTAACCAAAAATTCTAAGTTAAAAAGGGGTATAATTCGGTCAAAATGCTTGACAGAGTTATTTACTCTTGCCTACAGGAGAAGGTTGTGACGGTGAACAAGTGTTCCAAGTTTCAAAGCTTTATCTCAAAGTGTTATGTAAATAAATGGACTTTAACAAAGCCTTAACCAAAAATTCTAAGTTAAAAAGGGGCATAATTCAGTTAAAATGCTTGACAGAGTTATTTACTCTTGCCTACAGGTGAAGGTTGTGACGGTGAACAAGTGTTCAAAGTTTCAAAGCTTTATCTCAAAGTGTTATGTAGATAAGTGGACTTGTTCCACATAAATTGAGGTTAACATTTTTGCTTAACGCAAATGCTAAACGCAAATTCTAAGTCCAATTAAGCAACCTTGACCTTGGATAAACGAGCCGAGACTTGGCAGGCTACTGTAGCATGTCTAGATAAACATTATGATTAAATTTGGGAAGGATCCACCAAGCGGAACTAGAGTTAGAGATGTTACAGACAGACAGACCGGTTAAATTTTTTGCTAAACGAAAATTTTAAGTCCAATTGTGTGACCTTGACCTTGGATAAACAAACCGGGACTTGGCAGGCAACTGTAGAATGTCTAGATAAACATTGTGTTAAAATTTGAGAAGGATCCACCAAGCGGAACTTGAGTTAGAGATGTTACAGACGTACAGACGGACAGACAACCAGACAACCAGACAGCGCTATTCCATAATACGTCCCGTTTTTTCAAACGGGCGTATAAAAACTAAAATAGGCCTGCACTGTGCAAATCCAATGGTATGAAGTAACTTCAATCAATGGAAAAATGAAATGGGTTTGGACTGTGCAAATGAAATGGAATGTGGCAACTCCAAACAATTGAAAAAATGAAACAGGCATACAATGTTTAAAAATGCAATGGTATGCAGCAACCCCAAATAATGGAAAACTGAAATTGGCCAACAATGTGCAAATTCAATGGTATGCAGTAAATCCAAAAAGGAAACCTGAAAAGGACCGGCACAATGCAATAAAATGGTTGCAGCTGATGAACTTCAAACAATGGAAAACTGAAATGGACCTACATTGTGCAAATATAATGGTATGCAGCAACTTCAAACAATGGAAAACTGAAAATCACTGGCACCTTGCATTACAATGGTATATGCAGAAACTCATGGGAAAAAGTGGAAAACTGAAACGACCTGCAATGTGCAAATACAATGGTATGTACCTGCTGAACTCCAAACAATTGAAAACTAAAATTAGCCTGCATTGTATGAAATCAATGGTACGCAGCAACTTCAAACCATGGAAAACTGATAGGAACCTGCACTGTGCAAGAATAGAATGGTATGCAGCATCTCCAAACAACAAACTAGAAATGTGTCCATAGGACATTGATGCCCCACTTCAGACTTTTTGTCACAGAAAGTAAGGGTCCGGACAAAATATTTTTAAAGTCATTTTTGCAAATAAAGGGACACAATTCCTAAATGACTCGAGCAATTTACATAGCTATCGAACATGACCAAGATGTAATGGCCACAAAGATGTTTTTAAAGTTTGGTGTGAATTGGAAAAATACTTTCCAAGAAAGAGCTCGGCCAAATTCTTCTAGATATGCATACGTACGGACGGACGTTCGTACATGCGTACGAACAAGGGCAACCCTATATGCCACCACTATATGGAGGCATAACAATGGACACCAGGAATAAGCCTATAAGATGCCTATATAGAGGCTAGTAATAGTGTTTTGTGACATTAGTTTGAATCAAATCCCACCATCTTTCATATGATATTTATTGGAAACCATTTTTCACAAGAAAACATGCAGACACAGACACAATAGTAACCAATTCTTTGAATTAATCTAGAACAATCAGTAATGGTAACATTTCAAACTGAAGGATCATATAAAACAATAGTCTAATGTAGCAATAAGCGAATCAAACAGACAAACTTACACAAATAGTGCAGATTCCTGTTCTGGGAGCATTTTGATCAGGGTCTTCAATACCGCATTTGTTACTATGCCAGTGCAATTCAAATATAAAAATGGTGAGAAATTTAATTATTCAGCTTTACACACTTACGGAGAAAGTGGATTGGGTGTCCAAATACTGTGTGTAATTAGGGTATTTGAGATGGATGGATATTGACTTTCCTCAATTTATATCACTCCACTCCAAGCATAAGTCTATTTGGCAGCATTTTGAACACTTTTACTTAAACTGACAAACAAACAGAGCTGGTAGACCCTAATCAAACTGCTTCTTCTGCAGCAGTTTGATCAGGTTCTACACTATTTGCCTAAGCTTGTCTCCACAACTATTTACAGTGCACACATATGTCTGTATTTACCACATAGATATCAGCTCAATAATTAAAGTGAGTCTTTATTGATATACCGGTATGCTTCACATAGCTTACCCAATGGGCCATTATAACTAATACATTAAAACCTTGCTAAGCCGATCTTTTATTAAAAGAGGTTTTGAGAACATGTTAGGCAGGTTACTGCTTAATGCAGGGTGAAAGTCATACAGAAAGCACCAAGAAGAGCTTTCTGCATGACTTTCAACCTGCATTAAATTGCCACCTGTCTTAAAGTCCAATAATGATACATGTACTTATTTGAGTGTTCAGATTACCATGGTTTTAATGTAAATCAAAATATCCAAAAAGAATGACTAGAATTACCCATCCTGCCATTTCAAAATTACCATGCCCTGTTGTTACCAATTTTCGATTGCCTGACTAGACGCCATAAATCACAATCAATATCATAGAACCAACCTCTGACAATAGTTTCACACCCACTGCTTCCAATGAACATATATATACTCCAAAAACACAACTAGCACTTATGTAACTATTCTGAATGAGTTAAATATTATCATACAGGGAAAAAATATCCATTATTGCAAATCCTATGTCAAAAACAGTGGTGTACTGAAAAACTCTCTGGGAAGCAGTCACACACACAATAATTAATTCTTAGACTGCCAGGGGTGAATCCACAATGACATTTTCAAACACTAAAGTCTTTGGTTTCTAAGAAGCACTAAGTAATTGAGTTTCTAATCCAGTACATTTAACAGTTGCATTGCAATTTTGTACAGAAAAGGGGTAATATCATCGATAACGAAAACTCAGGAACATGAAATTGTGAAAATGACATTTCAGGCAGCATGCTTAAAGTTAATTCCACTGGGGAATCAGCATGGCAACATCATTGCTGCCTCATCAATACAGTAAAGACAGCTGGAATGTGTCAAAGAGAACGATCCCCTCAGCACAACGGAGGTCATTAACAATCATTTGCATGTTCAATATACTTATCTCTTTACTTGATAGAATACATTTTCACACATGTGCAAGCAGAGGAGATCCTGATCAGACAGCTCATGTAGGGGCTGTCTGATCGGGGCCACTTTTTTTGCTTTACAGAATAATATGGATCATATTCTACAGTTTCTGCCATGGTAAAAAAACACCTTTTCCATGACGCCATTATAAAAATTCATGTGTGAATATCAATTATATTAACACATTTACAATTTTGTAATAAATATTCATGAGGTAAATTAAGGGTTGACCCTTTCCCTGTTCAATATTCATGTAAGAAATAATGACTATTGCAATATAATTATTATTCATTTTAGCTAATCTGTTATACATGTAATGTAAACTTTTCAAGGGAATTTTTTGCTTGACAAAATCTGTAGAATCAGATCTGTAAATGTCACAAGCAAACAGAGCAGACATTATTAACCCTTACAATGTGGGAAATGAGTTACATAGGTTCTGCAAACAGTGTAGACCCAGATCAGAATGCTCCTGGTCTGATCAGGTTCTACAATGTTTACCATATTTTACAGTTAATGGAAAATTTACCCTTCCAGAACCAGCCTAAGACATTCCAATGTCAAATCTGGAAGTGTCCATTTGAAAACTCAGTGTTGTGAGAAAGACATTTCCTTTCTCTGAGACACTGCTGATACTGCAATTACCATTCTAATCATTGGAAATGGGGTTATTTATAACAATTTATAATAATTTGAAGATGATTATGGATGCAGCTTCTGTAATCTTGACTTGTTAACCCTTTCCTTCATATAAATGCCTTTCGACACCTTTGCAGAGAAGACCATGACCAGACAGCTCCTGCAGGAGCTAGATGATTTAGGTCTACTCTATTTGCTTATGAAATTATATTTAATCGGATCCTACATTTTGTAGCAAATGCCTGTGAAAATTGTGAAGTGATTAATACATGTGATCATTAGGGAGAAGTTTTAAAGGGTGTTTTAACCTTCATAGGCATTTTAATCCTTTCCTTCATATAAACCTGTTTTCAGGCATTTGCAAACAGAGAAGACCCATATCAGACGGCTCCTACATGAGCCATCTGATCAGGGTCTGCTCTGTTTGTTAGTAGAATTTGAAAGATCTGTTTCTTAATTTTTAAAATGGCTACAATGTTCCTTCTCCTTCCATTTTTCATTATGACTATTTTGTCCATTAATATTTAGTAGGTATTGAAATTTGGTATAAACAATGGAACAGGGAAAGGGTTAACTCTTTGCATGCTAAGTAATTTTTCATCTGCAACAATGTAATCTACAAGCTAATATAACAGAACTCAAGGGAAGACAAAAGTTTGTGATGCAGGACTATATGTCAGTACATCTTCACTTTTGGCATGCTAGCAGCAAATTCACGGTAACCTATGAAAACAGTTTGCAACCAGATGTGACACAGAGCAAACTTGATGTCTCATCAGTATCCAAACTATTTCACAATCTTAACCCTTCTCTTGCTGAATTTCATAATACTTTTCTCCTTCTTCACCCATGCCCTGTTGTATAATTACATATATCTTCACTGTGTACAAGTATTTTGCTGTGCAATCACTGCTGTGGAGTGCACTGGTTGCACAATCAACTTGTAAATAATGCAGACCCTGATGAGACAGCTCCTGCAGGAGCTGTCTCATCTGGGTCTTCACTATTTACAGGTATTGACGCGAATAGCAAGCGAAGGGTTAAAGAATGCTAGAAAAATAAATTTGTGAATTGCAGCAAGACCATAATTACATAGCCTGCAAAGAGTCAATTTGTCCCAAAGTGCATTGATCCGATTGTGTTCCAAAAATGTCAATATCACAGAAGATTCTCTGTGGAAAATGGAACTCAAATATATAACAATGCCTTGGGGAAAAGGCCTTTTCTCAACAAACAAGATCTAGTAATCTATAATGGAGGAAATTTTCAATTCCCAATTGATTGTTTATCAGTAGCAGAAATTCACTCTGAAGAAATGGACTACAACATAAATATTTATAACCAGAAGGATACACCCGTTGAGGACTGGATTGTAAAAGTGGAATTATCTATCCTCGTTTAACCCTTTTACTCCATGAATATTCATGTAAAAAATAATGTATATATGGATATTAATTAACCCTTTCCTCCATAAATATGTCTTTCTACGTTTCTGTAAAAATCACCTATTAAAACCATTGTGATACATAGAGTATTTGCTCCTATATTTTGCTCTATTTATCACAATGGTTTCAAACTACAAAATTCTAAAATTTTCCTTTTCTCTAGTTAATGCTTAGACCTTTTCAGTTAAGATTTATGCAAAGTGGTTGGCTCTAAAAATAGCTTATGTTGGATTGGGTTACGGTATTCTTATAATGGTACATAAACACATACATGTTTGGCCATAGCAGAAACTGTAGAATCATATTTTTATTATATATCATAAGCCAACAGAGCTGGGTCTACTCTTTCTGTGAAGGTGGGAAAAGACGTCTATATGCAGAAAAGGCTTAACTCTTTGCACGCTAGCGGCGAAACTGAAATTACTTAAGCAAACAGTTTGGATCCAGATGAGATGCAGCATAATGCGGCGTCTCATCAGGATCGAAACTGTTTGTCGACTTGATCATATTTTGCAAAGAAACGAGAGAAAATTTATTTTAAGATTTGAAACAGACTACAATTGTTGCAGATTTAAGGAGCTTACTCTTTTCCTGCTCAGTATGGAATGTCTTACATTTGGAAACAGGCTGCATTCAAGCAAGTCAGTATCTCATCAGGATCCAAGCTATTTGAAACCAATCATCAGTTTCCCAAAAGCTTGAACAAATTTAAAGTACAGTAAAACCTCTCTATAACAGCCACTATATTGTGTTAATTAGTTGGTATTTAGGGGGGGTGGCTGCTTAAAGCAAGTTGAAAGTAAAACAGAACGCTCCTATAGGAGCGTTCTGTTTTACTTTCACCTTGCTTTAAGCAGCCACCTGCCATTAATATAAAATACTTGATGTAATTTAGTGGCCGTTATAGAGAGGTTTTGCTGTATGTAAAAATGGCTTGTGGCGTGTTTATTCAGTAAAGGGTTAAATATTCTGCTGGTACATCAGGCTGACTGGGTGCACACCATCATATATATATATATGGGTCAATAGGAAGAACGAGCACTTACGTTCGAACGTCTCGACTTCTTCTTCAGTGAAGGAGCATCTGTTTATAATTGGAGCTCCACTACTAGTTCTGCAGCGCTCAAAGGGAGCTAACCTCTCCACTTCTTCTTCTTCCTCCTCCTCCTCCTCTTCTTCCTCATCTCCCTCTTCTGGTGAATCAATCCATTCAAAGCCCTCCTCTTCTGTAACAGAAAGTGATGCTTGTTATAAACTATTCCAGCCTTAGACCATGATGTTAAGCTTTAACCCCTTTCTGCATGAATATTCATATAAGAAATAATTACCTTATTAATATCAATTAACCCTTTACTCCATAAATATGCCTTTCTACACCTTTGCAAACAGAGAAGATCCAGATCAGATGGCTCCAACAGGAGCCATCCAATAAGGATCTACTCTGTTTACTTATAATATACTATAGATATGGTTGTACAGTTTCTGCCATGGTCAAAACATCCCGTGTACATGTGCTATTATGTGCATGATGTCAGTAGACCTGAAATGAATATTCATGGCTTAACCCTTTACTCCATAAATACGCCTTTGCAAATAGAGTAGACCCAGATCAGACGGCTCCTATAGGAGCCTCCTGATCAGGGTCTGCTCTGTTTGCTTATGGAATAATATAGATTTGATTGTACAGCATCTGCGTTGGCAGCGTGTGATAATATGCCATTAATATTCATGATATCATAAATTCTTTCATGAATATTAACGGAGGAAAGAGTTAAATAGTTTTTACCTCATGAATATTAAGTAAGAAATAATGACATCATTAATATTAATTAGATTGTTTTATAATGTCATATGAATACAGGTAAGAGGGTTCCTTACAGAAGCACTCTGATCTTGATCTGCATTGTTTGTCATTCAAATCATTTAGCAATTAAGTAGTTGTCATCTGCAAAAATTGTCTTCTGCAAAAATGTCATCTGCCACTACACTGTACATGTATTTTCAAAGTTGACTTTTCTTCAGCTATTTTTCACAGATATAATCAAAACGTCAATCAAACAGTTTGAATCCTGATGAGAAACTGAGTTACTCAGTGATTTATCCGGATCCAAACTGTTAGTAAGTGTAATCCCAAATTGCCATTAGTGTGCAAAAAGTTAAATCATTATAAATATGTAACAGAGTAGACACTGAGTTAACCCTTTCCCTGTTCTATGTTTATTCCAAATTTCAACATCTACTGAATATACTTATGGACAACATAGTTATAACGAAATATGAAAGGTGGAAAACTGTAACCATGTTGGAAAGAAAGGAAACAGATGAAAAGGCATTTATATGAAGGAAAGGGTTAAACACTGATGGTCTATTCCATTCTGAAAATTCAGCTTTGAAAAGGTTAATTACCTGGCTCACATATTCTTTTACAAAAAACTCAATACATGTACATGCGATTTTTCATTTCTTAGATGCGGATGCTGTGGTCACAATTGTTTTGGTTTGGTAACAAACCTCCACTTCCTTGTATGAAATAAGGAAGTTTATAACTTCTCCTAACCCTTTCCATCATATAAACACCTTTTCATGTCTTTGCAAACTGAGTAGACCCAGATCAGATGGCTCCTACAGGAGCTGTCTGATCAGGATCTGCTCTGTTTGCTTATGATGTAATAAAAAAAATTAAAGATATAATTTTTTAGTTTCTGCCATAGCCAAACTTTCCTGTGTTCATTGTGCTATTATAACAATGTAATTAATATTCATGATTTCATTATTTCTTACATGAATATTCATCAAGTAAAGGGTAAAGGGTTAAAAGTGCGACTTGACCAGCACTTTGATATGACATCATGAATATTAACCCTTTACTCCATGGATATTTATGTAAGTTATAATGACGCCATGAATATTAATTAGAATATTTGTTATAATAACACAGAGACACATGAAATGTTTGCAATGACAGAAACTGTAGAATCAGATTAATATTATATCATAAGCAAACTGAGCAGACCCTGATCAGACGGCTCCTATAGGAGCCATCTGATCTGGGTCTACTCTGTTTGCAAAGGCATGAGAAAGGATTTATATGAAGTAAAGGGTTAAAGGATGATTTCTTCCAGGAAATCTATGTGACATCTTTCAACACCTACGCAGGATATTGCCAATAAGATCTTAACCCATTCCCTAAAATGCTATTTTTAGATCCAACCTCTTTGAAAAGGAGCATTTATTAGAAAAGGGAAAACTTTAGAATTGTGTAGTTTTTAAATAACTGTGATAAATAGAGCATTTCCTCCATAGGAGCAAAGGCTCTATTCATCATAATGATTTCAAAAATGGACTTTTACAGACTGATGTGTCAAAAGGCATCAATATGTAGGAATGAAGGCAGCCCAATCTTATACGGTTTTCAATTTTGTGCATGATTTATTGCGGTCCCGTGTTTCTATAAAGACACTTTTTAATGACCATGATTTACTGCAAGACTAGTTCTTATTTAAATATAGTGATATAAAAATCTGAATACTATTTATATTTATTGACTATAATTATTGTTATATATTTTTCTCCAGCAGGTGCACATTTTTTTGTTGGGGCTTATTTTTTTTTCTTTTATTCCTAGACCTCTTTTCAACCCGCTGAATAGTGAATGCTAGTGAATTAGGTATAATTGATTGAAATAATGGTGATAATTTTTGTGGTCAGGGTGGTGTTATGGGTAAAGCGTTGACTTAGGAAACCCGAGTCTGTGGGTTTGACCATTGGTAGAAGCCAATATCATCTTTTTTTCTTTACATTTATCCCTCATTTTTTCTTAGCATCCTTAGTTTACAAGCTTTTGGTTTAAATCCATTCTGTTTTCCATTTCTGCTTTTGTAAAGTTACTTATTTGAGACCTATAAGCTATGTATCTGTAGAAATGCATAATTATGGAGTAAAGGGTTAATTGTCTGTGCAATAGGCCAGATCTAAAAATATCAGTTGTCTACCCAGAAGGGAGGCAATCCAGATGTTATCAAAAGTGCAAAGGGAGACCTAGCACAGTTTGGATTCTGACCTGACGCATATGTAACTTCAAGTTACATATGTGTCAGATCAGAATCCAATATTGTACTTCATAATTGTTTTGTACAAGAGAGTTAATTGTAAGATTGACATGCATTAAAAAACAATGTGAACAATCTTAGACAAGCAGACAACAATTCTGAAGCAAACAACTATAATACTGATAAAGAATGCTACAGCATAGAACACTTGACTTGTATTCAGCTGAACTTCACAAAAGATATACTGATAAGACTCTATATTGATATCTGAGAGCTTAATGCAGGACATAGATATGCAAAGAGCATTTTGAGAATTATCCACTTAGTTTTCTCAATCTAAAATGAGTGTTTGATATTTATTTGGCTAAACACAATTTCTGCTCTACTGATCAGACTAAGGGTAAAACTTGCATAAACACTGGAACTGGCTATAATAGGTCAGTCTCAGTGGACTGGGTTGTAGAAGAAACCTTTAGCCGCAGTTTCTGATGTGAAAAAGCCTATTTTAAAGTATAACCCACAGGGCAGGACCAATTTTAACCTCAGAACTATGATATTAACAAAATTCATAAAGGTAAACTAAGTAAATCCATACACCAAATATCTAAGCTCTGGGACATGTAGTTTTTGACAAGAAGATACTAGTGACTCCAAGGGCAGTTTAAACAGCAGTCAGCTACAGAAAACTTGCCACCCCTGGGGCGGGGCCAATTTTGACCCCATGGACATGATTTATATAACTTTTGTAGAGGACCTATAGGTGATGCTATGTGCCAAATATCAAAGCCGAGAACCTTCCAGTTTCAGAGAAGAAGATTTTCAAAGTTTCACTATATGTTTCTATTGAAAACTTGACACCCCCAGGGTGGGGCCAATTTTGACTCCAGGGACATAATTTATATACCTTTTGTAGAGGACCTATAGGTGAAGGTATGTGCCAAAGATGAAAGCTGAGCACCCTATAGATTCAGAGGAGAAGATTTTTAAAGGTTCAAATTGTTGACGACGGACGACGAACGACGGACGACGCACGCCGACGGACGACGGACATCAGGCGATCACAAAAGCTCACCCTGAGCACTTTGTGCTCTGGTGAGCTAAAAACCCAGATGCACAACAAATCATGCTGGTGAACATTCCTGTGAAGTTTGGTGACTCTAGCCCTACTGGTTTCAGAGATACGTGCAGCACAAAGTTTCTCTAATTTCAAGTTATCATATCAGGGGCAGTAACTCAAGAATTATCAGGGGGAGACAATTAAAAAAACCCAGGTGCACAACAACTCATGCTGGTCAACATTCCTGTGAAGTTTGGTGACTCTAGCCCTAGTGGTTTTAAAGATATGCATGACACAAAGTTTCTCTCAATTTTAAGTAATCATATCAGGGGCAATAACTCCAAAATTATCAAGGGGAGACAATTCAAAAATCCCAGGTGCACAACAACTCATGCTGGTCAACATTCCTGTGAAGTTTGGTGATTCTAGCCCTAGTGGTTTCAGAGATATGCACGACACTAAGTAAAGTTTGTCTAATTTTAAGTCATCAGGGGCAGTAACTCCAAAGTTAACAGGGGGAGACAATTCAAAAACCCAAGAGCAAAACAACTCATGCTAGTGAACAATCCTGTGAAGTTTGGTGACTCTAGCCCTACTGGTTTCAGAGATACGTGTGACACAAAGTTTGTATAAATTTAAGTATTCATATCAGGGGCAATAACTCAAGAATTATCAGGGGGAGACAATTCAAAAACCATAGGTGCACAACAACTCATGCTGGTGAATATTCCTGTGAAGTTTGGTGACTCTAGTACTAGCGGTTTCAGAGATACGCGCGACACAAAGTTTTTCTAATTTTAAGTCATCAGGGGCAATAACTCCAAAGTTATCAGGGGGAGACAATTCAAAAAACCCAGGTGCACAACAACTAAAGCTGGTGAACATTCCTGTGAAGTTTGGTGACTCTAGCCCAACTGGTTTCAGAGATACGCGCGGCACAAGTTTGTGACGGACAGACAGACAGACAGACGGATGGACGGACAGACGGACAGACAGACAACTCTGGCAAAAACAATATATCTCCCCATAAATGGGGGAGACATAATTATCACTAAAGGTGATTAAATATCCTCGCTCCGCTGCCTTGATTGCAAATCAAACTACTATTTGACCTAGTGACCTAGTTTTTGACCTCACATGACCCATTTTCAAATCATCCGAGATTTTATTAAGACAATCATTCTGACCATCTTTCATGAAGATTGGGATGAAAATTTGACCTCTAGAGTGTTCACAAGGTTTTCCTACTATTTGATCTAGTGACCTAATTTTTGACCCCACATGACCCACTTTTAAACTTGTCCGAGATTTTATCAAAACAATCATACAGATAAAGTTTCATGAAGATTCGGCAACAAATGTGACCTCTAGAGTGTTCATACGGTTTTCCTACTATTTGACCTAGTGACCTAGTTTTTGACCCCACGTGACCTACTTTCAAACTTGTATGAGATTTTATCAAGACAATTATTCTGACTAAGTTTCGTGAAGATTGGACTAAAATTTTGACGACTAGAGTGTTCACTGTGCCAGGGACAGACAGACAGACAGACAGACCAACCGACCGACCAACACACTGACTCCTATATACCCCCTCTCAAATTTCGTTTGCGGGGGTATAACTAATAGCATAGCAAATAGTGAAGATAAAACAGCTCCTTCCTTCTGGCTGAGTGTGAAGCTTGCATGGATTCAGAGGCATCACAGACACAACCCTTTGATTGCTAAATTTTCAAGGTGGAAAGGTTTGTCATCATACAATGGTTGAGTCCACTCTGAATGACAGGATTAAATTTACTAGAGGACTATGAATGACAAACAATGCAGACCTTGATCAGAAGACTGTCCTTGGAGCAATCTGACCTGGATATACACTAGTTGTAAATGGCAGTTAACCCTTTTCTTCAAGAATACTCATTGGAAAATAAATGAATATATAGATGTCATTCAGCTGTATTTTATACAATAGTACCTGTCCTAAGTCGCCATTTATCTATTGAACTTGTATATGAGTGTTAAAAAGCAGATGGTTGCTTAATGCAGGGCAAAAGTAATGCATAAAGCTGCTATACTTTTGACCTGCATAAAGCTACCACCTGTCTTAAAGAGCCATAATTAGACCTATGTTTGATAGCCACTTACAGGTTCTACTGTAATACCATCATTAACAAGGGATTTTTTTACCAATGCAGAGGCTGTAGAATCAGATCTATTTTATTTTTATTAGCAAACAGAGTAGATCCTGATCAGACGACTCCTAGAGGAGTCATCTGATGTGGGTGTTCTCTGTTTGCAAAACATTTATATGAAGGAATGGGTTAACGCATGCTATGCATTTGAAAAGGTAATCCTTTACTAAATAAATACTCCTTTAACGCTTTCCTTCATATAAACGTGTTTTCACGCATTTGCAAACAGAGAAGACCCAGATCAGACGGCTCCTAGAGGAGCCGTCTGATCTGGGTCGGCTCTGTTTGCGAATAGAATTTGATGATCTGTTTCTTTACTTTATTAAATGTCTACAATGCTCCACCTTCCATTTTTCTTTATACCTATTTTGTTAATGAATATTCAGTAGGTATTGAAATGTGGCCTAAATACAGAACAGGGAAAGGGTTAAATGCCTTTGTAAACAGGGTAGCCCCAGTTCAGGGGGCTCCTGTAGGAGCCTTTAATCAGGGTCTGCTCTGTTTGTTTATGATACAATATAGATATGATTCTACAGTTTCTGCAATAGCAAACATTCCTGTGTCCATGTTCTATTATAACAGTTAATCTAATCAATATTTATGATGTCATTATTTCTTACATGAATATTCATGGAGTAAAGGGTTAAGTCAGACAGAAAGATACACTGAAAGATACCATAATATAGAAATAAGTAATACTGTTCCATAGGATACCTACCCTTTTCCCTGTTCAATATTCATATTCATGGAAGAAATAATGACGTCATAAATATTTATTAGCTGAATTTTTATAATGTAAACTTTTCAAGGAAATATTTTGCTTTGACAAAAACTGTAGAATCAGATCTATATCATGTCATAAGCAAACAGAGCAGACCCTGATCAGATGGCTCCTATAGGAGCCATCTGATCTGGTTCTACTCAGTTTGTAAAGTTGTGTGCAAAGGCATTTATATGAGGGAAAGGAAGAACCAATCTACAGAAGGTGATATCCTAATTATCTCGAGAATTTGGATAGACAAATATAGTATAATTATAAATAGTATAGACCCTGATTAAACAGATCCCTTAGGAGCCACACTATCTGCAACTACGTCAGTCAAATCTGAAGTTATCAAAATGGGGCCAAATTTTCTTACTCAGTTTTACAAACTCATTGGGAGGGGAGACTGGTTATCCCTTTCCCTGTTCTATGGTTATTACAAAGTTTGATACCTACTGAATATTCAGTGACAAAATAGTTTTAATGAAATATGGAAGGTGGAAAATTGTAGCCATGTTAAAGAGTTAAGAAACAGATCTTTCAAATTCCATTAGCAAACAGAACAGACCCTGATCCTATAGGAGCCGTCTGATCTGGGTCTACTCTTGTTTACAAATGCATAAAAACATGTGTATATGAAAGGCAGGTTAATCTGCATGTTTTATTACTTAGGGTATTTGAAAATTGTCAATTTCTTATTATTATTTTAAATGACAGAGAAAATGGAATACAGAAACTTTACCCCAGAAGTCTAGATCAATATGTTGCAGCACATTAACTAAACATTCCTCCTCATCCATTGTATTCACACATAAGCTATCTCGCTCTGATATAAATAATAGCAGTATTCACAATGATTACCAATTGTATAATTATGCTTAAACAATGACAAGGAAAGTATCTGCCCTTTCAACAATTATACACCAACATTTAGTTCTTACAAACAAATTTGATCTAGATCAAATAACATTAATTACATTATTTCTATTTCAAGTCAACATGGTTTAAGATTCTGATAGAGATTTCAATGAAACTGAAGCCTTGATGGTATATTTTGAAATTTTATCTTACAAAACCGGTGAAGCTGTAGATAGTAAAAGTCGATAAAAGTTTATCTAAGTGATTCACTTAAACCTTTGTTTTACTAAATATTGAGTATAATAATAAAGCTTAATTTTAGTCAAGATGAAGCTGAAAAAGTTACTAGCTTTTTGTCAAAAAATTATTCTGCGCCAAAAAGATGTAGAATGTTTGTGACAAGTTGAACACTTATAGTTGTCTTTATAAACAGATGACAAATCATATAATAATTATAACAGTAGTGTTTTAGTCTTGACAAGGAAGTTTAATAACTCCATGTTTGCTACAGCAATAAGTCAATTATTGGGTTAACCCTTTACAGTAAAACCTTTCTAAACCAGACATTAAATTTAGTATAAATATTGGTCTTGCAGACAGGTGGTAGCTTAATGCAGGGTGAAAGCCATGCACAAAGCTCCTCTAGGAGCTTTCTGCATGACTTTCACCCTACACTAAGCAGCCACCTGCTTAAAAGTAAATGTATTCCTCTCTAGTAAAATTCCGGTTTAGAGGGGTTTTACTGTACTCCAAACATATGCTATTTTTAGATTCAACCTCTGAATAAATCAACCAAAAAGGAGCATTAACTAGAGAAAAGGACAATTTTAGAATTTTGTAGTTCTGAAACCATTGTGATAAATAGAGCATTTGCTCCTAGAAGCAAATGCTCTATTTATCACAATGGTTTCAAAAGGTGACTTTTACAGAGGCATAAACAGGCGTATTTATGGAGAACAGGGTTAACCCATACATATGCCATTTAAACGCCTTTGCAAACAGTGTATACCCAGCTCCTGTAGGAGCAGTCTGAACAGGGTCTGCTCTGTTTGCTTACAGAAGAATATACAATGTGTATATCTGATTGTACAGTTTCTGTCATGACCAAAATGTTGATGTCATTATTTCTTACATGTACATTCTTGGAGTAAAGCTAGGGTTAACCCTTTATTCAATAAGTAACCTTTGCAAACAGGGTAGCTACAGATATCATCTGTAGTAGTCGTCTGAACAGGGTCTGTTCTGTCTGCTTATAGAATCATCTAGATGGTTATGTTATGTACTACCAGATTGTATATGCATTGTATATTGGCAATAAAATATGTTTAAACTAATCATCTAGATCTGATTCTACAGTTTCTGTTGTGACCAATATTCTCTGTATTCATGTGTCTTTATAAACACTAATTAATATTCGTGATGTCATTATTTCTTACATGAATATTCATGAGCCAAGGGTTTACCCTTTACCTGATAAATTGCCTTTTAATGCCGTTGCAAACATATAAGTATACCCATATCAGTTGGCTCTTGTCTGTTTACTAACTATGAGACATTAATATACATTATGTACATGTACATCTGGTTCTTAACCCATTCCACCATGATAGGCTATTTTTAGATCCAACCTCTTTGAATAACTCTACCGAAAAGGAGCATTTACTAGAGAAAAGGATTTTTTTTTAATTGTGTAGTATTGAAACCATTTTGATAAATAGAGCATTTGCTCCATTAGAGCAAATGCTCTATTTATCACAATGGTTTCACAAAGTGACTTTTACAGCAGCGTCAAAAGGCATCAATATGCAAGAATGGGTTAAGTTTCTGCCTTGGCCAAAATATCTTGTGTTCCTGACTGCCATTATAAATATAAACCTTGTTAACATTCATGAAAACATTATATCTTACATGAAAATTCATGAGGGAAAGGGTTTACCCTTTACTCCATAGATATGAAATGAAATAATGATGTCATGAATATTAAACACGCATTCCATCATCTCCCACTGGAGACTGTTCTTAGCATTTCTATACTGTAGACAAATTTCTTGACAAACTTCTAATGAAATTGAGGTCAAGATCAGGGTCAAGGTAGTTAGAGACACCAAAGTAGTACATGAATGTGACAAGAAGCATCCACACAAGACATTTGAAATCGTAACTCAAGTATTTGAGGATATATCATCCAGACAAACTTCAGACATTTTTTGACTGAAACTGATGTCTGACCATCAAGGTCAAAGTTACAGAGACACCTTCCCAAGATACACCCACACTATAAATTTCGAAATCCTATCCAAAAGGGTTGAGGATACATCTTCCAGACAAATTTCAGACATTTTTTTACTAAAACTGAGGCCATGGTCATGATCAAGGTCACAGACACCAAAGTAGTATGTGATACTTCCCCTTTCAAAAGATGCACTTATACAATAAATTTTGAAATTCTTACCAAATTTCCAGAAAAATATTTACGGTACTAAAACTGACGTCTAGGTCAAAGTCACAGAGAATCAAAGTAGTATGCATCACTCGGTCTTTCAATGATGCACTGACATTTAGAAACCCTAACCCAAGTGGTTGAGGAGATATCGTCCTGACAAAAATGGATGGATGGATGGAAGGATGTAAGGACAGAAGGATGGATGGACAGACAGACAGAGTGCAATCCTATAATCCCTTTCCCGTGGCCGATGGGGGACTAATTAATAAGCTGAATTTTAAAACAGCATATTTTACCATGGCAGGAACTGCAGAATCAGATCTATATTATTTCATAAGCAAACAGAGCAGACTCTAATCAGACAGCTCCTAAAGGCGGTATCTGATCTGGGTCTATTCTGTTTGCAAAGGCATATCTATGTAAAGTGTGAAGTTACCCCAATCTGTCTAGATGTTCCTATAAAGTTTGAGAAGCAAACAAAACGTGTTTAGGTTCGGCCAGGTCTTGACAATAAACATTTACTCTAAAACATTGAAGCAAACAAGAATTTGGGCATACATGTACTTCCATGCATGCTTTTCATCAGAGTGCTAAATAATTAAAAATTCACCATGGTTATATTGACAAAATGCTTGCCTTATTTTGTGTTTCAGTGATATTTAACTAATTCAACGCTGAATTTTCAAACAGATCATTCCAGATTTCAAACATGTCAAGCTAAGCATGAATATTCAGTAAAAAATTTTTAAGAAAAGTGTAACATGACAAACATTGCAGACCCTGATGACAGGGTTCCTCTAGGAGCCCTCTCATCTGGGTCTACACTGTTTACAATGAGCATTATTGACTCGTTTCCCACACTAAAAGGGCTAATCCTTACAGACTCTACCAACAGTCATGATATTGAGCAATGTCTAGTCTCAGAAACATTTCAGGAAAATGAGCGGTACAATCATGTAGATATGAGGCATATATCTATAGCCCTTACCTAATGAATATGCACGTAGGAAATACTGACATAACAAATACCGGTACTTATTATCCAAATTTCAATACCTACTGAATATTCATGGACAAAATAGTTACAATGAAATATGGAAGGTTGAACATTGTACCCATTCTAGAAAGTAAAGCAACTTATCTAACAAATTTCATAAGCAAACAGAGCAGACCCTGATTAGACGGCTCCTATAGGAGCTGTCTGATCTGGGTCTACTCTGTTTGCATATGCGTGACACCATGTTTATATGAAGGAAAGGGCTATAGAAACATTTCAAGAAATAAGCAGTGCTGTATATGTAGATATGAGGCATATTCATATATCTAGCACTTACCTAACAATATTCATATAATGGCTTAACCAATCTTTATTAACTCAACTTTATAATGGAATTATTATGAACAAAGGATTTTTTGGCAGAAAGTGTAGAATCAGATCTATGTAACTATATAATTATAAGCAAACAGAGCAGGCCCCTGATCAGCAGCTCTTACGAGACCCATCTGATCTGGGTTTGCAAAGGCATTATAAATGTGTCTCTATGATCAGATACTTTTAAGGGTTTAATTATATATTGGTTGAGTCTGCAATTACAAATGAAAACAAGTAGAGGATGATACTAACACTTTCCTTCATATACAGTACAACCTCTCTAAACTGGACATTTAATTTAGTATAAATATCGGTCTTGGAGACAGGTGGCAGTTTAATGCAGGGTGGAAGTCTTGCAGAAAGCTCCTATAGGAGCTTTCTGCATGACTTTCACCCTGCATTAAACAGTCACCTGCCTAAAAAAACATGTATCTAAATTCTTCTCTACTAGAATTCCAGTTTATAGAGATTTCACTGTAAACGCCTTTGCAAACAGAGCAGATCAATATCAGAATGACTCCTATAGGAGCCATGAAACCAGGGTCTCCTTTGTTAACATATGGTGTTACAATATAGATCTAATTCTACAGTTTCAGCTTGAGCAAAAATGTCATGTGTTTATATACCACAATAAAAAGTAATTTATATTTATGATGTAATTATTTCTTACATGAATATTGAACAAGTAAAGGGTTAAACAGAGCACTCTTACAGAATTGATGTTTGTGATAAAACTTCATCGGCAGAATTATAGCCATCTGCGGCTGATCTGATAAAGGGATACGTGACTATCTATTCTGCATACAGTTTTGATCATCTTCTGAAGTATCTAATCACAATTGGAACAGTTTAATCTTCACCAGATAGACAATATGACCTGATCTACTTTTCTAAGGTCAGTTTATTCGCAAATTTGAAAGCACATGTACATAAAGAGTAAACAGATTTTTGCATATATAATCTAATGCAAAATGTATATCGTAATTAAACTAAATATTTGGTCAGAAATAATCTAGACAAATAGTGCAAACACAGATCAACCTACACTAATTGCTACTTCATTATGAATTAATGAAAGCTCCAATAAGAGCTGAATGATCAGAGTCTACTCTGCTGCTTATGAAATAATATCGATCTGATTCTACAGTTTCTACAATGGTAAAAAAAATCCCTTGTTCATCATGACATTGTAAACAAGAGCACCGCAGGCGGGTGCCAACGCTCGTTTGTCGTCATTGTCAAGATGAACATGCATACCAAAAATGAAGGCTGTAAATGAAAAATTGAAGAAGTTATGGTCAATGTTAAGATTTTGGACGACAAACGACGACGCGGACGCCGAAGTTACGCCAAAAGCTTGTGATTTCTTCAAAACAGATGAGCTAAAAATCAGCAAATAAATATTCATGGTCATTTTGTCTTACATTTTTATTAGGGAAAGTCAGCTAAGTATCTTAACAAATGTTGTTGGTCTGCCTCATTTCTTAACCCTTTCCCTAATATAAACAGAGTAGACTCTGATCAGGTCTTATTAGGGTCTGTTCTATTTACGTATGGTACAATATAGATCTAATGCTACAGTTTCTGACTGAACCAAAATGTCCTGTATTCATATACCATATAAATAACAATCTAACTCAAGATGCTATTATTTCTTAGATGAACAGGGAAGGGGTTTATGTACATTTTTATTCCTATCATTACTTTTTCAAACTTATAACCCAACTGTCAACAGTTTGGTACTTGGATGAGATTCCTACAAGTTTCGTGTCTTATCTGAAATTTTCAAATGGACTATTCAAAAATTCAAACAGAGCAAGCTTATGGTAAATATTCAGCCTTCAGGGTTGTTTTTTTAAGTAAAGTGTAACATGACAAACAGTGTAGAGCGTGATGAGAGGGTTCCTCTAGGAGCTCTCTCATCTGGGTCTGAAAAGTTTGCAAAGGGCATTGGTGACTTGAACTGGTTCCTGCACTGAAAGGGATAACCCTTTACATTTACCTGATGGAGACACCTTTCCATGCCTTTGCAATCAGTGTAGACCAAGATTAAATAAATCCATTGGCTTATGTATAGATCTGATTTTACAGTTTCTGCTATGGCCAAAAATTCCTATGTTCATATGCCATAAAAAAAACCCGCCATAATTATTATTCACTGTATTGTTATTCTTATACGAATATTCATGAGGTAAAGGGATAAACCATTTGGGGTGAAGATTTATCCCTCATCTTATGAATATTCATGTAAGAAAAATGTTTTATGAATATTGATTAGTTATAACGGTATATTGAACACAGAAATGTTTGGCCACGGCAGAAACTGCAGCTTCAGATCTTTAACCCTTTACTCCATGAATATTCAGGCAAGAAATAATGACATCAGGAATACTGATTAAAATAATTTTTATTAAAGGCACAATGAACAAAATAATTTTTTATCATGACAGAAGCTATTGTTTCAGATCAATATTGTATCAAAAGCAAACAGAGCAGACCCTGCTCAGACAGTTCCTACAGGAGCCATCTGATCTGGGTCTACTTTGAAAATGCAAGCGTATTTATGAAGTAAAGGGTTAATCATCAATTCATAAATGCAAACACAACAGACATGGATCAGGTGGCTCGTTTACATGCAATCTGTTCTTAGGTCTACTTTGTTTGCACAGGCATTACAAGGTGTCTTTATCAGGTAAAGTTTTAACCCTTTCCCTATTCTATGTGTATTCCAAATTTCAATACCTACTTAATATTCACGGACAAAATAATTACTGTATAATGAAATATGGAAGGTTGAAAATTGTAGCCATTTTAGAAAGTAAGAATCAGAACTATCCAATTCCATTTGCAAACAGAGCAAACCCTGATAAGATGGCTCCTATAGGAGTCATCTGATCTGGGTCTACTACTCTGTTTGAAATGCATGAAAGGGTTACATGTGCATCGTGCCTGATGGTTTACAAACAACTGTTTTGTGATGATGCTTTCCAGGCATAACAGCATCGGACCTTTGTGTAACTGACAGACAAACATTGCATGCTCTAATTTAACAGCTGATAAAAACTGCAGTCTGTTTTAATCCTTTGAACACAATGCTTGAACCAGTTTACCATTCAAATGCTTAACTCTTTTCCTCTTGAATATTCATGTAAGAAATAATGACATTTTGAATATTTATTAGCTGATTTTTTATCATTGCATAATCATGTACAATTGCTCTTTTGGTAATGGCAGAAATGGTAGAGTTAGAGATACATGTATTATCATTTCATATGCAAACAGAGCAGACCCTTATCTGAGACACTTCCTACATGATCACGAGGTGTCTGATCTTGGTCTACTCTGTTTGCAAAGGCATGAAAGAGTGTTTATATGAAGGAAAGGGTTAACAGCTGATAACACTGCAGCCTGTTTTAATCCGTTGAATATAATGCTTTAATCATTTCACCATTCAAACACTTTTTAACTGTTTACCTCATAAATATGTTGTTTAACACCTTTTCAAGCAGAGTAGACCCAGACGTCATCTGATCAGAAACTACATGACATTGTACTCTATTATTTTTCTTTTGTAAAATTTATAATTCTAAAGTTTCTTTGATAGCCAAAACATCCCTTATTAATGTGACATTACAAAAATCCTACAGTTTTTTTTGATGGCCAAAAATTCCCTTATTAGTGTGACATTAAAAAATTCAGTCAATGAATATTTATGAAATTATGCATTGTTACAAATATATTCAAGAGGGATAGAGCTATAGACTCGTTCTCACAGCAAGGCTATGTTGGATCTGTTATAACCAGGCCAGCTATAGACTCGTTCTCACAGCAAGGCTATGTTGGATCTGTTATAACCAGGCCAGCTATAGACTCGTTCTCACAGCAAGGCTATGTTGGATCTGTTATAACCATGACAGCTATAGACTCGTTCTCACAGCAAGGCTATGTTGGATCTGTTATAACCATGCCAGCTATAGACTCGTTCTCACAGCAAGGCTATGTTGGATCTGTTATAACCAGGCCAGCTATAGACTCGTTCTCACAGCAAGGCTATGTTGGATCTGTTATAACCAGGCCAGCTATAGACTCGTTCTCACAGCAAGGCTATGTTGGATCTGTTATAACCAGGCCAGCTATAGACTCGTTCTCACAGCAAGGCTATGTTGGATCTGTTATAACCAGGCCAGCTATAGACTCGTTCTCACAGCAAGGCTATGTTGGATCTGTTATAACCATGCCAGCTATAGACTCGTTCTCACAGCAAGGCTATGTTGGATCTGTTATAACCATGCCAGCTATAGACTCGTTCTCACAGCAAGGCTATGTTGGCTCTGTTATAACCATGCCAGCTATAGACTCGTTCTTACAGCAAGGCTATGTTGGATCTGTTATAACCATGCCAGCTATAGACTCGTTCTCACAGCAAGGCTATGTTGGATCTGTTATAACCATGCCAGCTATAGACTCGTTCTCACAGCAAGGCTATGTTGGATCTGTTATAACCAGGCCAATGTAAATTGTGTCATCAAGTGTTGCAATGTTAAGATCAGCTGTCAAAGTCTACATTTTAATGACGCTCATCACTTTTTAAAAAAACCAAAAAACAATATTGTAACTCATGATCAGACTCTTCTGGTGAATAATTATGGGGGTTGGTTAGGATAAAGTCTGTTTTCAGAGTCCAAAAAGACATCTAATCTAATGGCACATGGAAAAAAGATGCTTTGTTGTGTCGTTTAATACAAAACATCATTAAACAGTTAATTAGCTTTCCGATTTTCAAAAAAACTTCCAAATTAATTTTTTCTTGCAAAGATGCCTAGCTAAAATAATGACATTCGAAATTGAATTTTAGGCTTGCTTAACTTAGATAATTGGATATTATTTTCACTAATATTCAGCAATGAGTGTAAATGTAATGGTTGTTTCTTTTCAGACTAGCTCCTTTATTTCCCAACCAAACCCTATGTTGTGACCATATACTAGAATCATCTCCGTGAGACAATTCTACAGTGCGGTCACAAAATAAGGATTGGTGGAGACTATTTTAGTATCTGAAATACCTGGATTATCTATAGCTCTAAATGAGACATTAACCCATGAATATTCATGTAAACATAATGTGTTTGTGAAACACTAGGCCTCCGATATGACCTGTAACCTTGATGTCACCCCTAAGAATATCCTACACCATAAGTTGCACATGCATGCCAAGTTTGAATTTGTATATGCAATGGCAACAAAACAGACAAACCAACCAACCAACAGACAGGCCAAACAAAAACAATATCTCCCACCCCATGCAATGTGATCGAAGGGGGGGGGGGGGGATAAAAATAATTACATCATGAATATTTATTTCATTAATTTTTATAATGGCACATGAACATAGGAATTTTTGGCCACAGCAGAAACTGTAGAATTTCATAAGTAAACAAAGCAGACCCTGATCAGACAGCTCATATGGGAGCCACCTCTTTTTGGTGATGCTTAACCCTTCTCTTGCTGAATTTTAAAATACATTTCTTCTTCTTTACCCATGTCCTTTTGTATAATTACATATATATATTCACTGTGTACAAGTATTTCGCTGTGTAATCGCTGCTGTGGAGTGCACTTGTTGCACAATTAACTTGTAAATAGTGCAGACCCTGATGAGACAGCTCCTTCAGGAGCTGTCTCATCTGGGTCTTCACTATTTACAGGTAGGTATATTGACGTGAATAGCAAGCGAAGGGTTAAGACAGGTTCTACTGTACTTAATCTTTAACCCATTTTTTACAGGTATGCCTTTGAAAGCCTTTGCAAACTGAGTAAACCCGGATCAAACAGCTCCTTTAGGAGCTGATTACTTATGGAATAATGTAGACCAGCAGTTTCTGTCATGGCAAAAACTTTCTGTGCTCATCTAAGTAAACTTTATGATATCAGTATTTCCTGTAGGAGGTTTCTGTACAAATTTAGTCATGTATTAACCTTTCCTTCATAAAAACCCCTTTTCATGCATTTGCAAACAGAGTACACCCAGATCAGATGGCTTCTATAGAAACTGTCTGATCAGTGTCTGCTCTGTTTGCTAATGGAATCTGATAGATATGCTCCTTTAGTTTTTAGTGGCTACAATATTCCACCTTCCATATTTCATTACAACTATCTAGTCTATGAATATTCAGTAAGTACTGAAATTTGGACTAAAATTTATATAGAACAGGGTTAAGCTACTACATGTATCTGTGTTGAAAATACAGAATTAGACTTCTTTTGAACGGTCATATTAGCGAGACTTTACTGTACAAATCTGAAAGTTGTTATGGATTCTTCAAACAGTCTACAGAGATAGACATCTTGGATGTATTTTATATTGAGCTGAGACTAGAGCAAATGTTAATGAACCATTCCTCTACTTCCTCTATTATTGTCTTTTAAAAAACTATTACAGAACTCTTGTATGCAGAATTTTTCATCGTTAAACTTGAGCAAATATTTGTAAATAGGAAAAGAGATCTAAGTTTTGAAATAGACTTTCTATTTCTTTTTGGAGTCTGACACCCTTACAGTGTTTGAAAAAAACCCAGAAGAACATCTGCTACAAAAACTGGTAGCAAACAACAATTTTTTCGGACAACAATTACTTAGGATGCGAAAAGCCAATATATGTAATTACTTCAGCATATTGCTTACCACTAGTAACAGTTGAGTTAAAATAGTTTTTCCAGAGCTAAAACAAAAACCTTTTTACCTGTGCCTCAGAGTTACAGTAATAATGCAAAAAAATAGGCCTTTGTTAATTGCATATGCATGCTCATGAGTAGAGAGTAAAGACGGAGAAAAAACGGCAGAAACTTTAACTCTCATTATACATTAGTGATTACGTATACCATTAATCACTGCCACCTGCATCTCTTGAAATTACTACGTACAGTAGAACCTGTCTTAAATTAGCCCTTTCCTCCATAAATATGCCTTTCTATACACCTCTATAAAAGTCACTTCTTGAAACCATTATGATAAATAGAACATTTGCTCCTATGGAGCAAATGTTCTATTTATCACAATGGTTTCAAAACTTCAAAATTCTAAAAAAAAAATCCTTTTCTCTGGGTAGATTTATTCAAAGAGGTTGGATCTAAAATAGCCTATGAAGGAAAGTGTTAAGTGACCTTATATTGATTAGACAAATTGGGAATCTTAAAAGCATCTGGTTGCTTTATACAGGGCAAAAGTAATGTTTTTTAGAAGCCTTTTGCTTTACTTTTGTCCTGCATTAAAATAGTATCTGCCTTAACCCCTTCCTTCATATAAACACTCTTTCACACATTTGCATGAGAGAAGACCCTGATCAGACAGCTCCTATAGCAGCCATCTGATCAGGATCTACTCTGTTTGCTTATGAAAGTTTGATAGATCTGACTATCATTCCTACCCAAACCAAAAAGTCTTCTGCACATTATGCCACTTATAATAAAATCCAGCTATCACAATGGTTTCAACAGGTGATTTTTACAGAGGCATAGAAAGGCGTATTTATGAAGGAATTTTGGGTTAAAGACAGATTCTACAGTATACGTATCTCATAGCAGTCACATATGTACATGACAAATTTGCACACCTGCTTATCACTCATCCTGATTTACCGAAGATTCTGGAATTAATGATTTTACTCTTTACTTGATATAATGCCTTTTGGCACTTTTGCAAACAGAGTAGATCCAGATCAGACAACTCCTTTAGGTGCCATATCACAAGTGCCTAACTCTGTTTGCTCATAATGTGTTACAAACTCTACTGTTTGCCATGGCACTAACTGCCCATCTTATATGTTTCTAATTAAGTTTTAAAATAATAAATATTCATAATGGGTGAAGTCATAACCCTTTCCCTGTTCTATATTTAGTTCAAATTTCTTTACCTACTGAATATTCATGGACAAAACAGTTAAATGTATAATGAAATATGGAAGGTGGAACACTGTAGCGATTTTAGAAGCTAAAGAAATAGATCTTTCAAATCCAATTAGCAAACAGAGCAGGCCATGATCAGACATCTCCTATAGGATACAAATGCGTGCAAAGGGTTTTATATGAAGCAAAGGGTTAAGTAAATGATATATGTAGCTGAATGTTAAAATGAAACTTGCATGTTTGTGGAAAGTGAAGTTTCCTAATTAAAATAATATCCCTTCGCTTGCTATTCGCGTCAATATACCTACCTGTAAATAGTGAAGACCCAGGGTCTGCACTATTTACAAGTTGATTGTGCAACCAGTGCACTCCATAGCACAGCCATTCTTGAATAATTGATACAACAAAATTTGTAAAAGTGAAAAAAATAAAGTTTCTAATATTTGTGTTGCGTTTTCATTTTCCGCTATGACAGCCTTCACACCTTCAGTGTGTAAATTTTCACCCACACCACTGCTGGCATTTTCATTATATTATGGTCAGAAGTTACGGACTCAGAAGTCCGTTATGGTAGGTGAGATTGTACAATATAAAAGATTACCAGAATGACTTATAAAACTTGTATGTGCATGTGCTTATTTAGAAGTCACCATATCTTCTGATAACATTGGAGACTCGGAAAATGTGTAAATTGTAATGGTCATTTTTTTATGGTAGTTTTTAAACATATAAGCAATAATAAGGTCTTTGAAACGGGAACCATTTGATTTGAATGCTTAATTTACGTTACAAATAAAATCTATGAAACTGACATCATCAACACAGTGAGTATTTCTGTCCGTTAATATGTCATATACAATTGAAGCAAAACACAACGATCATTATATGCTAAACTGTCAGTTGCTAGATTTTGATTTTTGTTTTATGCCTATTTTCGTTACGTAGGTTAGAAAAATATGTTGTTTTTTAATAACACATCAAAAACTTTTTTCACTTTTCATAATGCTGTCAAAACCAGTCAAAAGCAGAATGAAACATATGTTTCCAACTTTGAACGTAAGGAACTGGGGATTAAGAACTTTTGTCTCACTTCTATTAATTGGGGCCCTGCATTGAAAATCCAGTAGCCCTATAATAATCACATTTTCTGTCCGTCCGTCCGTCCGTCTGTCCTCCAGCACTTTTAATGTGATGCGATAACTCAAACAGTACTTCATATATTGTTTTCATATTAAGGTCATGCGCTTAGTATCATCAGAGGAAGACACCTATAGTTTTTTGGTTGAATCATTTCACTTTTTGGGGGTTGAATCAGATCACTATGTCTAGAGATATCTGCCCTTGATTCATCAAAAATACAATCATTTTCCGTCAACACTTTTGATATGATGCAATAACTCAAACGGCACATCACATATTGGTTTCATATTAAGGCCATATGTTTAGTATTATCAGTGGATGACACCTATACTTTTAGGGTTGAATCAGATCACCATTTCTAAAGTTATCTGCCCTTGATTCATAAAAAAATGCCATCAACTTTTGTCAACATTTTTATGTGACGCTGTAACTCAAACAGTGAATCGCATATTGGTTTCATATTAAGGGCACTTTCTTAGTATCATCAGAGGAAGACGCTTTTAGTTTTTGGGTTGAATGAGATCACTGTTTCTAGAGTTATCTGCTCTTGGTTCATCCAAAATGCCATACACTTTTGTCAACACTTCTGATGGAACATGATAACTAAAACAGTACTTCGCCTATTTGATTCATATATTTAGGGCATATATGCTTAGTATTATTATGAGAAGAAACACTTGTCTATAGTTGTTTGGTTTGAATGAGATCACCATGTCCAGAGTTATCTGTCCTTGATATTCAACAAAAGATCCTCTGCAGGACCTTCTCTGACTGAGTCGGTTTTCTAGTTGCAGCATAACAAGTAAGCGTCAAAAATTTATTTTAATAAACACTTAAGCTAAGTAGCGTACTGCATCTTGGACTTTTTCATGATACTCTAAATTACCATCCTTTTGCAAATTTGTATGAACAGATAGTTATTTACAACAACAAAGAACTGAACATGTAGAAGTTAGAGGTATGTTGAGTCAATTTGCCGATAAATATGTCTGTTAATTCTGTTACGTAGGTGAGCACGCTATAAGGCACTAAGGTGTTCATATGATATACAACCTCAGTTTATGGTGTTCATTTAATATACAATCTCAGTTCAGTTTTAAACAACTTTAACCCTTTACCACTCATTAATGCAATTTTACGTATTTAAACTGTCATTGAAAGTTATATAAAATTGAAATCATTTCATTACCTTATTAAGTTTCTCATGGACTTAGTGAATGCTAAAAATACTGATGAGTAGCATACAGCATACAATCTAAACAGCCTGGGAGTTACTCACAGACTG
The DNA here is from genome assembly GCA_963576725.1 of Azorinus chamasolen. Classification (NCBI taxonomy): domain Eukaryota; kingdom Metazoa; phylum Mollusca; class Bivalvia; order Cardiida; family Solecurtidae; genus Azorinus; species Azorinus chamasolen. The sequence goes on from OY755244.1 coordinate 589,088, forward strand.
TGGCGGTTGTATGCTGTTTGCACAGAACCATTTTACCCAAGGTTCTATCCAGTAAAGGGTTAATACAACTACTGCCAACTAATTGTGTTACGTTGGTGAGATGTTATGCTGGTTAGAGTTTTTACACATTTTTTCATATTTTGATGAAGCATGTGCACTTTGCATCCAATTCAACCAAGCAAAGACTAGCTACTGGTTATGTTTATAGGATAAAAGTAAACACATTCAAACTGAAAGCGAAACAATGCAAAATAATAACGTTACGTTGGTGAGGCCTTGAAATGAGACAAATGAAAATTTTACTTTTAGGCTATCTGGGCAGCTTATTACATTTCTGTTTGGTTAATTAATGATTTTTGTTAACAGATAAGACATTTGGAAATATAATTAGCATATATTGGATGTATGTTCTATGTATAGATAAGCAAATGGGGTATATGTGAAAATTGTTATGGTAGGTGAGACAACATTTTGCGACAACTACAAATTCAATAATAACAAATAGCTAAATAACTTATAATCGTGACAAACTTTTAGAGACTGTAGAAAGGTGTTTCACTGTTGGAACACAAGAAATATTTCCAACGGTTAACACGTTTTGTGCTGTCAATATGGAGGCTAAATGTTTAAAATTGACCTGCGACAGCCTAAAATCACACCCCCTCTGCCTCATATGGTATATTTTTTTTCTATAAACTGCAGGGAAAATGTACAAAACTAGTTGCTACATACTGAGGTATGGTACCAACACATTTTTAACAGAATTTTGCAGGTTTAACATCATTTGAAATAGAACAGTAACAAAGCAAATGCTAGAGACAGGGTATTTTTCACAATGTGTCAATTATTCAAGAATGGCTGAGCAGTGATCGCACAGCGAAATACTTGTAGACAGTGAAGATATATGTAATTATACAACAGGACATGGGTAAAGAAGGAGAAATGTATTTTAAAATTCAGCAAGCGAAGGGATATCACAACATACACGCATATTGCACACTCCATGAATATTCAGGTAAGAAATAATGACATCATGAATACTAATTACAGTGGAATCTCGATATCTCAAACTCTGATAACTCGAACTTCGGAACAACTCAAACTAAACGGTCAGTCCTTCCAAAATTTACGATACAGAATTGTTCTAAAATGTATCATTCCTTGTGTCTATAAACACATGTGACAGCTTAATGCAGGTCGAAAGTAATGTTGAAAGCTCCTACAGGAGCTTTCAGCATTACTTTAGACCTGCATTAAGATGTGAACTTGAGAAGTTGTCCAGACTAGAAATCGGATGACTCGAAATTCTGTTATCTGGAAGTAATTTGTATGGTTCCTTGAAGTTCAAGATATCGAAGTTCTACCCCAATGAAGCGGTCCAGACCCCTGTGGCTGCACTTTTATAGCGGCATATCAAAAAGAAAGTTTGTTTACCATGGCAGAAACTGTCGAATCAGATCTATACCATTCCATAAGCAAACCAAGCAGACCCTGCATGCTCAGGCATTTCCTACATGAGCTGTCTGATCTGGGTCTACTCTGATTGCAAACATGCAAACAAGTGTATGCATGGAGTAAAGTGATAAAAGAGGAAGTTTCAACTTTTCCATTGTGGCTGGTTATTTCTGAGGTCAAAATAATTTATGTTGTGAGAACTACTTTTTATCTGTGCTTATTATTTTATGTTATCTAAAATTTGAAAGTAAAATATCTATGGCATTTACAGCACTGACAAATAAAACTATCTCCTTTCTATAACATCTTTTCATATCTATGAGAAAAGAGTAGCCTAAAATCAGATAGCTCCTATTGGAACCATGTGATCAAGGTCTGCTCTGTTTGCTTATGAAATTATAATAGATCTGATCCTAGTTCTTGCCAAAGCCAACTAGTTGATGAATATTCATGAAGTGACCAATTGGTCATTAAGGAAAGGGTTAATCAAAATCATAAATATTGTCTTACTTGATCTTGACCTGTTTAATAAAAGGGTCAAGTTTGCTGCCTTCAATCTTAATCCCATATCTTGCATATATTCACCATAAATATTATCCGATAATAGACTTGAATTGTAAATTAACCCTTTGAATACTGAACATGTATGCACTGGCAATTGCAAAAAGTGTAGACCCAGATCAGAGGGCTCCTAGAGGAGCCCTCTGATCAGGGTCTGCACTGTTTGCCATTCAAAATCCTCTAGCAAATCTAAGCCTTTCATACTGAGTGGACTCTATAGTTAAACACTGATGGGCTATTCCACTCTGAACATTCAGCATCTAAAGGGTTAACCCTTATGTCTTGCATATGTTCACCTTTTCCAATAATATTTGATATGATGTGTAAATTAATTACTTGTCAAGCTGTGTATATTAGTTTCTTATTGTTGATTACAGTATTCTCGCTAATAAACACCCCTACTCTAATAAATGCCCCCACTCTAATAAACACCCCCACTCTATAATAAATGCTCCCTTAATTACTTCTTTGGGGGAAACTAACGATGAATAACAACTAAACCCTATATACTGGTAATAACATTTAAACAAAGACATCTGATCAGGGTCTGCTCTGTTTGCTTATGATATAATATAGATATGATCCTAAAGTATCTGCCATGGCCAAACATTTTTGTGTCCATGTGCTAATTGATGCAATTAATATTCATGATATCATTATTTCTTACATGTCAATATTCATGGTGTAAAGGGTTAAGAACTTCAATATAAACCTTGCATCAACACTTTGATTGAATATGTAGCATTCAAAGGGTTAACATTTTGTATCTATTTGCTAGTAAACAATGGATAAACTTTGCCAAACTGATAACAGTAACAATACGATTATTTGATATCAATTACGGTTAATTATAAACATAGGTAATCTATTTATCCATCTGACCTACAGCATAAGGAAAATCCATAGGAGCAAATGCTATATTTATCATAATGGTTTCAATACTACAAAATTCTAACATTTTCCTTTTCTCTAGTAAATGATCCTTTTTGGTAGATTTATTCAAAGAGGTTGGGTGTTAAAATAGCCTATGAGGGAATGAGTTAAGGACATTGGAAACATAGAAGACCCATGTGAGATGGCTCCTGAAGGAGCCATCTGATTATGGTCTGCTCTGTTTGTTTACATGTATAAGCTATCATTGTTAAATTTTCCTTTGTTCATTCAGCTAATTAATATTCATACAGTCATTATCATTTACAGGATTCCTTTCATTCATGGAGTAAAGGGTTAAAAGATACTTAACCCTTTCTCTCATAAAGACAATTTTTGGTACCTGCAAATAGAGTAGACCCAGATCAGACAACTCTTGAAGGTGCTGTGATCAGGGGCTGATCAGTTTGCTTATGGAATAATATAGAACTTATTCTGAAGTTTCTGTCACGGCCAAAAATTAAATTGTTAATGTGAATTTATTAAAATTCAGTACATGAATATTCATGTAGTAATAATTTTTTTAATTAACCCTTTCCCTGTTCTATATTTAGTCCAAATTTCAATATCTACTGGGTATTCATGACAAAATAGTTATAATGACATATGGAAGGTGAGACATTGTATGTATACAGCCATTTTAGAAACTAAAGAAACAGATCCATCAAATTCCATTAGCAAACAGAGCAGACCCCAATCAGACAGCTCCTAGAGGAGCTGTCTGATCTGGGTCTACTCTGTTTGCAAATGCATGAAAAGATGTTTATATGAAGGAAAGGGTTAGCACTAACAGGGGAAAGGGTTTAATCACAAAGTTAAGGGGAACAACTGTGTGAAGCATGATAGGGATAGTTGTACTGATGTCAAAACTATTACCTTTCTATAGGAGCCATCTGCTCTGGGCCTACTCTGTTTGCAAATGCGTGACAACATGTTTTGTATGAAGAAAGGAAGAAAGGGTTAAAGAATGAGAGTACAGTAAAACCTCTTATAACCCCCGATTCGAACATGTAACATGATGAGGTCTAGCCTGTCTCATACCATGATGACCTTCACTTGACCTTGACCTGTGACATTGAGGTCAAACTTATGTACTTTAAATAGGAACCTATTGTTTGTGGTTTTACTTTTTTGTCTTTTGACCAAGTGCTTAGATATTTGACATGTGGATGTATCATCATGCATCGAAATGCCATGTACCATAGGGACTTTCATGTGACCTTGACCTGTGGCCTAGAGGTCAAATTTATATAACTTAAATGGAACTTTTGCCACTGCCATAACTTTTTTGTCTTTTTTGAAACCCTCTATTTATCATAATTGTTTCAAAACTACACAGTTCTAAAATTGACCTTTTTGCTAGTAAATGCTCCATTTTGTTAGATTTATTCAAAGAGGTTGGGTCTTAAAATAGCTTATGAGGTAACGGGTCAAGGCAGTACAGACAGAGCTTTCTGCATTCCTTTAGTTCTGCATTGGATAAAAATAGGCACTTACTCCATTTCCAGTGGGGCAGAATCTTGGATATCTGTATCTTGCTCAGCTGAGGGAGAAGGGGTACCAGCCCCACAGTGGGCATACTGTGTTCATATAACATAGAAAATTGACCTTTTTGCTAGTAAATGCTCCATTTTGTTAGATTTATTCAAAGAGGTTGGGTCTTATTATAGCTTATGAGGTAAAGGGTCAAGGCAGTACAGACAGAGCTTTCTGCATTCCTTTAGTCCTGCATTGGATAAAAATAGGTACTTACTCCATTTCCAGTGGGGCAGAATCTTGGATATCTGTATCTTACTCAGCTGAGGGAGAAGGGGTACCAGCCCCACAGTGGGCATACTGTGTCCATATAACATAGAAATATCCTGACCCATGGTTCCAGGCTGCACTGAGGAATTTGACAAGAATCGGCTCCCACTATGATATCACAATCTTATTCGTAGCATTTGGAACATCCATGTCAAGGTTACAAAAATGTATTATAAGTGTCCAGAATGGCTTCACTTCTCTCCTTTACCTGAAAGAGACACATTTTTACACCTTTGCAAACAGAATAGACCCAGATCAGGTGGTTCCTGTAGGAGCCACCTGATCAGGGTCTGCTCTGTTTGCTTATGAAATCTAATTTTACAGTTTATGCCATGGCCTATGATTCTTGTTCTCATACGCCATTACAAGAATTAATCTAATTAATACTCATACTGTTAATATTTCTTACACTATTATTCATTAGATAAGAGATTAAACTACCTTGCACACTGTCATTCTGTGTTCATATGTATGGTAGCAAAAAAACTGTACCATTCAGGTGCATTTCATTTTTTCTCTACATAATAAGTGAGTCATGCTCTACCTAAAGTTTCTCATCAGCAACAATTTTGTAAATTACAATGAACTGGTTCAGTATTTCCTGAAAAGAGAAGACAATAGCATGACTATCACACAAGGAAGAAATCATTTGTGTCTGACTTTCTACAGAGTTTAATACAGATTATTCATCAAATTATCTCTAGCAGACTCAGGGGACTCGAATTACCCAAAGTATTCAGACAAATCTCTCCTCTCCTTGGGTTTGTAAAGCTGTAAGATTTTACTTGGTACCATTTTGATAACCTTTAATAAGACTGACATAGTAACAAATAATGAAGACCCTGATCAAATTGCTCCTGATAGAGTCATTTGATCTGCAGTATTTGTCTAAGTTTGTCTGTCAAAATAAATGTCAGCAAAAAAAGTGTTTTAACCTATTCCCACTGATGGACACCTTTTGACTCATTTGCAAACAGAGTAGACCCAGATCAGACAGCTCCTGCAGCTCCTGTTTGCTAATGGTATTTGTTGGACCTGTTTCTACAGTTCTTTCTTTGGTAAAAACATCTCTTGACATGGAGTGTCAAAGATTGTTATGACATCTTGAATAATATTCAAATGGGAAAGGATTAAAGGGACATAACTTTTGTATTTTAGGCATCATAAATATTAATAAGATTATTTTTATAACGGCATATATACACAAGACATTTTGACTCAGACACAAACTGTATAATTAGATCTGCATTATACCATAAGCAAATTGAGCAGATTCTGATCAAACGGCTCTATAGGAGCCATCTAATCTGGGTCTACTCTGTTTTCAAAGGCATAGAAAAGAGATATTTATGTAGTAAAGGGTTAAATCTAAACCAGCCAAAATTTCTAGTTAGACAAAAGAATACAATTTGGAGTCAAATGCCTTTAAATTTCTCAGAACATAGATATATTTTAGTACCACCTCCCACTGTTTTAATACATTCAAATTAGTGCAGTTATAATTACATTTGGCAAGCTTTCCCTAAGACTTGCGGTTTTCACCCATGCTATTCCCTTAGCCAACAGTTATGTTCTGCATTAACCCTTTCAACCCTGTAGTGCAAAATAAAACTGAACTTAGATAATATGTTTTAACTCTTTCCCTCATATGAACGTTTTTTTCTCTGCACATCTCTGCAATCTGAGTAGACTCAGATCAGTCTGTTCCTGTTCCAACAGATGTGTATAATTCAATAAGCAAACAGAGCACAGCCTGATCAGATGTTTCCTAAAGGAGCCGTCTGATCTGGGTCTACTCTGTTTGAAAATCCCTTAAGAAGCTACCTTAAGTATCCGAACACCCAATCTACCCTCTTGACTGGTTTGTAAAGCTAGCCACAGTTTTCATGACAATAAATTAGACTGACATATATAGTGAAGACCCGAAGGAGTAGTTTGATCTGGGTCTACGCTATTTAAAAAAGTTTATCCGTTTATCTAGAGCAATAAGAGTAGGCTCAAAAGAATTGAATTTCTTTTTCAATGAAAGGAGAAGTGAAGTTTATCAAAGGGTGTATCCATCTGTTTAGTTTCATTTGACAGAAGCAAATTACATAAGAATTACCCAGGTACCTTGATGTTAACAGCCGCCCACTGTGCTGTGGTATATGATATACTTGCTTGTTCAATTAAACCTTAACCCTTACAACGCTGAATTTTTAAATGGACTATTCCAAAATTCAAATAGGTCAAGCTTATTGTGAATATTAAGGGATTTTTCGAAAGAAAAAGATAATATGACAAACAGTACAGACCCTGATGAGAGGGCTCCTGTAGGAGCCCTCTCATCTGGGTCTATACTATTTGCAAATGACATTGGTGACTCGTGTCCCGCACTGTAAAAGTTAAGCTTGCTGAGATAATTGTTTTAGCACATTTTTTCACCCTCTTCATTTTCAAAATACGTATCTATGGAGTTAAACAGAGCAACAGATAAAGGTGCATACATTGTACTCAAATACTAATATTGTTCTTTCTTTTATAGGAGCTTTCTTCACTACTTTTGTCCTGTATTAAACAACCACCTGCTATTTAAGATTCCTGTGTCCAATTAATATAAAGTCACTTAAGACAGGTTCTACTGTAGATTAGTAGGAACTAATTCTTTGTCACCAAATTAACCCTTTCAACAATGAAGTTTCACAAGGGAATAGTCCATCAGTATCTAATCAAGGAGTCAGTATGAAAGGCTTAAACGTGTTAGAGGACTTTGAAACCCTCTGATCTGGGTCTACACTGTTTGCAAATGCCAATGCATGCATGTCCTGATTTCAAAGGCTGCACTTTGATTAAATTCCTATATTTTACAGCTTATTTTCCATGTATTAAATCTTTAAACATTGTCGAAACATTGAATCCCATATGCAAACAGTTTGATATTCAGTCAAAAGTTTCTCAGAAGCTTGTTCCAATCTGAGGTAGTCAAAATCACACCAGATCCAAATTTGTGTACACTTTCTTTTTTTTAGCTGGCCATGGGGTTAATAATAATGGTAAGGTACAGCAAAAACTTGATACTTCAAAATTTTACTAATGAAGAATTGATGCCTTTTTAGGCAGGTGGCAGCTTAATGCGGGGTGAAATCATGCAAAAAGCTCCTAGAGGAGACTTTCATCCTGCATTAAGCTACCATCTGCCTTGGAGACCAATAATGATACAGTAAAACCTCTCTATAACGACCACTGAATTGTGTTAATTAGTTGGTATTTTAGGCAGGTGGTTGCTTAAAGCAAGGTGAAAGTAAAACAGAACGCTCCTATAGGAGCGTTCTGTTTGACTTTCACCTTTCTTTAAGCATCCACCTGCCTTTAACACAAAATACTTGATGTAATTTAGTGGTTGTTATAGAGAGGTTATACTGTAATTGTTTTAGTGTTTGAGCTATCAGGGTTTTACTATATGTCAGAATCCATATTTATTCCCCAGTTAAATTAACCCTTTCCCTGTTCTAAATTTAGCCCAGATTTCAATACCTACTGAATATTCATTAGCAAAATATTTAGAGAGAAATATTGAAGGTGGAGCATTGTAGGCATTTTAGAAAGCAAAGAAACAGATCTATCAAATTCTATTAGCAAACAGAGCAGACCCTGATCAGACGGCTCCTCTAGGAGCCATCTGATCTGGGTCTACTCTGTTTGCAAATGCGTGAAAACACGTTTATATGAGGGAAAGGGTTAACCTTTCTGATGCTATCAAAATTTATGTCAGCTGAAATGTTCCTTGTATTCATTTTGAAAAGTTAATTCATTGGGCTTTGGCTTTTGAGAAATCATTGGCCAAGTGGCAAAGAGCTTGGATGCTGAGATGCCAAGATACTCAGCGTCTCATCAGGATCCAAGCTGTTTGCAAATGCCAGTCCAGAAGTGTTTAGCATCAGAAGGGTTAAACTGATTCCAAGTTTTGGTAGTAAATCATACTCTTCATGATAATTTGCATTATGATGCTGCATTAAGAATGATAGATTACTGAATTTATAACCAACTAGGAAGCTACTATATTTATTTAACTCCATATTTAAAGTAATTTTACCTCCTGCTGCTCAAATATCATCTGCAACATTTTCGAAACTATTGATTTTTTTTCTGATTTTTTGCAGAGGTTGAGTCTCAGTGACAAACTGTTTGGATCTCAGATCAGGCCCTACGTTTTGTGGGGCCTGATCTGGATCCAAGCTGTTTGCATAGTTCATACATGGTGGGAGAATCCACAGCTAGCATGCCAAGAGTACAAGTCTGTACTTCCTGACTATTCGTGTAAAATATTACATCATGAAAATTTATTAGATATTTTTATAATGGCATATGAATACAGAAATGTTTGGTCATTGTAGAAACTGCAGACACAGATCTGTATTATTCAATAAGCAAACAGAGCAGACCTAGACTAGTTACTCTGTCTAAAATGGCATAAAAAGGTATGGGGTAAATAATTAACCCTTTTACCCAATATAAACGCCTTTTCGAACAGAGTAGAGCTTATCATACAGCTCCTACAGGAGCTGTCTGATCAGAGTCTGCTCTGTTTGCTTATGGAATAATATAGATCTGATTCTACAGTTTCTGCCAAGGTTAACTGTTTGTTGCTCTGATTGTAACTTTGTGGAGCAAAAAAACCAACTGCAACTTTAACCCTTTGGCTTTCCCTGAAAACTCTTATGTTTATTCCAAATTTCAATACCTGCTGAATATTCATGAACAAAACATGGAAGGTGGAATATTGCAGCCATTTTAGAAAGTAAAGAAACAGATCTTTCAGCTTCCATTAGCAAACAGAGTAGACCCAGATCAAATGGCTTCTATAGGAGCCATCTGATCTGGGGCTACTCTGTTTGCATATATGCGTGAAAACGTGTTTATAAAATATGAAGGAAAGAGTTAATTGATGCATTCTACAAACAGTCGACTGCTGTAATTTTCATTTCTCTTTTTTTTCCATTTTCAAGAAACTGATCACAGCATAAACAGTTTAGATCATGAAGAGATGTTGAAGAGGCATTTCATCTGGATCCAAAATGTTTGCATAGAGTCTGTCCTGTAACCACAGTTTAGCCCTTGGCAGCGAAAGGGTTTATACATGTAGCTGTATAACAAATTTATGTAAGCTCCCTGCACATAAACATTTTTCTTTCAATTAATTTCCCTCTGAAGTAGTGATTGCATATCGTGAAAGCTAATTGCATTTCTTGATTGAAACTATAACACTAGAATCGTGATAATAAATTAATCTGAGAAAAAAGACACCATTTATTTCCATAGGCAACCAATAATTATAATATAATTTACAATGTAACAAAAAATGCTTTAAACTTGAAACAGGTGCACCTAAACATGTCAAAAGCCTATTATACCAATCTCTAGGCACAGCCAGATTGAACTCCACATGGAACATTTTCTATATAATTAACCTTTTTCCTAATGAACCTTAATAAAAAAATTGATCACTTTATGAATTATATTAATTAACTTATTTTCTATAATGTACAATTTTCAAGGGAATATTTCGCTTAACCCTTTCCTTCAAATAAATGTGTTTTCACGCATCTGCAAACAGAGTAGACCCAGATCAGTCCCTATAGGGCTGTCTGATCAGGGTCTGCCCTATTTGCTTTTGTTAATATGGATATGATTATACAGTTTCTGCCATGGTCAAATGTTTCTGTGCCCATTTGCTATTTTAGCATTAAATCTAGCATCTAATCTGTAATTAATATTCATGATGTCATTATTTCTTACAATAATATTCATTGAGGAAAGGGGTTAAACCATTCCCTCATATGCTATTTTTATATCCAACCTCTTTGAATAAATCTACCGAAAAGGAGAATTAACTAGAGAAACCATTCTGAAACCATTCGGCATTGTGATAAATAGAGCATTTGCTCCTAAGGAGCAAATGCTCTATTTATCACAATGGTTTCAAGAAGTGACTATTACAGAGACATAGAAAGGCGTATTTATGGAGGAAAGGGTTAAACAAAATATGCGTATGTACTATTAGATCTATATAATTCTACACACAATCAGAGTAGACCATGATCATACAGCTCCTAGGTGAATATTTATGCATTTGCAAACAAAGTAGACCCAGATCCAATAGCTCTTGTAGGAGTTGTCGGATCAGGGTCTGCTCTGTTTGCTTATGGATTAATAAAGACATGTCTCTACAGTTTCTGCCATAACCAAATATTCCCTAGATCATACACCATTTTATGAAATTTGAGATGGTATTTATATTCATAAAGCCATTATTTCTCAAATCAAGTGAAATCCTGGAATGGGCATTTGATTTTTTCATGTGAGGAAGCCTCCCAGCTGGCTTGTGGTAGGTTGGCAGTTCTACCCGGGTGTTCTTTTGTGAATGAAACAATGCAATTTATAACCTGTTGGGTCTTCCCCCACTTGTTATTAGCTAGATGTCATGATATGACTGAAATACTGTCAAAGCAACATAAAAAGCCAATACAAACAAACAAATCATTATTAAAGTAAAGGATTAAGCTTATATTTATGTCACTGTGGTTTTCAATAAAACATTTAATTATATTTTTTAAAAATTCAGGTCAGACTTATACGATACACTAGTATATTTTATCTACTGAATATTCATGTATGAAATAATGACTTTATGAATATTAATTAGCTGATTTATATAATAGCATATGAACACCAGATATGAATTATTGCATAAGCAGACAGTGCAAACCCTATAGATAGCTCCTAATACCTTATAAACAGCTCCTGGGCCATCTGATCTGGGTCTACTCTCTTTGCAACTGCTTGAATATGCATCTCTATCAGGTAACCAATTAATTTCAATGAGAAATGCTTTTGGTCTACACTGCACATGCTTTTCATTCTAATACATTTTAATGCTACTATCCACCATCTAACATGCTTTTCTTTACAAAAATATATCCACAGACTAACATAAGTTACAATGAGTTAATCTGGCCAGAAGACAAAACACTTACGTTTAATTCTAATTCCATTACATCCAATTTTGTGGTCTTATTTTTTGCATATTCTTATCCATTGTATGTAAATTTAATTCCATGGTTTAATATATTCCAAATTTTAATGAGAGGCACGATACTCAAAGATGTAAAAAAAAACACCTTCAGGTATACAGTCATGTTCCGTAAAAAATAGCACTGTTCCAGGATAGTATAGAAAGTTGAAAGTTGACCTTGTGAATGCTGGAAGCAGTGAACTGGCATTTGTAAACAGTGTAGACACAGATCAGAGGGCTCCTAAAGGAGATCAGGAGTCTGCACTGCTTGTCATTCAATATCCTCCAGCAACTTTTACCTTTCAAACTGAATGGACTCTATGGTTGAATGCTGATGGGTCATCCCACTTTGAAACTTCAGCATTCAAAGGTTAAAAAGCCAGGTACACATAGAGGGAGAGAGAGAGAGAGAGCATTGTTTACATGGAGTAACACATGTGCCAACCCTAAAGTGCTGTTGTCCATCACTGACATCTATTATGGGTGTAGAGTCTAATCATTAACAAGTACTACATGTACTCAATTTAACTCTTAATTCAATAATCTGCAAATTCAGAACTGAAACTACATTCTCTTCACATAAGCCAAGGACTTTAAAAGAACTGAACAGTTACCATCAGTTTAGACAAGTATTTTAATGACAAACAGGAGGAAGATTAATCTATAGCATGCTTTTTGGAGAATCATCTTTGCAATCAAGTTAAATACTGATAATGATTAACCCTTCTCATGGTGAATATTCAAATATGAATCCATCCACTATGAATATCAATTAGCTGAATCATTCTCGAGTTGGATAAACTGTATTCACTGAATTAAAAAAACGTATAATGGCAAACAGTGAAGACACATATGAGACAGCTTATCTAGGAGCTGTCTCACATGGGTCTACACTACTCGTATGTGCAAAAACAAATATGCAGAGCTACAGATAAAGGTGCGTATTTAAATACTAAAATCATCATTTCTCAACCAAACCCTATGTTAAGACGACTCTTTAGAAGCAGTGGTCATTACATAGGGTTTGGTGGAGATGATTCTAAGGAGTGGTCACAACATAGGGTTTGGTGGAGAAATAAAGAAGTTATAATTGAAAATGATTTCACTTGCCCATCTTTAATCCGGACTTCTTGATATGAATTGTATGCTAATAGCATGAGACTGATTAAGTCATGTAACTCTACTGTCTCATCCTGTATTTTCTGGGAAAGATCAGAAGAAAACTGTACAAGACAACAGAAGATCACACTTTTCTAAGTATATCAACTCATTACCTGGCAGGAGTGTCTTGTTGCATCCATGCAAAATGCAAACAGAGTAGACCCTGGTCAGATGGCTCCTATAGGAACTGTCTAATCAGGGTTTGCTCTGTGTGCTAATTGAATAATAAAGATCAGATTCCACAGTTTCTGCCATGGTCAAAATTCCATTGTTCATGATGCCATTAAAAAACTCAGTTAACCCTTTCCCTCATATAAACGTGTTTTCACGCATTTGCAAACAGAGTAGACCCAGATCAGACGGCTCCTACAGGAGCCGTCTGATCAGGGTCTGTTCTGTTTGCTATTGGAATTTGATAAATCTGTTTCTTTACTTTCTAAAATGGCTACAATGTTCCACCTTCCGTATTTTATCATAACTTTTTTTGTTCATGAATATTCAGTAGGTATTGAAATTTGGAATAAACATAGAACAGGGAGCGGGTTAATAAATGTTCATGTTGACTTTACTATTCATCAGGTAGCGGGTTAACGGTTTCACACAATAAGTGTTGTCCATCACTAACCAGAGCCACCGGACCGGGTTTTTTTACCTGCACATAACATGTGAAGTATGTTCAAGGCCCATCCTATTACAGAACGTCAAACATATGAAAAACAGAAACCTGCTAACAGAGGCTTCAGCTGTTAACCAATTACCTCATAGGCTAATTTTAGATCCAACCTCTTTGAATAAACCTACCGAAAAGGAGCAATAGCTAGAGAAAAGGAAAAAATTAGAATTGTATAGTTCTGTAACCATTGTGATTAATAGAGCATTTGCTCCTATGGAGCAAATGCTCTATTTATCACAATGGTTTCAAAAAGTGATTTTTACAGAGGCGTCAAAAGGAATGGGTTAACCATTTACCTAATGAATATTCACATAATAATGACATGAGGAATATTAATTGGATTAGTTCTTATAATGGCATATAAATATAATATGAATATTTGGTCAATGCATAAACTGACAAATCAGATCTATTTTATTCCACATGCAAACAGAGCACTCTGATCTGAGTCTATTCTGTTTGTAAAGGTATGGAAAGGCATCTCTATCAAGTAAATAATTAACACATTCTCTCTTACTTATGCCTTTTTATGCCTCTGTAACAGTCATTTTATGAAACAATTGTGATAAATAGAGCATTTGCTTCATAAGAGCAAATGCTCTATTTATCACAATCATGTCAAAACTACACAGTTCTAAAATGTTCCTTTTCTCTAATAAATGCTCCTTTTTGGTAGATTAATTCAAAGAGGTTGGGTCTAAAAATAGTCTATGAGGGAATGAGTTAACTCTTTGAATGCATGAAACCATTTGATGGCATTTGTAAATAGTGTAGACTCACTTGTATTTACATATACTAAGAGATCTTTCAGAAATATCAAAAATGGCTTTAAAGTAGTCAAGTTGGAATGGCCTGTCATTGTTAAACCTTTTCCCTGTTCAATATTCATGTGAAGAAATAATGACATCATGGATATTTATTAACTCAATTTTATAATATAAACTTTTCAAAGGACTTTTTTATTTTGATAAAAAGTGTAGAATCACATCTACATGTAATTTAAGTCATGTCATAAGCATATAGAAACCATCTGCTCTGGGTCTACTCTGTTTGCAAATGTGTGAAAAAGCATTTATATGAGGGAAAGGGTTCAACATTACCCTGCTAAATGCCACTTGGTCACAACTGCATACAGCTTGGATCCAGATGAGATGCAGAGTAAAGCGGCATCTCATTAGGATTCTAAAAGTGGTTGCCATAATAAACTAAGCCAAAAATTCCCATGTTCAGGTGTCATTAAAAGTCTTCAGCTAATCAATATCCATGATGTCATTATTTCTTAAATGATTATTCATGGAGTAAAGAGTTAAGGAATCGGAGGTAAGCAAATAAATACAGCGTATCAGAGGTTGAGCGAACAATATATTTTTTGGCAGGATAAGGGTTAATGGTGAAATTCATTGAGCCTAAAAGCATTATAATTACAGCTGCAGAATTTGAATCACAAACCATGCATATCCTTGATCTGAGGGATTCTCTAGTCTGGGTCTACACTGTATGTAATTCCCAGCTGATTTGTTTACCATTTTCAAAGGTCTAACTGAAGAGGGAATGGCCCATGACAGAAACTCATTGCTCAAGTGACTGTATGCCTCCAATTTCAAATAATTTTTGTCAGTAACATATAATATCCATTGCAATCCTAAATGAAAATATCTCACCCCTTTCATTCTCAAAATATAACTGCAGAGTAAAACAGTTCAAATTCTGACGATAGAGAAGGTTACATGACATACCATTAGGATCTAAACTGTCAGCAGAGATCTTCCCAGATTTATCTATAGCTTGTTAAAGGCTGAACGCATTTCCAGACGTACACACTTGCCACTAAATGGGCTGGATCACTTCACAATGGTTCAATGAAGAGAAAGGGTAAATATTACAGTCAAGGTTAATTCCATAGCTATGAGAAGCATACATGAACCATTTAACCCTTTACATCATGAATATTCAGATTAGAAACAATTACACCATGATTAGTAATTAGCTCAGTTTTATAATGACCAAAAATACAAGAATATTTGGCAAATGCAGAAACTGTTGAATCAGATTTATATTATTTTATAAGCAAACAGAGCAGACCCTGATCAGATTATTTTATAAGTAAACAGAGCAGACCCTGATCAGACTGCTCCTTCACCGGCCATCTGATCTGGGTCTACTCTGTTTGCAAAGGGATGAAAAGGCATCTCTATGAGGTAAAAGGTTAACCCCTTACCTGATGAGAATGGCGTATGCATGTAGCAAAGGGTTGAAATTACTGTATTGAATATACCATGACAAAATCAAATTAAAATCTATTCAAGCATTTATGGGCAAGATTTATAAAGATTACACTTCTGTCCTCTAAAATTACAGTGCAATGAGCTGCACTTCCTAGTGAATATGTTCCAAAACAACCATAATAGCAAATAAATTCACCCTGTCCCTCGTGAATATTCATCTATGAAATATTTAATAGCTGATTTTAACAATGGCATATGTACACAGGATTGTTTGGTATTGTTAGAAATTGTAGTCAGATCTGTTATTTTTTAAATCAAAAGCATACAAAACAGACTCTGATCAGATGGCTACTAAGGGACCAATCTGATCTACTCTGTTTGCAAAGGTGTGAAAAGGTGCTTGTATGACTGTGGTAAAGAGTTAACATTTATTTTGCTAGCTATGACAGTAACTCAGCATCTCATTGGGATTCAAGCTGTTCATAAAAGAAATAATTACACCATGATTAGTAATTAGCTCAATTTTTATAATGACATATAAAGATATAGGAATATTTGACAAAAGCAGAAACTGTTGAATCACATTGTTATTATTTTATAAGTAAACAGAGCAGACCCTGATCAGATTATTTTATAAGTAAACAGAGCAGACCCTGATCAGACTGCTCCTTCACCGACCATCTGATCTGGGTCTACTCTGTTTTCAAAGGGATGAAAAGGCATCTCTATGAGGTAAAAGGTTAACCCCTTACCTGATGAATATTCATGAAATTAATTCTTGCATTCAATATGTAAAATAAAGAATTGTATTGCCACAACAACCAGTAGAGTCTGATATGTAAAATATATGCAAACAGAGGAGATTGATCAGACATAAATAAACGAGATTATCAACTTTTTTTATTTATAAATGGATAAAACAAATATTACAATACATACACGACATTCATTACAGCTCTTATGAATACATGTATTTATAATGACATGTATAAATAAAAGCACAGTCATGTATATTTGGTCATGGCAGAAACTGTAAAATCAGATCTTTACTTCGTAAGCAAACAGAGCAGACCCTGAGGAGACAGATCCTACAGGAGTCATCTGGGTCTACACTGTTACATACTTACATGGCATCATGATGGAAATCATTTTGTAAACAAGAGTTTTAATGGAATACATATATCACATGTTGAAAACATAAAGTGTGACAAAAAAGTTAAACAGAAGGATGAAGAAGTGAGCCATGCTTACAATAAGTGACACAAAAATATGGCCAAAATTGATAAACTGACTAAGAGGTCAAGATAAAATGTGTAAATTTCAACATTTTTAAGAATAGCTCATTTATTTCTCCACCAAACCTTATACATGTACTGTGACCCTATCTTTAGAATCATCTTGAAGAAACGATTCTAGACAGTGGTGACAGTAATGGCCGGTTTGGTGGAGAAATTACAATTTTAGTATGTGGGTATGCACCTTTTAGTATGTGGGTATGCACCTTTTAGTATGTGGGTATGCACGTATGCACCTTTTAGTATGTGGGTATGCACCTTTTAGTATATGGGTATGCACGTATGCATCTTTTAGTATGTGGGTATGCACCTTTTAGTATGTGGGTATGCACCTTTTAGTATGTGGGTATGCACCTTTATCTGTAGCTCTGCTGACATGTATTTGACTATCATAATTATGACAGTAACTAGCATAAATATAAACTCTTTGCTTAGGACACACAAATCTTTGAGTGGCGAAACGGTGAGGATCTTGAAAATATTTTGCATCCAGATGAGTTAATGAATAACTTGCTGGTCTCACCATGCAAGATCCAACCTCTCTGATATATTCTTAAAATAATGAAGCAGAAAAAGAGTTTTAAATGATAGTCACTTTATATTGAGACTATTCACAGTACAGTTAACTCTTTACACACTAGCAACATGTTTCTTATTATCTAACCCTTTCCTCCATGAATACGCCTTTCTATGCCTTTTCAAACAGAGTATAGGAGCCATCTGATCAGGGTCTGCTCTGTTTGCTTATAAAAAATATAGATATGATTCTACAGTTTCTGCTATGCCTTTAAATTCTTTATTGCTATGTGCCATTATAAACCAGATTAAAAGTAGTATCTAGGATGTCATTATTAATTTTCTTACATGAATATTCATGGAATAAAGGGTGTATGAGGAGTTTGACACATACATAATTCAAAACATTTGTATGTGAATTTAGGAGGCATCTAATACAATAAATGCAGAATAAATGAAGGGATGTAACTCTTTGAAATAATGCATGTATTGCAAAATCCCTTTCTGTATGCACATCTTCATGTCAAACTTGTTCATCAGTGTTCATGAAGTTTCAAACAAATTCCTCCAGTGGTGTAGGAGGAGTTTAACACACAATTTAGATTACGGCTTAACTATTTCCCTGTTGAATATTCATATAAGAAAGAATGATCTACATCTTTAATATTCATAAGCTGAATTTTAATAATTCATATGTACACGTTTAGGTAATTCTAAAAACAGTAGAATAAGATCAATCATAATTTCATAAGCAAATGGGGTGACCATTAAAAATAATCTAAATCCAGGTCTTTAAGACAGGTGGTAGCTTAATGCAGGTCAAAAGTTATGCTGAAGGATTCCATTGGAGCTTTCTGCAATATGCATGCCCTACATTAAGCAAATCAACTGCTTTTTAAGACTCCTATATTCAATAAATGAATTGTCACATAACCCATTCCCTCATAGGCTATTTTTAGACCCAATCTCTTCGAATAAATCTATCAAAAAGGAGCATTAACTAGAGAAAAGGAAAAGTTTAGAATTGTGTAGTTTTGAAACCATTGTGATAAACAGAGCAAATGCTTTTTACAGAGGCATTAAAAGGTGTCAATATGAGGGAATGGGTTAGACAGGGTTCTGCAATACTGAATAAATGTTGTATATACATAAAGGAGGAGAAATGCCATCTTATACGAAACAAGAGGGCCAGAATGGCCCTGAAGCGCTCACCAGACAATCAGAGGAGAAGATTTTCAAAGTTTTCACTATATGTTTCTATAGAAATCTAGCCAGTCCTGGGGTGGGGCCAATTTTGACCCAAAGGGCACAATCTAAATAACTCTTGTAGAGGACCTGAATATGATGTTATGTGCCAATAGTGAAAGCTGATATCCTTCCAGTTTCAGAGGAGAAGATTTTCAAAGGTTTCACTAGATGTTTCTATTGAAAACTGGCTACCCCTGGGGCGGGGCCAATTTTGACCCCAGGGACATGATTTATACAACTTTTGTAGAGGACCTGAACATGATGCTATGTGCCAAATATGAAAGCTTTGAACCTTCCATTTTCAGAGGAGAAGATTTTCAAAGTTTTCACTATATGTTTCTATTGAAAACTGGCTACCCCTGGAGCGGGGCCAATTTTGACCCCAGGCGCATAATTTAACTTTAGAAGAGGACCTGAATATGATGCTATGTGCCAAATATGAAAGCTGAGAACTTTCCAGTTTCAGAGGAGAAGATTTTCAAAGTTTTCAATATATGTTTCTATTGAAAACTAGCCACCCCTGGGGTGGGGCCAATTTTTACCCCAGGGGCATAATTTATATAACTTTTGTAGAGGACCCGAACATGATGCTATGTGCCAAATATGAAAGCTGAGAACTTTCCAGTTTCAGAAGAGAAGATTTTCAAAGTTTTCCCCATGTTTCTATTGAAAACTAGCCACCCCTGGGGCGGGCCAATGTTGACCCCAGGGGCATAATTTATATAACTTTTGTAGAGGATCTGAATATGATGCTATGTGCCAAAGATGAAAGTTGAGAACTCTGTAGATTCAGAGGAGAAGATTTTTAAAGGTTCAAATTGTTGACGATGGACGACGGACGACAAACGACGCATGCCGACGGACGACGGACAACGGGCGATCACAAAAGCTCACCCTGAGCACTTTGTGCTCTGGTGAGCTAAAAACAAAGGACCATAATTCTTTAAAATTGTACAAATTAACATAAATTGACAGAATTTCAGCTGCACTCATTGCAGTTGAAATTCTTTCAATTTATGCTCATTTGTACAACGTACATCAAGGCTGAGCATCTTAGAAAGTTTGAAACAATTCTGACCAAAAATGCCACCTACATTTTTTGAGAGGCATAAAACTTACTTTGAAAACTGTAGATGACAATTTTGGCAGGCAAGAGTTATTTAGCATGCAAAGAGCTAATCAGATATGTGCACTTTACATGCTGAATATTCAAAGTGAAATGACCCATCAGTAATAAACTATAGAGTCCGTTCAGTATGACTGGTGTAACCTTTCCTCCATGAATATTTATGTAAGAAATAGTGATGTCATGAATATTAATTGAGATTAATTTGTTATAATAGCACATGGACACAGGAGGTTTTGGCCATGGCAGCTGTAGAATCATATCTATATTATATCGTAAGCAAACAGAGTAGACCCTCCTATAGGAGCCGTCTGATCTGGGTCTACTCTGTTTGCAAAGGCGTAGGTTAACTGTGCCAAAGGAGTTTGAATGACAAAAAGTGCAGACCCTGATCAAACAACTAGTAGTCCTCTGATCTGGGTCTACACTGTTTGCAAATGCCAGTACACTTGTTTCTCACATACAAACAGTTAGCTAAGGAAATTGCATAGTACAGTACCTGATTATCTTGAATATTACAGCCACTTTCTCCGTTCTTATTCCTGCACTTTCTCACTATTATAGACAAGGACCACATTGTTTATTTACTCCAGATGACACATTATGGTTTGGTGTAAAAGTATTTACAACTACAGCAAATTTATTACCATTTACAATGTTCATGGCTTCAACAATTTCCCACTCGATATGAAAGGCTTAAACTTGATAGAGGATGTTTAATGACAAACTGTGCAGACCCTGATCAGAGGACTCCTCTAGGAACCCTCTGATCATGGGTCTACACTGTTTGCAAATGACAGTTAACCCATTACCTCATAGGCTATTTTTAGATCCAAGCACTTTGAATAAATCTACCGAAAAGGAGCATTAACTAGAGAAAAAGGATTTTTTTTAGAATTTTGTAGTTTGAAACCATTGTGATAAATAGAGCATTTGCTCCTATAGGGGCAAATGCTCTATTCATCACAATGGTTTCAACAGGTAACTTTTCCAGAGGCGTCAAAAGGCGTCAGTATGAGGGAATGGGTTAATGCATGTTCCACCTAGAACATTTTCATATTTATGTAGAACATTTTTATTTAAATTCATACAATTATTAGGAACACAAAGATAACCCTCGTTAACCTTTATCCTGATAATCACATTTGTAAACAGCTTGGATCCAGATGTGATACATGTACCAAATAACTCTGTGTCTCATCAGGATCCAAGCTGTTTGATACTCAGACAATAGTTTATCAAAAGTTCGTTCAAATCAGAAGGGAAATTTGCTAAAGGCAGAAAATATAGAATCAGATCTATATACAGTATAACCTCTGTTATCCGGCATCCCATGGTTCCACCTCAGTATGCCGGTTAAGAGAGGGTGCCGGTTAACAGAATTATGCCTAGATTCACAAGTTTACATACCCAAAGATTCATTCAAGCAAGTCCTTTTTTCGCTGCGAGGGGAATTCCACCATGACAATTTACAAATTACATATAAATATATACAACAGCGCCGAACCTGATCAGAGTCCATTTAAATAGGAGCCATTTGATCAGGATCTATGCTGTTTGTCTATTGTCTTTTGAACTACATGTACATGTAAAATATAGGCATAACGTGTTAAGCGTACAATCGGAAGTAAACACACATGTATAAAGGGCTCGATTAAAACGCAGGAACATTCGTACTATATTTATCTAAGTTCGAAATCTACACAGGTACATGTATATGCGGACCATCACCGCTGGTTTTTACACAATTAGCAAACAGCGTAGATCCGGACGCTAAATAATTTGGTATTGCCATTTTTTACATGGTTCAATGACGATAACACTATAAATCTATAAAGGACGGTCAATTTACCCTAGGCCCATTAATGGTACTTATCACCTACCTGAATGTAAAGCAAACCGCCGGATAACAAGGTGTGAAAAACCGCTAATTTGCCTTTTTTGGCCTGTCAAGGTATGCCGGTTAACAGGGGTTCCGATCAAGAGAGAGTTTGGATACATAAAACAAATAGGGAAACTGCCGGGACCAAACAGCAGTGCTGGATAACAGGGGTTTCTGGTTAAGAGGGGTGCCGATCAACAGAGGTTATACTGTACAGTAAAACCCCGCTAATGCGACCACCTAAAAGAGGTATAATTCTGGGTGCTAGGTGCAGGTGTTAGCTTAATGCAGGACAAAAGTAATGCAGAAAGCGAGGAGCTTTCTGCATTACTTTTGCCATGCATTAAGCAACCACCTGCTTATAAGGACATCCATGTTTATTCATTAAGTGGTTGCATTAGAGGGGTTCTACTGTAATATCCTATAGGAGCCGTCTGATCTGGGTCTTCTCTGTTTGCAAAGGCATAAAAAGGAGTATTTATGGAGCAAAAGGTTAAAAATATTAACCCAGCTGGCCTAGGTATATATATATTATTTTAGTCTGCAAATATCATCACCAGAACAATGTAAAAACCTTAAAGTCAAACTGTTTGGGTACTGAAGAGACACAGATTACAAAGTTAATCACAGATATATCACAGCAAGAATAGCTTTAGGTTCCAAGTAATTAACATTTGAATTTGTCACTTTATTATTCATAACTTTAACCCTTTACTCCATAAATACACCCTTCTACACCTTTGCAAACAGAATAGACCAAGATCAGATGGCTCCTATAGGAGCCGTCTGATCAGGGACTGCTCTGTTTGCTTGTGATATAATATAGATATGATTCTACAGGTTCTCCCATGGCCAAAAATTAATGTGTCAATGAGCTATTATATCACAATAATCTAATTAATAATCATGACATCATTATGTCTTATATGAATATTCATGGAGGAAAGGGTTAAACCACTTGACCAATGTAAAAGTAACCAAACTTGCCAGAGAGCTTTAGTAGACCTCTCATCTGGTTCTCCATTGTATTCTAAGTCTAGGTGATTTTAACAATGTAAGGTAAGAATTAATATACCAGTATCTCCTACACTGTTTAATTAACCCTTTCCCTGTTCTATATTTAGTTCAAATTTTAATACTCTGAATATTCATAGACAAAATAGTTATTATGAAATATGTGGTACATTGTAGCAATTTTAGAAACTACAGAAACAGATCTATCAAATTCCATTAGCAAACAGAGCAGACCTTCTGGGTCTACTCTTTGCAATGGCATGAAAATTATTTATATGAAGGAAAGGGGGTTAAGTTAACTTTGAATATGCTAAGGCTGATTTCATATCAATTTTACCGATAGTTTGGATTCAGATCAAAATTCAATCTGGGATTGTATGTTTGTAAACACAATACAGCCAAGTAATGAGCAGGCTATAACTATTTACCTGATATAAATGCCTTTTCATGACTTGGCAAACAAAGTAGACTCAGGGGTTGCTGTTTGCTTATGGAATTATATAGATATGATTCTACAGTTTCTGCCAATGGTAAAATTCTATGTTCATGTACCATCAAATACATATTCATGATTTCATGATTTCTTACATGAATATTGAACAGGTAAAAGGTAAAACCCTTTCCCTGTTCAATATTCATGTAAGAAATAAATCATGAATATTTGTTAGCTGAATGTTTATGATGGCATAATGTTCAAAGACATATATGGATAATGGTACTGATAAAAACTGTAGAGTCGGACCTATAGTCATTTCATAAGCAAACAGAGCAGACCCTCATCAGACTGATCCTACAGGAACTGGGTCAACTGTGTTTGCAAAGCATGAAAAGGTGTTTATATGAGGGAATGGGTTAATGGTAAGAGGCAATCAGCGATAATAAAACAATAAACTGACTGTCATAACACTTCACACTAATACACATCATTTGTACAAATGTAATACAATCATTCTTTGATCACAGATAGCCCCTTAAGATGAGAGAGGCATTAATCACCTCTACAAATGTACCTATCTTAACCCTTACAACACTGTGTTTACTTTAATGGACTATTCCAAAATTCAAACAGGTCAAGCTTATGGTGAATATTTAGGGATTTTTCTAAGGAAAAGTGTAACATGACAAACAGTGCAGACCCTGATGAGAGGGCTCCTCTATGATCCCACTCATCTGGGTCTACACTGTTTGCAAAGGACATTAGTGACTTGTGTCCCACACAGTAGGGGTTAACCCTTCTCATGTTGAAAAAAAAGGTCAGCTCAATCTCTGATTTGCTGATCTTTTCACTGACTTAAATTTCAATCAAACTTTTGAGAAACTATTGACTGGGTATCCAACAGCTTGGACCCTGATGAGATGCCAAGTTACTCGATGTCTCATCTGGATCCAAGCTGTTTGCAAATAACAGTAACTGTTAAGACATACTTAGCATGAGAAGAGTTAACTTTTCACACACAGAGGACCAATTTGTTGTCACATTTGGAAATAGGTTGGATCCAGATGAGATGCTGTGTAACGAAGCATCTCATCACATTTTTGTCCTATACAGTAAACACATGAAAATGTCATGTAAAAGACAAATCAACTGGGTTTTTTGTTGTTGTTTGTTTTCTTATGAAGTTTGCTCAGAGTTTAGCATCAGAGTTTAACATTTAAAATGAAAGTGGAGATATAGCTGTAATAAAGTCATTATTTGAATATTTGAACAGCCCTAAGGCTAATGACCTAAACTAAGAAATGGTACCCTTATGCTGCTATTTGATAGAACTTTCTTGAAGAACTTCTATTTGAATCACATAGTGCATTAAACCTTTAACCCTTTACTCCATGAATATTTATGGCAGAAAAAATAATGATGTCATGAATATTAATTATTCATTTTTATAATGGCATATGAATACGGGATATTTTGGCCGTGGCAAAAACTGTAGAATCTGATCTATATTGTGTTATAATCAAACAGAGCAGACCCTGATCAGACGGCTCCTATAGGAGTCATCTGATCTGGGTCTACTCTGTTTGCAAAGGCGTAGAAAGGCGTATTTAATGAGTAAAGGGTTAACTGATAGATATTCATGCAATAAATGAAGCCAGCAAGTGTAATTATATGATCTATATCATTCCATAACCCTTACAACGCTGAGTTTTCAAATGGACTATTCCAAAATTCAAACATGTCAAGCTTATGGTAAATATGTAGGGGTTTTGCTGAAGAAAAGTGCAACATGACAAACAGTTCAGACCCTGTTGAGAGGGCTCCTCTAGGAGCCCTCTCATCTGGGTCTACACTGTTTGCAAAGGACATTAGTGACTCATGTCCCGCACTGTAAGGGGTAAACAACCAGAGCTGACCCTTTCAGTAATGGCTTCTACATGAGCACTCTGATCTGGGTCTACTCTATTTGCAAAGGCATCAAAAGGTGTCTCTATCAAGTAAAGAGTTAATTAACCTAATACTGTAACACAATACTCCATAAATGCCTTTGCAAACAAAATAGACGCAGACTGGATGACTCCTGTAGGAGCCATCTAATCACGGTCTGCTCTGTTTGCTTATTGAATTATAAAGATCTAAGGGAACAGTTTTTGCCATGACCAAAACATTCTTTCATATGCCATAATAAAAATTCCTTTACTTTATGTTCATCAATGCATTATTTCTTACATGAATCTTCATAGTGTAAAAGGGTTAACCCTTTCCTTGTTCAATATTCATGTAAGACAAAATGACATCATGAATATTTATTAGCTAGTTTCTGAAATAGAGAAAACATTCTATGTTCATCTGCTGTTCTAGAAATTCATCTAATTAATTAATGTTCATTATGTCATTATTTCTTACATGAATATTCATGAAGTAAAGATTTAACTTAATTCACCTCAGGTTCCATTCTGTCTGACTAACAAATACACAATGTGTGATCAAATGCAGTGCATGCATGTCCTGCATTCAAAGGGTTATGGAACTGGTGGTTATAGATCTTCTACATAGGTAGATAAAGATGTGTTTGTGAAACATCATGCACCCAATAGTCACCTTGACCTGTAACTTTTGACCTTTGACCTTGAGTTTTGAGCTTGACCTTGACATGCATCACTCAAAAGTTGCAGCTTCACGAAATGAGTACACATACCAAGTGTGAAGTCTTTTGACTCTTAATATTTGAAAAATTATGGTCAAGCCTAAAGTTCAGACAGACAAGCACACAAACAGACTATTAAACACAAAAAGGCCGAAAGTAATATCCCCCCCCCCTCCCCCAAATATCCCCCGATCTAGATCTTAGGGGTATAAACATTCACTACACCCATGCAAACAAAAAAGCCTTACCTGGCTATCAAACTACTGTTCTCCTCTTAACACAATTCTACAATTGACTCAAGGCCGTCTTGCATTTTTTCTTCATGCCCAGAACCATCTGCAACCAATCAAAGTATATATAATTTCATCTTTTAACAGTTATAATTATAAACCTGTCTGTTCTGGAAGTAATTAAAACACTGCTTCAATGAAAAAAATCACCTTCTTTTTGGCACTCACTTTTAGACAAGTTATAAATAAAAGCTTTACTCAAACTTTACCTTTGCAGTGATGAGATTCCAAATTTTCAACACATGCTCATGGTTCATCAATTGTGAAATGTTTTGGTGCATCAAATGTTCTTAACCTTTTCCTTCATATAAACGCATTTTCATTCATTTGCAAACAGAGTAGACCCTGATCAGATGGTTCCTATAGGAGTTCTGTTTGCTAATGGAATTAGATAGACCTGTTTCTTTACTTTCTAAAATGGCTACAATGTTCCACCTTCCATATTTCATTATAACTATTTTGCCCATGAATATAGTAGGTATAGAAATTAGGAATAAATATAGAACAGGGAAAGAGTTAAACTAATTTTTATAATCTTTAATCAGAAAGCACCAACAGAAGCCATGTGATCTGGTTCTATACTACATACAAACCTAATTTGACTTTTGTTTTTCAGCAGCATTAAACAAGGTTATTAACTGCTGGCTTAACTTTTTCAAAAGATTAATCTCTTCTGTACACAGATAACTTTCATTGTATATTCACATTTTCTTAATCCTAATAATATAAATTGTTCAGGGTAACTTTTTGTGCATGTTTATCCAAGTATTCTAAAAGTGGCTCAATTATTTCCAGGGTGCTTCTCTAAAGATATGTAAATGGGGGTCTACAGTGATTAACACAGAGATCCATTTTTTTTCTTGCACCCTAAAGATGCAGGAAGCTCCCATCATAGAGTTCTTACTCATAACTTATGAGTGTGAATGTTAAACATCTGCTAATTGTTATTGCAGCGTTAGAAATTGGCCTTTTCTTTCATCACTCTACAGGTATTTTTTCTCAAACACAATGTACCGGTATTTACTTCACATCATATTCAGGGTTTGACCCTTTGAATGTTGAATTTTCTAAGTGGAATGGTCCATCAATGTTAAATGACAGAGTCCATTCAGTATGTTAGGCAATAATCTGCGAGAGGATTTTGAATGACAATTAGTGTGGCGCCTAACCAGAGGGCTTGGCTATGAACTCTTTGATCTGGGTGTACACTAGTTGCATATTCCTGTACACACTTTTCCCCATTTTCAAAGGGTTAAAAAACTATGAAACACCTTTTTTACCCTTTCCTTTATATAAATGCATTTTCACACATTTGCAAACAGAGTAGACCCAGATCAGACTGATCAGGATCTACTCTGTTTGCTATTGTAATTTGATAGATATGTGTCTCTACTTTCTAAAATGGCTACAATGTTTCACTTTCCATATTTCCATAACTATTTTGTCCATTAATAATCAGTAGGTATTGAAATTTTGAATAAACATAGAACAAGGAAAGGGTTAAAAACAAGAGCTGTCACAGGACAGCGCGCTCGACTATTCTCAGAATTGTTAGTGTAAAAATGCTTGATAGTGGACTAAAATAGTGTCCAATGATACTAGAAGCAAGTAATCAGTCTCAGTAAAATATCTTTAATAGTATTCTGGATGTAGGATCACTTTGAACTCTTTAATGAAAGAGAAAAATTTAAGTAAAAAAGGGCAAAGATTTCTGATAAAATGCTTGATAGAGTAATGTACTCTTGCCTACATATGAAGCTTGATGTGGTGAACAAGTGTTCCAAGTTTCAAAGCTTTATCTCAAAGGGTTATGAAATTAAGTGGACTTTAACAAAAACCTTAACCAAAAGTTCTAAGTTAAAAAGGGCCATAATTCTGTCAAAATGCTTGACAGAGTTATGTACTCTTGCCTACAGATGAAGATTTTGATGGTGAACAAGTGTTCCAAGTTTTAAAGCTTTATCTGAAAGGGTTATGTAAATAAGTGGACTTTAACAAAAACCTTAACCAAAAGTTCTAAGTTAAAAAGGGCCATAATTCTGTCAAAATGCTTGACAGAATTATGTACTCCTGCCTACAGATGAATATTGTGGTGGTGAACAAGTGTTCCAAGTTTCAAAGCTTTATTCCAAAGGTAAGAGGCTAAAAGTGGACTTTAACAAAAACCTTAACCAAAAATTCTAAGTTAAAAAGGGCCATAATTCTGTCAAAATGCTTGACAAAGTTATGTACTCTTGCCTACAGATAAAGTTTGTGATGGTAAACAAGTGTTCCAAGTTTTAAAGCTTTATCTCAAAGGGTTATGTAAATAAGTGGACTTTAACAAAAACCTTAACCAAAGTTCTAAGTTAAAAAGGGCCATAATTCTGTCAAAATGCTTGACATTGTTATGTACTCTTACCTACTGATGACGTTTGTGATGGTGAACAAGTGTTCCAAGTTTTAAAGCTTTATCTCAAAGGGTTATGTAAATAAGTGGACTTTAACAAAAAACTTAACCAAAAGTTCTAATTCAAAAAGGGCCATGATTCTGTCAAAATGATTGACAGAGTTATGCACTCTTGCCTACAGATGAAGATTGTGATGGTGAACAAGTGTTCCAAGTTTCAAAGCTTTATTCCAAATGTAAGAGGCAAAAAGTGGACTTTAACAAAAACATTAACAAAAAATTCTAAGTTAAAAAGGGCCATAATTCTGTCAAAATGCTTGACAGAGTTATGTACTCTTACCTACAGATAAAGTTTGTGGTGGTGAACAAGTGTTCAAAATTTCAAAGCTTTATTCCAAAGGTTAGAGGCAAAAAGTGGACTTTAACAAAAACCTTAACCAAAGTATGACGCGGACGCCGACGCCGACGCTGTGGCGAGTAGGATAGCTCCACTATTCTTCGAATAGTCGAGCTAAAAACTATGAAACACCATTTTAACCCTTTCCTCCATAAATAAGCCTTTCTACGCCTCTGTAATAGTCACTTCTTGAAACCATTGTGATAAATAGAGCATTTGCTCCATAGGAGCAAATGATCTATTTATCACAATTGTCTCAATACTACACAATTCTAACATTTTCCTTTTCTCTAAGAAATGCTCCTTTTCGGTAGATTTATTCAAAGAAATTGTGTCTAAAAATAGCCTATGATGTAATCCAGGATAAAGGTTTATATACCACTGCTAACTTAAATACAAGAGGACCATGCTGACTCTATACAGCTGACCTAGTACCAGGAGTCCAAATCGTAAATAATGAAATAATATTCAATGTCTTATCATGACATTGTCTAAAGAGTATTTTAAACTCTGTGTCCTATTAATAATGTAGCGATCCAAACATATTTGCATAAATGCTCAAATGCACAAATGTAATTATCACAATGATTTCAAAAAGTGACTTTTACAGAGGTGTAGGAAGGTGTATATATGGAGGAAAGGGTTAAAAATAATATAGACCTGATTATGCCATAGTAAACAGTTCCCTTGTTCATAATGCCATCATGATAAAAAAAACAATGAAAAACCTAATTAATACTCAAAGACATTATTTCTTACACGAATATCCATACTGTAAAGGGTTAAGGAAACTGTTGTTTATAAATGTATTATTAGCTCCTATGACTGTCCTATACTGCGGACCAAAAAGACTTGCATAACAGGACCACTTAAGAATCACTCTTGTGAAATTTAGTGAAGTTTAGGAGATGCTGTTTAGCTCTTTCCTCCATAAATACGCCTTTCTACGCCTCTGTAATAGTCACTTCTTGAAACCATTGTGATAAATAGAGCATTTGCTCCATAGGAGCAAATTCTCTATTTATCACAATGGTTTTTATACTAAACAATCCTAACATTTTCCTTTTCTCTAGTAAATGCTCCTTTTTGGTAGATTGATTCAAAGAGGTTAGGTCTAAAAATAGTCTATGGAGGAAAGGGTTAAAGCAATTATTGATGATGAGAGGACTGACTATGCAAACCAGACATAAAATAATCAGAATAGCTCACCTTGGCAGTTTGTGCCACATGTCAGATAGGGGGCTATCTCTGCCAGCAGGGTGGCAGTACAGTGGATTTAGTTTTTATGTCTTTTCAAAGCCATTGTCTGAAAGACATATAGTTTGGATTCTGATGAGAAGCCGATTTACTCTGCAGTGCACATAGATTCTAATGAAGACAACAATTTCATATGAGATTGCAAACAGTGTTGCTAAACTTTGTAAATCGAGTCAACAAATTGCATCCAATTTCAATCTTAGCCTTTAGAAGCCTACTGATCTTACCTACATTGTTGGTAAATGATAATTAACTCTTACAATGCTGAATTTTCAAATGGACTATTCCAAAATTCAAACAGGTCAAGCTTATGGTGAATATTTAGGGATATTTTTAAAATAAAGTGTAACATGACAAACAGTGCAGACGCTGATGAGAGGGCTCCACTAGGTGCCCTCTCATCTGGGTTTATACTGTTTGCAAAGGACATTATAGACTTGCTTCCTGCACTGTAAGGGTTAACCCTTTATCTGATGAATATTCATTAAGAAAAACTGACATCATGAATACTTAGGTGAAATTTTAGAATAATATACAATATAAAAGTTTGGCTGTGACAGAAACTGTAAAATTGGATATATATTTTTTCATAAGCAAATGGAGCAGACCCTGATCAGATGGCTCCAATCTGGGTCTATTCTGTTTGCAAAGGCTTCTCTATTTAAGGTGAAAGGATAACCAGTTTACTTATCTCAAACGGTGTAACTGATTTAGTAAGCTATAATGTCTACTATTTTCTAGATAATCAATAACAAACTGCGTGAAAGACACCATAAATCATGCATTGGTAATTCTGATACATCACCGTGATGGGTTCCATTCCTCCTGAATGACTGTAACAGGAAGGGCATAATCAGGTTCTTTCCCCCATTCAATCTATCATCATTGTCTAGTGTTGTTCGAGTCTAAAATCTTACAAGAAATTATGACAGAGGAAAGTAGCATGTGTATAGTCCAGAGAAGTTACCGATATATGCAAATATTGTCATCATCTGTAATTTTGAAATTTTATTTTTCCTTCATTTCTCTCCAAATGGTAGACACTTTTTCAATTGGATCTATATTATTACTTAAGCGAACAAAGCTGACCTCGATCAGATTGGAACAATCTGATCGAGGTCAGCTTCGTTTGCTTATGAAATAATATAAATGGGTATACTCTGTTTGCAAATGTGTTAAAATTTCCAAGTCATGTCTATGGAGAAAAGTGTTAATGAAATGTATGCATCCATTGAAAAAATGCTTCATTCTATTCCAAAAAGAAATACTTGTTTTCATAAGAAAAAAAAGAAGAAAACAAACTAAGAAAACAATATGGAAGTGGAGAAAGGAATCTTTTCCAAATGTGTTAAAAATTAAAACAGAACATAGTTAAGTTACCTGGTTCCTTGCCTTGTAGTCATTATCTGCTTGTAAGACTCATTAACCCTTACAGTGCAGGACATGAGTCACTAATGTCCTTTACAAACAGTGTAGACCCAGATGAGAGGGCTCCTAGAGGAGCCCTCTCATCAGGGTCTGCACTGTTTGTCATGTTAGGCTTGTCTTTGGAAAAATCCCTAAATCTTCAACATGAGCTTGACCTGTTTGAATTTTGGAATAGTCCATTCAAAAAGTCAGCATTGTAAGGGTTACGAAAAGTCTAGAACAGTAGAATTAATCAGTAAAACGTCTTGCATCCTAGTGCCAAATTCAGGATAACCTTTGCAAACAGTGTGGATCAAGTTGAGATGGTGAGTATCTCAGTCTCTCATCACGATCCAAAATGTTTGAGATTCTGATTGTATATTTGAAGTGAATTGGAGAAAAGAAATATCTTTGAAAATAGTAGCAGACAAGTAGTTTTGGAGACAACAGCTACTTACTGTCCAAAGGGTTAAGAAACTCTCTAGCTTGTAAGGTTACCTGTCAAATCTAGAAAACATGAAACATAACAAGGAGAACATACCCTTACATCCCTAAGAATTCGGACAACCTAATTAGACAAATAATGCAGACCCATTTGATCAGGATCTTTTCAGCTTTACAAATTGGTGGAGAGGACAGTAATTAGAGAAGTCAAACCTCAAATCAGTATATTTCATGGTTAGCATTTAGTACAGGCATATACACGATTCTCTTTGCAAAGTTTTGATTCACCTGTGAGATGCCAAGAAACTAGCATTTCATCAGAATTGAAACTGTTCAAGACTCAATGATTAAACCTGTTGGGTGGGTGAATCAGGTCATAGAGACATCATAGCAGTATTTGAAACTATGCCATTCTAAGATGCATTCACACAAAAAAATTGGAAAGCATAACCAGGGTTGAGAAGATATCATTCAAACAAACTTTGCAAACAAACTTTTACTTACAACCATTATTCCATAAATACGCCTTTGTAAACAGAGTAGACAAAGATCAGACCAGGGTCTGCTCTGTTTGCTATGACATGCTATAGATCTGATTCTACAGTTTCTCAAAGCAAACAAATCCTGGTGTGAAGAGTTAAATTGAGGTCAGGGTAAAGGTCATAAAGATACAAAAAGTAGTACAAGACACTCCACCTTCTGAAGATGCATGTAAACAAGAAAATCAGAAAAACCCTAAGACAAGAGGTTGAGAAGATATCCTCCAGACAAATTTCTCGACAAACTTTGAATTAAAAAGGTAAAGGTCATGGTCAAGGCCATAGAGACACCAATGATGTAGGTGACACTTTGCTATCCCAATATGCATCCATACAAGACATTTGGAAATCCTAACCTACCAAGGGGTTGAGCAAATAATTATCATCCAGACAAATGTCAAATGTATTACTAAAACTGAGGCCATGGATGGTTAAGGACATGGTTACAGAGACACCAAAATAGTATGCAACACTTCCTCTTCCCTAGATGCACCCACACAATAAATTCCGAAATCCTATCCCAAGGGATTAAGAACATATCATTCAGACAAATCCGGACATTTCTTTTTACTAAAACTGAGGTCAAGGTCAAGATCACAGAGGCACAAAAGTAGCATGTGACACTTTCCCTTCCCAAGATGTACCCAAACAATAAATTTGGTAAATATAACCCAGGGGTTGACGAAATCATCCAGACAATTTTACTAAAACTAAAGTCAAAGTCAAGGTCAAGGTCACAGAAACACCAAAGTAGTGTACAACACTTAACCTTCTCAAGATGCTTTCACACAAGAAATTTGGAAACCATAACCCAAGTGGTTGAGGAGATACTGTCTGGAAAGTTAGATGGATGGACAGACAGGTGTGCAAACCTATAGTCCCCCTCTGGTGGCCGGTGGGGACTAATTAGCTGATTCTTATAATGGTATTTGAACAAAGGATGTCTTGGCCATGGCAAAAATTGTAGAATCTTATCTATATAATTCCATCAGCAATCAGAACAGACTGTGATCAGATAGCTCCTACATTAGCCCTCTGATCTGGATTTACTCTGTTTGCAAATGCCTTTTATCTGGGTTTCTGCATTCAAAGGGTTAACCCTTTCCTTGTTATATGTATATTCCAAAGTTCAAAACCTACTGAATATTCAAGGACAATATAGTTATAATGAAATAATGAATGAGGAACATTGTAGCAATTTTAGAAGCTAAAGAACCAGATCTATCAAATTCTAATAGCAAACAGAGCAGACCCAGATCAGACGTCTGATCTGGGTCAACTCCGTTTGCATATGCAAGAAATCAAGTTTATATGAAGGAAAGGGTTAACCCTGATCAGCTGTTTCTACTTGATGTTGTTTGTAGCTCATTGAGATCATATGGACCTACAAACTGAACAGGTAAGCTGTGCTACTCAACCTTTTAACCTATAAAAATACCATCTGACAAATTGCAAACAGAGTAGACCCAGAGCAGATGTCTGGCTTATGGAATTATATAGTTCTGAATCTAGTTTCTGTCATGGTCAAAACAATATCTTTTCCATTGGTCATTATAAAAAAATCAGTTTATGAAATTTATAAAGTTACAAATTCTTGTTCAAGAGGTAAAGTTTTAAGCATCTCTGAGTTTCTCTTACACTTCGAGCCATTCCCTGATAAACATTTGTGAATGAAATTTACATCATCTTAACTATTCAAAAATCTTCATCATGAAACATTACTTTTTAGGAAGACATTGGTAATGACATAGAGCAGAATCAATACTATGTAGTTCCATAAGCGTAAAGAGCATACCCTAATCAGACATTTCCTACTGGAGCTGTGTGATCTGGGTATACTCTGCTTGCAAAGACATCAAAAGGAGTTAATTTGAGGGAATGGCTTGACTATTAGCATGCTATAGGCAAATATAAGTATGTACAATACAACATTTTATTTAACCCATTCCCTCATAGGCTATTTTTAGATATAACCACTTTGAATAAATCTACCAAAAAGGAGCATTGACTAGAGAATAAGATAATTTTTGAATTTTGTTGGTGTAAAACCATTGTGAGAAATAGAGCATTTGCTCCTAAGGAGCAAATGCTCTATTTATCACAATGGTTTCAAAAAGTGACTTTTACAGGGGCCTAGAAAGGCATATTTATGGAGAAAAGGGTTAAAATCGGTACGGTTTATAACAGTTAACATTAATTTAGCTATGAATAGTTACAGACAAACAAAGGTAACTACCTTTGTAAATAGTTTGGATTCAGATGAGATACCATAATCGCCCTAATTAACGCCCCGAAAACTCTATATAATAACCATTAAATAAAGAAATAGGTTTTTCGAAATACTAATAGTAGCTTAATGCAGATGGAAAGAATGCAGAAAACTCACCTAGAAACTTTCTACATTACTTTCATTTTGCATAAGCAACCACTGTGTACAAAATGCAAGCTACTTTCAAAACATGTTATGCCCCTGGAGGAGGGGGTATACTAGACATACAAGGTAACTCAGCATCTTACCAGAATCCAAACTGTTTGAAAGTTAGACAGTTCAAGACTAACATTATAAACAGCAAAACTTAGGCCAGTGTACTGCTGTGGTTCTCTTGAGAGAAGATTCATATACATCACTGGAATGTGCTCCCTCCCTACAACGACCCTCTCAATAACGATTCCCTCCTTATAACAACGCATGTCACTGTTTCCGAAACAACATGGCTCCAGAAACAACCTTTTTCTATCGTATTTTCTTTATGCCTCCATCAAACCCTATGTTGTGACCACTCTTTAGAATCGTCACTTTGTGACGATTCTAAAGAGTGGTCACAACATAGGGTTTGATTGAGGCATAACGGTTTTAGTTCTCGAAATACACCTTAACTGGGGATCTGCAAACAAGCTAATTATGTTTGATTTTCCCTCCCTATAACAACTCCCTCTGAACAACACATACAACATTCGTATCCCAAAGGGTGTCGTTGTAGAGAGGGAGCACTGTATCCTTAGAAAAGACACACACTCTTGAAGCAATAAATATAGAGAAATAGGTCGTAGTTTCTCCAAATTTCATTTGCATGAACAAATTTGAATACAGCTGAACTTCCATATCTCAAACTTCAAGGGACCATATAAACTAGAACTATCACTAAAGGTGATGAATACATGTACTCCCGCACAGCAGCCTTGATTGCAAATCCAGGTTTGTGACACCAACTATCCATGTAAGTACTAAATGACAAAAATACTCAAAGTTCAAGTGCACATGTAGTATTCATGGTTATTATGTATGTCAAGTATCAATTCAATAACTTTCAAATTGAATGAGAAGTTTGCAACACCAACTCCCCATGTTTCATGACAAAATAACAAAAAATACTCAAAGTTGAAGGAGAGATAATTCTGCAATGCCCAGCGCTAAACACATGAAAATTTTGTCTTGTATATGTACCATTTGTGTTTATTATGTATACCAAATATAAATTCAATAACTTTAAAACTGAAGGAGGAGTTCACTACACTAACTCCCCATGTTTCATACCAAAATGACAAAAATATTCAAAGTTTATGGGGAGGTAATTCTGCAATGCCCAGGGCTAAACAAATGAAATTGTGTCATGCACACTTCATAATAAAAGCATATGCAAAGTTTGAGGTAAATCAGTAAAGAAATGTAGGAGAAGTTTGCGTTACATTATTTGTGCCAGTTTGTACCACGGACAGACATAAAAAATACTTCAAATAAGTTCAAAAGTAGATAATTCTGCAATGCCCAGGGCTAAACATAGGCAATTGTGTCGTGCACATGTATACTTCATAATTAATGCATATGCAAAGTTTGATGTAAATCGGTAAAGAAATGTAGAAGTAATTTGCATCACAAGATTTGTGTCCAGTTGTGCCACGGACAGACATACAGACAAACCGACCAACACACTACATCGACTCCTATATACCCCCTCTCAAACTTCGTTTGAGGGGCTATAATTACTTAATGGAGATAACAGAACTTCCAGTCATTTAATTTCTATTCTGGACAATTTTCTAATGTTCACAGTTTAATGCAGGTCTAAAGTAATGCTGAAAGCTCCTGTAGGAGCTTTCAGCATTACTTTAGACCTGCATTAAGCTGTCACGTGTTTGTAGATATGCATAGCGATATATTTTAGAGCAACTATGTACTGTTAATTTTGGAAGGACCAAAC
The DNA here is from genome assembly GCA_963576725.1 of Azorinus chamasolen. NCBI lineage: Eukaryota > Metazoa > Mollusca > Bivalvia > Cardiida > Solecurtidae > Azorinus > Azorinus chamasolen. The sequence goes on from OY755244.1 coordinate 626,036, forward strand.
TTTTAGTTTGAGTTTTCCCGAAGTTCGAGTTATCCCGAGTTATGAGATATCGAAGTCCAACTGTACATACCTTGAAAAATGGCAAAAAAGACATTCAGACTCATGTAGCAGTAAATAAATAGTAATTGGTCGTAAGCATTACATTTTTTCTAAATGTCTCAAGCAATGACATTTTCTCCTAGATAACCCTTAACCCTTTACTCCATGAATATGCTTTTCTATATCTTTGCAAATAGAGCTCACACAGGGTCTGCTCTGTTTGCTTATGACATGATATAGATCGAATTCTACAGTTTTTGCCAAAGTAGAAAATTCTCTTGAAACTTTTACATTATAAACAAGAGGGCCAAGATGGCCCTTAAATGCTCACCTGATTACCAATTTAAAATTATAGCTGGGTAGCCCCTTGGTGGGGCCAATATTGACCTATGGGACAATATTTGAACAATGGTGATAGTGGATCATGAGCAGTGTTTCTGCAGAACAAGATTTTCAAATACTTAGAATATTGATTTTATCAAGACAATCATTCTGAACAATGAAGATTGGGCTAAAAATGTGCCCTCCAGAGTGATTTTTCTAAGATTTGACCTAGTGACCTTCTTTTTGACCCCTTCCTACCCGTGATCAATCTCAACCTTGATATCACCAAGACAAACATTCTGTCCAAGTTTAAGGAAGATTGGGCTTAAAATGTGGCCACTGGAGCATAAACAAACTTTTTCTAAGATATGACCCAGTGACCTACTTTTTGACCCCACATCACCTACTTTCAAACACGTCCAAGATTTTAATAGGACAATTATTCTGACCAAGTTTCATGAAGATTGTACAAAATATGTGACTTCTAGATTGTTCACAAAGTTTTTCTACTGTTTAATCTAGTGACCTAATTTTTGACCCCATGAGACCCACTTTCAAACTCGACCCAGATTTTATCAAAAAAATCATTTTGATAAAGTTTCATGAAAATTTGGCTAAAAATATTACCTCTAGAGTGTTCACAAGGTTTTCTTACTATTTGACCTAACATGACCCACTTTCAAACTCATACAAACTCTTTCAAACTCATTCAAGATTTTATTAAGCCAATCATTCTGACCAAGTTTCATGAAGACTGGACAAAAAATGTGACCTCCAGAGTGTTCACAAGTTTCTACTGTTTGACCTAGTGACCTAGTTTTTTACTCCACGTAACCTACTTTCCAACTCATCCGAGAATTTATCAAAACGATCATTCTGATTAAGTTTCATGAAGATTAGGCCACAAATGTGACCTCTAGAGTGTTCACAAGGTTTTTCGACTACTTGACCTAGTGACCTAGTTTTTGACTGCACATGACCCACTTTCAAACTCATCCAAGATTTTATTAGGACAGTCATTCTGACCAAGTTTCATGAAGATTGTGCTAAAAATGTGACCTCTAGAGTGTTCACAAGGTTTTCCAATTTGACCTAGTGACCTAGTTTTTAACCCCATGTAACCCACTTTCAAACTCATCCTAGATTTTATCAAGACAATCATTCTGACCAAGTTTCATGAAGATTGCACTAAATTGTGACCACTAGTGTTCACAAGCAAACTGTTGACAACGGATGACGGACATTCAAGTATCCCAAAAGCTCACCTTATGCTTTGCTCAGGTGAGCTAAAAATCAGCTAATAAATATTCATAATGTCATTATTTCTTACATAAATATTCACGGAGTAAATGGTTAACTTTTCTTGACAAAGCCATATTTAAACATCTGTAGATATAGAGTAGACCCAGAACAGACAGTTCCAGTAGGAGAATCTGATCAGGGTCTGCTCTTTTTGCTCATGAAATAATAGATCCGATTCCGGTTGCTGCAAATGCCAAAAATTTGTTCATGTACCATCATAGAAAATTATTTTTTTACTGACAGAAACACAGTTGCAAAGTAGATGCTGATTAGACAGCTCTTGCAGAAAGATTCTGATTAAAGTCTGATCAGTTTGCTTATGGAATTATATAGATTTGATTCTACACTTTCTGCAATGGCAAAAAAGCAGGCGTTGATTCACCATTATAAAAATTCAGCTAATTCATGATGTCATTATTTCTTCCATGAATGTTCATCTGGCTAATCATTCATGAAGTCATTGTTTCTTAAACTCATAAAGTAATGGGTTTAATGTTGATCTTTCACAATAGATTGTTCAATCCTTGTTAAGAATAAATTCTTTGAAACAGAAAGCATTCATGTTGACAGTATTAAAGTAAAGAATTGGGAATGTCAAGAAGTGCAGACCTAGATCACACCACCTCAAGACCTTCTCTTGGTTGCAGTAATTAAGTAAATAGTATTTGCAAAAATTGAGTATTCTTCCTTCCTGGATTGGATATATACATATGAAGCTGAAAATAGCACAAGATGTTCAGAACAAAAGAAATTCCTAATTAGAAAATGAAAGCACCCCTGAATGCACCCCTGGTGATATTGTCTTCAAGCAATTTTTACTAAATGTTATATCGTACAGTTCAACAACTCTGGTAAACAAGAGGGCCAGAATGGCCCTGAAGCGCTCACCAGACAATCAGAGGAGAAGATTTTCAAAGTTTTCACTATGTTTCTATAGAAAACTAGCCGGCCCTGGGGCAGGCCAATTTTGACCCCAGTGGCGTAATTTATATAACTTTTGTAGAGGACTTGAACATGATGCTATGAGCCAAATATTAAAGCTGAGAACCTTTCAGTTTCAGAGGAGAAGATTTTCAAAGTTTTCTCTCTATGTTTCTGCTGAAAACTACCCACCCCTGGGGCGGGGCCAATTTTGACCCCAGGGCCATAATTCATATAACTTTTGTAGAGGACCTAAACATGATGCTATGTGCCAAATATGAAAGATGAGAACTTTCCAGATTCAGAGAAGAAGATTTTCAAAGTTTTCACTATTTGTTTCCATTGAAAACTGCCCACCCCTGGGGCGGGGACAATTTTGACCTAATTAATATAACTTTTGTAGAGGACCTGAACATGATGGTCTGTGCCAAATATGAAAGCTGAGCGCCTTCCAGTTTCAGAGGAGAAGATTTTCAAAGATTTCACTATTTGTTTCTATTGAAAACTGCCCATCCCTGGGGTGGGGCCAATTTTGACCCCAGGGGCATAATTTATATAACTTTTGTAGAGGACCTGAACATGATGCTATGTGCCAAATATGAAAGCTGGGAAACTTCTGATTTCAAAGGAGAAGATTTTCAAAGGTTTACTATATGTTTCTATTGAAAACTTCCCACCCCTGGGGCGGCCCCAATTTTGACCCCAGGGGCATAATTTATATATCTTTTGTAGAGGACCTGAACATGATGATCTGTGCCAAATATGAAAGCTGAGAGCCTTCCAGTTTCAGAGGAGAAGATTTTCAAAGATTTCACTATTTGTTTCCATTGAAAACTGCCCATCCCTGGGGCGGGGCTAATTTTAACCCCAGGGCCATAATTTATATAACTTTATATGCTATGTGCCAAATATGAAAGCTGAGAACCTTCTAGTTTCAGAGGAGAAGATTTTCAAAGTTTTCACTATATATTTCTATTGGAAACTGCCCACCCCTGGGGCGGGGACAATTTTGACCCCAGGGCCTTAATTTATATAACTTTTGTAGAGGACCTGAATATGCTGCTCTGTGCCAAATATGAAAGATGAGAGCAGAGAAGATTTTCAAAGATTTCATTATTTGTTTCTATTGAAAACTGCCCACCCCTGGGGCGGGGCCAATTTTGACCCCAGGGTCATAATTTATATAACTTTTGTAGAGGACCTGAACATGATGCTATGTGCCAAATATGAAAGCTAATAACCTTCTGGTTTCAGAGGAGAAGATTTTCAAAGTTTTACTATATGTTTCTATTGAAAACTTCCCATCCCTGGGGCGGGGCCAATTTTGACCCCAGGGGCATAATTTATATAACTTTTGTAGAGGACCTATAGGTGATGCTATGTACCAAAGATGAAAGCTGAGAACCCTGTAGATTCAGAGGAAAAGATTTTTAAAGGTTCAAATTGTTGACGCCCGACGACGGACGACGCACACCGCACGACTCACGCCGACGGACGACGGACATCTGGCGATCACAAAAGCTCACCCTGAGCACTTTGTGCTCTGGTGAGCTAAAAAGCCCGGATAAAAAATTCCCTTCTTCATACACATCTTCTCATTCATGTTGTTCATCTGTGAAAGTTTCGATCAAATCCTCTCATTGGTGTATGAGGACTTTGACAAACAAGACTTGCAGGACGAACATACTGACAGACACAAGCAAGGCAAGCCTCCCACCTTGTGGGGGCATAAAAACCAGTAGAGCGTATCAACCCTTTCCCTCAAATAAAAGCTTTTTCACACCTTTGCAAACTGAGTAGACCCAGATCAAATGGCTCCTGTTGGAGCAATCTCATCAGGGTCTGCCCTGTTTGTATATGGAATTATAATACATCTGACTCTACAGTTTCATCCAATACCAAAATATCCTGTGTACTTATGTCATTATAAAAAATAATCTTATTAACACTCATGATGTCATTATTTGTTAAAATATTCAAGAGGGAAAGGGTTAATTTTTAAAAGACCTTAGCTCTTTGCATGCAAACTATTGTCTTCAAAATGTGTTGTCTGCTACAAATTCTTTAACCTTTTCCTTGTTCTATGTTTCCAAATTTCAATACCTACTGAAAAGTCATGGACAAAGTAGTTATAATAATTGTGGAAAGTGGAACATTGTAGCCATTTTAGATAGTAAAGAAAAAGATCTTTCAAATTCCATCAGTAAACAGAGCAGACTTATAGGAGTAATATGATCAGGGTCTACTCTGTTTGCAAATGTGTGAAAACACAATTGTATAAAGGAAAGGGTTAAGTGTATTTTTTCCATTGTTTTTCAGAAATTGTGATCTGTCTGATAAAATACCTCTGGATCAAAACTGTTTGCATATGTGAAAAGTAATCACATTATCACTGCTAGCGTGCAAAGTGTTATTGGACAGGCTTCAAGCTAATGTTTCAAAACACTAAAATGGAATATTAAATAACAAAACAATCAAACATTATCATTGAAGAATTTTCTTTTTATTCACTTTCATAAAGCCTCAATTACTTCAACGCTGACTGTAACACTAAGACAAATGTTCAAAATAGTTTTGTCTTGTCTACTTCTTTATAATGGTTAATCATTACCTCGTGTAACAAATGACATGAATATTGCTAAGGTGCGTTTTTAAAATGGCATATGATGCAGATATGTTTTACCCTAGCAGGAACTGTAGAATTATATGATTTACATCTATATTATTTCATCAGCAAACAGTACACTCCCTGATCAGAATGCTCCTAAAGAAGTGGTGTAGGCTATGGTTTCTCTATTTGCCCAAGAAATCAATCCTGTCTATATCAGGTAAGGGGTTACCACTTTCCAGCATATAAACACCTTTTCACACAGAGAAGACCTATATCAGTCTGATCGAGTCTGCTCTAGATCTGACTACAGTTCCTATCCATTCCAAAGCATCTTGTATACATATGCCATTATAAAAATTCAGTTAATCAATATTCATCACATCATCTTTCTTACACAACAGCTGCATGTTCAAAAGTAGATGTAGCAAACATTTGTAACAAAACCACATGCTTATTTTCCAGTTCAAACATGTTCAGCACTAAATTGCTCAGAAAAAAACAACTTTCATATGAGCTGTTCCATGATAAAAGGAACATTAGGTGTTCTGGCAAACTGCATAAACATAGAAAATAGCTCAACATCATACAGCAATGTGGATACAAAGCCATGAAGAACCAAATTAAGCGAACTGGTTGGTATTATCAAAGCAATGCAATTTGTAACAAATTTAAACTCTCCTATGAAAAAATAAAATCTGTCTTTAGTGAACAATATACTACAGCTGCTTGTGATTTTTTTCTAATTGTGGCAGCTTATTTCTGTCAACATTGCAATGTACTAAGATTGGATTGCATACTGAAAGACTGCCTGCTGATTGCATGTGAACTTATTTAACGTGTTGCTAAATAGATATACCTTTTAACACTTAACCCTTCGCTTGCTGAATTTTAAAATACATTTCTCCTTCTTTACCCATGCCCTGTTGTATAATTACATATATTTTCACTGTGTACAAGTATTTCGCTGTGCAATCACTGCTGTGGAGTGCACTGGTTGCACAATCAACTTGTAAATAGTGCAGACCCTGATGAGACAGCTCCTGCAGGAGCTGTCTCATCTGGGTCTTCACTATTTACAGGTAGGTATATTGACGTGAATAGCAAGCGAAGGGTTAACACCTAATAAGATGGCTCCTGTACCGTGAATGTAGTACATGTTGATATACTGATAACTAGAGTTGTTCATGTATCTTATGTTTCTCAATAATAAGAAAGTAAATGTGTGTGAGGTTTCTGAATGACAAACAGTGCAGAGCCTAATAAGAGGGTTTTTCTTGGGAGCCCTCTGATCTGGGTCTGCACTGTTTGCTAATGCTAGTACACTTGATTCTACATTCAAAGGTTTAACAATGTCACAGTACTCAAATTCATTTATATTCAATATTAACAAAAGACATTTCATTCTGTAAGTCTTATCATTATGAATCATTTAACCAATTCCTTCATAGACTATTTTCAGACACAATCTCTTTGAACAAATCTACTGTAATGAAGCACTAACTAGAAAAAAAGAAAGAAAATTAGAATTGAGTAGTTTTGAAACCATTGTAATAAACAGAGCATTTGCTCCTATGGGGCAAATGCTCTATTTATCACAATGGTTTCAAAAGTGATTTTTACAGAGGGGACAAAAGTCGTCAATATTAGGGAATGGGTTAACAGGAAAAAAGTACTTATTGATTCTGGCATTGTGACAGAGTAGAAACCAGACCGGTTTATCAGTCAGAGACCTAGCAACTGATTAGGGTCTTTACTGATTACATACTACTGATGCTGACAAGTATTAGCTCTTTACCTATTGAATTCAAAATAGAAAAAAATAATTTTACAAAATGGCATATCAGCAAGGGAATATTTTGTAACAGCAGATACTAGAACATAAGATCTATTATTTTATCATAAACAAACAGAGCAGACCCCCATCAGGCAGTTATTAGAAACTCTGGATCTACACTGCTTACTCATGTATAAATATGTCTTTTTATCAAAAATGGGCTGACTATCCCTTTACCCGATAGAAACATTTTTTCACAACTCTGCCAACAAAGTAGACCTAGATCGCCTTTGCCAACAGAGTAGACCTAGATCAGGCTCCTGCTGTTTGCATATGGAATAATATAGATCTGACTTACTTAACAGTTTCTGCCATAGTCAAAAAGTCCTTTGTTAATATACCATTTATAAAACTCAGCCCATAAATATGAATATGTATCAGGTAAAGGATTAAACATTGTAGTCCCTGATCAGTCACTGCATTTTTGCAACTCAATGGCTGGATTGTACCAGCATAGCTTGGGGTGCCACTTATGGTAAAGCACTTTTTGACTTTCCATGAAGCATTTCATATGGCAAAACCACCCACATACCATATTATCTCTAATAAATGCTCCCAGGGGCATTACATTTTTCAAAAAGCACCATCTTCCATTTTGTATACAGTTGGCTGCTTAAATGCAGACTGAAAGCAATGTAGAAAACTCCTAGGGGAGCTTCCTGCACTGCTTTCAGTCTGCATTACGCTACCACCTGTATTTTGAAAAACATATATTTCATTATCTAATTGTTATTATATAGGACACAGAGCAGACACTATTGAGCTGGGTCTGCTCTGTTTGCCCCCCCCCCCCCTCTCTCTCTCTCTCTCTCTCTCCAAAACATTCGGAAGTAAGGTGGCATTTATAAGAGTTAGGGAGAATACAGCAAGTAAAGAATTGGTTTTAATTCTATTCAATTAAAATCACAGTTGTTTGCATTAAATAAATCACGATAATCACCTCTTGAACACATCCCATATCTTCCTGTAAGCCTGACCTAGGCCCATAATCACATTTTAACCTGTATCTTATATCCATGGCATTTCATTTCAATCAACATCTATGCCTGCTTTGATTGATCCTACACAAACAATGTATTGTAGATCACAAATTTGATAGAAAATCTACAGATCAAATATCTTCTTGCAGTCTATATCTGACTTCTTCCACAACACATCAGAAGAGAATCTCGAAGTTTGCCTTGAAGTTCATTCTTATAATGCAAGCATTTATGCTGCCTTCAGTGGGAATTTACAACGGCACTTGATCACCATGTCAACGCCGCCTGAAACAAGAAAAACGATTAGAAAGAGGTGGTTTAGAACATAATTATGTGTTACCTATGTAAGCAGTACTGTCATATCAAGAATACTGACATATATACACATCATAAATGTATTTATGACCTGAAATGTATTTGTGACCTGATCTGGGTCAACTGTTTGTAAAGGCATCTCAATCAGAGAAATGTTAACATGCCGAGCTCACTCAAAACTTTGTCGAATTTACATGGCATCTAGTCTGGATCCAAACCGTTTGCAATGATAATCATACCTATAGCATGTAAATGGTTAACTCTTTACCTGATAGAGAATCTAAAAACAGAGACATATTCTGCAGGAGCCATCTGATCAGTCTGCTCTGTTTGCTTATGAAATAATATAAATCTGATTGTACAGTTTATGCGGAAAAATGGCCGAACTTTTTTTTTATAGGCCATTTACAAAATTCACATTACTCATTAACACGTTATTTCTTACATGACTATTTGTGGATTAAGGGGTTCACAAAAGCACTTACTTGGAACCAAAGATCTCGTCAGCATCGGGTGCACCTTTAGGATGTTGGTATCGAACCCTCCTCTCACGGTTGTTGTTGTTAATTAGGACAGGACGACTCTGAGCAGCCAGCATCTCTAAAGAAAGTATTAATTGTAATACCGTTATCAACCCTTTACTCCATGAATAATCATGCAAGAAATGATGACAACATGTGTAATAATGAACTAAATTTTTATACAATTAATGGCACTACGAACAATGGTAGTTTTGATCATGCAAGACTCTTGTTCAGTGTGTGATAAACTATTTCCATGTGGCTTGATTCCTGTCCAATTTACAATACCAGAGTTTAGTGCTGAGACATATATATCGAAATGGCAAAAAAACTGTTAAAAAACATTTATATATACAGTGTCATTATTGCAATAAATTAAGGAAAAAATAATTGTAATTTCTGTGCCAAACCCTACCTTATGGAAATCAGAAATCTTCACCACTGCCCAACTGAGGTGGTTCTACTTATTAAATTGGTAGAAAATGATGTTTCATTATACAGTAAACCTTGCTTTTATCATGACAGTAGCTGTAGAATCAGATGTATAAAATTTCACACACAGAGTAGACCCTGATCCAATAGCTCCTACATGAGCTGTCGCATCTGGCTTTACTATGTTTTCAAAGGTATAAACAGAAACTTAACAGAAAAGTAGGATGTTGATTTCTGTAAGTGATATTGGCTTCTAACTTGTCACTGTGTGATAAACTATGAAAAATTATTCTTATGGTGCTCTGGTGCTCCATAATTCCTCTTTTTGTGCCAAACCATACTTTGTCTGATCTTAAACTCTTTAGAACTGCCTAACTGAGGCGTTCTACTTAGGAAAATGGTACAAGATAGGATTTTTTTGTGTGACATTCATCATGCATTAAGCAGTCACCTGGCTAAAACATCTAAATTCTTCTTTAATAAAGTTCAGTTTAGAGTGGTGTTACTGTCATTTATAACAAAGCCCTAGATTTGGTCGCGAGCATACCCTGATAGTCCTCCTCTTCCTGTCTCTCATGGATGTTTAGAACCACCTGCTTCATCTTCTCCTTCTCCACACGCTCTTGCTGTAACAAAATTAAACATGCTCTTACTGAAACAAACACAATTTTGCTATAACACAATTAAACATGCACTTGGTGTAACACAATTAATTGTGCTCTTGCTGTAACATAAAATGCTCTTGCTGTAATACCATTAAACATGCTTTTGCTGTAATATCACAAACAGACAAAATTAGATTGCACTGGACATATGAGCAAAGCCACAATAAAAGGTGTCCTTAGAGTATGAACACAATGTACTACTAAAACAGTCACAGTATTGAAAATGTGGCATACCATCAGGGTATCCACTGTATAACACTTGCAAGCATTTGCAGTATTCTACCACCCAACCTGTAAAACATTTTAACCCTTTGAATGTGGGAAAACTAGTGTATTTGCATTTGCAAACAGTATAGACTAATATTAGAAATCAGACCCAAAATGTTTATTTTATCATGGGCACATGTTCACGATCGATCATTGATTAAAAGACTAGTCTCTTTGTCTAAAACATGACATTTGATAAGGGTAGACTGCTTTAAATCTTAAGATTACAAAATGATTCTGTTCAGTTAAAAAAAAAAAAGACAAACGATATGTAAAACACTAATGTGGGCTTGTATGGCTTTTACTGTTTAACTGCAGGATGGCCTGCCCTTCGTCGATCATCATGTCAGAACCTTCATGACGTGATTGCAGAGAACTGCGATTAAATGGCAAATCACTAGTATAGACCTAGATAAGAGGGCCCCTACAGGAGCACTAGTTTGCACTGTTTGGTCATTCAAAATCCTCTTAACAATTTTGCCCTTTCATACTGAAAAGACTCTATAGTTAAACAGTGATGGGCCATTCCAATAAATAGTCAGCATTCTGAGACCCAGGTGAGACATAAAGCCTTTTAAGAGCAGTCCCTATTGGGTCTACACAGTTTAAAAAGCTTGTGGTGAACCTCAAATCTACTGCAACCCTAATAGATACACCTTTTAACAGAGAATCAAATTACAAAGAACCCTGCCTGATCAGGGTTTACTCTGTTTACTTATAGAATAATAAAAACCTAACTCTAGTTTCAGAAATGGTAAAAGACATAATATTCAATAGTCATTATAAATATTCTGTTAATAACTACTTGTGATGTCATAAATTTATGTATAAATATTCATGAGGTCAAGGGTTGGTTACCTGTTCTCTTTCCCTGAATTTGGTAGCAAACTCTGCTGATACTGGTACACTGAGATCTGAATACTGAAATACAGTAAGAAATCAAATCATTCTAGCATTTCCAATAAGGTGAATCTTTGATAGGTCATTACTGTCAGGTTATAAACAGTCTTTGAAAATTAACCCTTTACTAAAAAAATGTGCCTTTTTACGCATGTGCAAAGAGTAGACCCAGATGAGACGCCTCCAATAGGAGCCATCTGACCAGCATCTGCTCTAATTGCTCATGAAGTAATACAGATCTGATTCTACAGTTTCTGTCATGGCCAATAGGTCATAAAACATCATCTAATCAATGTTCACAGTGTCATTTTTTCTTACATGAACGCTCATGGAGTAAGAGGTAAAGCAACTTTATTTAACCCTTTACACCATTTGCAAACAGGAGACTCATATTAGATGGCTCCTATAGGAGCTGTCTGATAAGGGTCTGAGTTTGCTTATGATATACTATAGCTATGATTCTACAGTTTCTACCAAGGTCAAAAATGCCTGTGCCCATGTGCTATTATAACACTTAATCTATTTAATATTCATGATATCATTATTTCTTACATGAATATTCATGGAGTAAAGGAGTAATGGGCTAAAACGGTCACCAAGTCATTATGACATCATCTCCATTCCCATAATACTTCTGTAACATATTTATCTAGAAACTTGCAAAAGGAAGCAAATGTCATTAGAAAATATATACATCAATGGTTGGTGCTAATCTATTAACCCATTCTCTCATATGATAGGCTATTTTTAAATTCAACCTCTTTCAATAAATCTACCGAAAAGGAGCGTTAACTAGAGAAAAGGAAAATTTTAGTATTTTGTAGTTTTGAACCATTGTGATAAATAGAGCATTGGCTCCTAAGGAGCAAATGCTCTATTTATCACAATGGTTTCAAAAAGTGACTATTACAGGGGCGCAGAAAGGCGTATTTATGAAGGAAAGGGTTAAAACCTCACTCTCAAGCAAATGTTTGATAATCTGGATCCAAGTAAATTGGTATTTCATCTAGTACCAAACAGTTCTCTTACTATGTACGGAATAATGAAAAGAACTTGCAGTAGTCCAAGTCTTATTTATGATAAAACCTTGCTAAACCAAGCACTCAAATATGCATTATCATCAGTTTTAAGACAGGTGGCCCTAAGGGACCTTTCTGCCTTCATTAACTAGGCACCTGCCTAAAAGGTTCTAAATTCTTCTTTACTAAAAGTCTGGATTAGACAATCATATCGCTGCACTACCAAAGTCCTATATCAATACCTGTTGTCTGTTTCCTCTCTTTGTAATCAATGTGAACTTGATGGTTGTGTCAACCACTGGCTCTGGATTCAACTCTGAAACACAATCAATGCCGAATTTAACCATTAGCATACTGAGTAAAATTCTTGCCTTATAAAACCTTTACCTACTTCACTTTTTAAAATCATAAATATGAATAACTTTTTCAACAAACATTTATACATACTTCCTCTTTGATTAACCTTTTGAATGCAGAATGTTCAAAGTGGAATGGACCATCACTGTTTATGCAATATGAAAGGTCAACATTTGTCAGAGGATCTTGAATGACAAACAGTGCAGACCCTGATCAGAGGGCTTATACCTAATAAGCCTCTAATATGGGATTAGTGCTTGCAAATGCCAGTTAACTTGTTTCTCGTATTGAAAGGGTTAAAGAAGGCTACACTTTAGTGATACTGAAAATGCCTTTAGTGTAATGGAACGAGCACTAAATTTGAATCAGAGCCAAACTTTAAAGATTTTCCCCCATTGTTCCAAGCAAAAATCTCTAATATACAAACTATTTTGTTCTGTTTATTTGTATCGGGGTTGTTTGCCATTTTAACAGTATTTCAGTCATATCACTGAAGTATATTGGCAATATTTCTTGGGCTAATGGGGATCAACAAAAACCTTGAATTATAGAGATGCTGAGGGCATTTATTCATAGTCATTTTCCAAGATCATTTTTTTACTTTCTTCGGCGACGACAGGAAGCGATTTCCTTCACAGCTATTGAAATTATAAAATCAACCTACATAATAAATATATAATGTTTGTGAACAAACATAAGTTTTGATTGTGATTTTTTTGTTCGATCAGATTCATAAATTCTCACCATTAACTTATCCAAATTAAAACCATGTTCTGATATTTCCGATGATACTGAAATCTTATCATCAGTGTTTTTCGCACGTTTTGTTTTAAGCAGATAAAAAGTCCCATTGGCTGAGCTCCCAAACGGTTACAAACAGTGACTGAGAATATCAATTTCAAAGGTGCGAAAATACTGTGCTCGGAATAAACATTCTTCAATAATAATCAATGGGATAGGTAGTTGGATTAATTTATTAAATAGAATTTGAGCTGGGACTTGAAATTCCCTTGGAATAGGCACATTTCTCAGAAAGTGACTGTCGAAATAACGCCGTTATACTGTAATTATAGGTGGAAGAAGACACCAGAGGTTTTTCCGTGTTTGAAACAAATATACAACCAGATAATCTATATATCTGCCTGTCTGAAAATCTTTGCTTCTTAATATCAGCAACTAACTTACCAAATTTCTTCTTGCTTCCCTTCAAGTTGACTGGAACCGGGACGTCAAACTGTGGGACTTTCAATGACTCATTGTTACGGGCTTTAGATGTGTCCTCCATCATTTTATCAAAGGCTGTCATAAAGTCATCATCCTCTGGACAGTCAATTCGCTTTGGCCCTGCCTTCATCACCAGCACCTAAGATGGAAAACAAGTGAAAACAAGATGTGTTTGTGAAACACTATGCACCGATATGACCTTTGACCTTGATGTATGACCTTGACCTTAATAAGTCACCCCCAAAAATGTTCACCTCCACAAGTTACATATGCATGCCAAGTTTGAAGTATGAATGCTGAATGGTGACAAAACCATTGCCAACATTACAGTTGGGGACAAATCAACCAACAAACCAACCAACCAACAGACAGACAGACAGACAGAGCAAAAGCAATATTACCCCCCTCCCTCTTGTGATCAGGGGTGGGGGTGCATAAAAGGTCACTATTAACTCTTTGCACACTAAGTAAATGTTGTCTAAAAATTGTTGTCTGCCGCAATTGCTGCAAGTCAAAGAAAGTGATACGAAAGTATGACCAGTGGCGAAAAAGAAATGAATTTAAATGTCTATGGTGATATAGTGAAGAGAAATTCCTTTTGCACCAACTTGTTATTTGCAGCTGTATAGTTGTTTTTTGTCTTGGTCCCAGACCAAACCAAATGCTATTTGTATTTTCCTGTCAGTAGTTGTAATATTTGACCAAGTGAATACATTAAAATGTCATTCTCCAGTGTCTTCTGTCACAGCAACAGAACACCACATTAAAGTTTAACATCATTTTCTTTAACAAGAGCACTGCATCTCCATTTAAGATAGAACTAGATTAATACTCACCAGTTAACCCTTTCCTTAATACACAAATGCTTTTTTCCTGTTTTTGCAAACAAAGTAGACTCAGACGAGACAGCTCCTGTAGGAGTCTGCTTTGTTTGCATATACATTTATATCGATCTGATTCTATCATTTTACCAGGGCCAAACATAAGCTAATCAATATTCATACAAACATTATTTCTTACATCATTAATCAGGGACAGGGATAACAGGGTTAATGTTGAAAGGGTTGAGAAGTACGTTATATGGACGCCAAACTAATGACTAAGGGGCAGAGAATACATCTCCATTTTGGACAGTCCCAGATTATAGTCCTAGTAACCATGTTAACTCACTATTTAACCCTTCACCATATACAAACACTTTTTCACACCTTTACAAACAAGGCAGACACAGATCAGACAGGTCTTGTAGGACTCATCTAATCAGGGTCTGTTCTGTTTGCTTTGGAAATATATAGATCTGATTATACAGTTTTACCAGGGCTAAAACTTTTCTTGTTCACATGTCATTATAAATGTTAAGCTAATTAATGCTCATATATACATTATTTCTTTTATGAATATTCATGGTGTAAAGGCTTTATGCTGAAAGGGTTAAGAAGTATACGAGGGGTGTTCCAAAAATAATGTCATCTGTGCTTTATTTCGCGGAAATCGTGCAATTCATGCACAAAACCACCTCGTGTCGATTGAGTGATCACTGGCTCGTGACACAGGTAAATATCTCGTCCACACGTTCACTTGCCTCGGTACAGTGTACATCGTTTCATAGCCTATTCGTTAGACTATACATAAAATGACAGGAAAACGAGCTGAAAATGTTCTTGAAATTAGGGCCTATATAAAAGGTAGGTCATTACTCGGCATAAAGGCTGTAGATATTCACCGCGAGGTGTGTGACATTTATGGGGAGGGCCAAATGTCCCACAGGACTGTTTGTAGGTGGGTAGCTAAATTTAGTGCTGGGCAGCAGCAACTGAAAGATGCTGCTCGCCCAGGTCGTCCTGCAACAACTACGACCAAAGGTAACATAGAAAAAATCAGAAATATCCTCAAAACTGATGCTCGATTCACCGTAAGACAATTGGCTCGAATGACAAACTTGTCGTTAGCAAGAGTTCATGCAATTTTGAAGAAACACCTAAAAGTTAGAAAGATAAATGCAAGATGGATACCCCATTTGTTAACGGATGAGCAAAAGAAGACGCGTGTAACAATGGCAAAAAAACTTCTCAAAATGTACCCAAAATATAGTAAAAAGGCTTTTGATAATATAGTCACTGGTGATGAGACCTGGGTGTATTATTTTGAACCAAAGCGGAAGGTTTCCAACCGAATATGGGCCACTAAAAATGCCAGACGCCCAAGTATTGCCAAACGAATACGAACGGTAAAGAAGGTTTTGTATGCTATTTTTTTCACTAATAAGGGTCCAGCTATTCAAATCCCGGTGCCAAAAGGCAGAACGGTCACAGGCAAGTTCTATAAAAACGTTGTTCTGAGAAAATTGAAGAACTACTACAAAAGTAGCCGCCCCAAAACAGGACTTAAGTATGTCCGACTTTTGCATGATAATGCACCCGCTCACAAGGCACGTATTGTGACTGACTTTTTGGAGTCAGAGAAGGTTACCGTCCTTCCGCACCCTCCGTATTCGCCAGACTTGGCCCCCTGCGACTATTTTCTCTTTCCAAAACTTAAATATCATTTATCTGGAAGGAGATACAATTCGAGAAATGCCCTTGGATCTGCTGTTTATCAGTGTCTGATGGGTGTCCCCATTGAAGAGTATGAAAAATGCTTCCAAAAATGGATTGACTGGCTAAAAAGGTGTATTCTGGCTGGCGGAGAGTATTTTGAAGGGCAGAGACAATTTAAAATGAACAAAAGCACTTCCGCTATATGAGCACCGATGCAAGTGACATTATTTTTGGAACACCCCTCGTATGTTATATGAATGCCAAACAAATGACAAAGCGGTAGAGCATACATCTCCATTTTGGAGTGTCCTAGATTAAAGTCCCAGTAACCAAGTCATCTCTGCAGTTAAATCCTCTTTTCTATAAGATTCCAATAGCTTTGTCAACAGTGATTACATGTACATTGACGTTTTTCAATTTTTACCTCATCTTCATCCATGTCATGGTCTGTGTCCATGTACTCATCATCAGCTTCATCATCATTCTCTGTGCCTTCACCATCATCCTCCTCATTGTCAGAACCTGTGTGGTCCTGAAACAACATACAGTAGAACCTACATAATGTGGCAACTAAAACGCTTGACCTAATGAATATTCATCTAGATTTTTATAATGGTATGAAAAAGGGAAATGTTGTACCATGACATAAACTGTAGAATCGTATCTATATTATTTCATAAGACCCTGGTCAGATGGCTCCTGTAGGAGCTGTCTGATCTGGGTCTTCTCTGTTTACAGAGGTATGTACGAGTTATATTAATATTAATAATGGTGCATCTATGAGATATTGCTGGAGCCATTTTATCAGGTTATACTCTGTTTGCTTATAAAATTATATAGGTCTGATTCTAGTTTCTGATAAAAAATTCCTGTGTTCATACATCACTATAAAAATCAGATAACAAATATTCATGGTGTCATTATTTCTTACATGAATATTCATCAATGGGTGAAAGCAGGTGGTTACTTAATACTGGACAACAATAAAGAACAGAGTTCCTTCATGAGTTTTCTGCATTACTGTTTTTCCTGAATTAATCCTTTCCCTGTTGAATATTTTTGTAAGAAATCCTGACAACATGAATATTAATTAGATTTCTTTTTTATGATGGCATATAAACAAAGAACAGTTTGATTCATGCATAAACTGTAGAATCAGATCTGTATTACACCATAAGCAAACAGAGCAGACTCTGAATAGACAGTAGCAGTCAGATCTAGGTCTACTCTATTTGCAAAGGCATTTAAATGAAGGAAAGGGTTAAACCATCACCTGTCATAAAGACTATCAATCAGACTGCAGATTGCGAGAGGCTGCTTTTAAAAAATCTATTGCAGTTAGTACATCTTTACAGCTATTGCTCAAATACAGTCACCCCTCATGTTTTTGCCATGAAATAAGAAGCAAGTTTCACAGTATAAGACAAATACTCTTTCTGTTATTCCGAGTTTGCAAGGAACTGCAAGGACTAGTTCTATGTGTATGTTTATGGTATATGTGTATGATATGTGTGTATGAGCCTTCTTCATTTGCCGTTAATCGGTGCTTGTAGAGTTAACATCCTTTGGCACTACATGACTTTTTCAGTGCGACAGTACCCTAGACCCCCCTGTCCAACTGATATTTACTTTTCACCAGTCCAACCGATTTATACTTTTCAGTAAGATGTTTTGTAACGTTATGTCTTATCATATTCCTGCGTAAGTTGTGGCATCACATCCTCCCTTTTGATCACAATGAATCTGGATGAGGTTTAGTTTTATGGCACTGCTATATGTCAGTGTGGATCAGGCAAGGAACAATTCTATGAAGGTCATATATGTATGTGTGAATGCACATTTCATTTGTGCTTTTGATATTGCTGTGCACTTTTGTGAGTCATTTCCAAATGTCCTGCCTGACTTCTTATTCTATTTTCCCTTTCTGGATGCAGCAAAATGTGAGTGTGTACAGCTGTTCTAGGACATTAGCCCACCCGGACGACAGACCACCCGGATGACAGCCCACTATTTCGCTAAGGGCGGACATTAGCCCACTCGTGTTTTTGTGGGGGCGGACATTAGCCCACTCGTGGTTTTGAGGAGGGCGGACATTAGCCCACTCGGACACTAGACCCCTCGAGATGTATAGCAACGAGGCAGACATCAGCCCACCCGGACAGTAGACCCCTCGTAATTTGCTCACCTATTTATGTAGGTCTGTAAGGCCAAATGACTGTAAAAATAATATCGGATCAACATAAACATATCTCGTAGGTGTGATAATCCAATTAATTACATGCACGTGGTTGACAATCCAATTAGATGGGTATGCTGAGCTTTATCCTGCTGTTTATAAGTAATTAAAGGTAATTATCGGTTCGGGTGGGCTGATATCAGCCTTGTTAATATGCAGTGCAAGGGGTCTATTGTCCGAGTGGGCTAATGTCCGCCCATAAAAAAACACGAGTGGGCTAATGTCCGCCATCCACAAAACCACGAGTGGGCTATTGTCCGCCCCCCTCAAAAACACGAGTGGGCCAATGTCCGTCCTTAGAGAAATGGTGGGATGTCATCCGGGTGGGCTGTCGTCCGGGTGGGCTAATGTCCGTTTACCTACAGCTGCAGAAGGTTAACCCTTACAACGCTGAGTTTTCAAATGGACTCTTCCAAAAGTCAAACAGGTCAAACTTATGGTGAATATTTAGGAACGTTTCTAAAGAAAAATGTAGCGTGACAAACAGTGTAGACCCTGATGAGAGAGCTCCTCTAGGAGCCCTCTCATCTGGGTCTACACTGTTTGCAAAGGACATTAGTGACTTGTGTCCCGCACAGTAAGGGTTAAAGTTATTTGTATCAGTCTCTATTATACATAACATGTTTGGTAGAAGTACAGTAATATAAATGCATGCACATAACACTAATTACTCTCATATTTCTGACATCCAATCTTCCCTCTCCACCAGTTTGTAAAGATGAATAATCCATTATGGGCACCATTTGCATAACTTTAAATTAGACTGACATAAAACAAAACAAATATTTTTTTTCTCTTTGGAACTAGCATAAGCCAGTCCGTTTATTCACATTTTAACAATATAACAATATCACAGAGAGTATAGAAAATAAGACAGTAAATCTAATGTTGTGTAATATTCAACTCAACCATTGTTCTACCGTCACCGAAGACAATCGTAAAACTTTGTGAGGAAGTAACATAGAATACCTTTACTATTGTAATATTTGATAAGTATGCTTAATTCATCTTTCAGTATGTATGTTATGTTGCATGTTTTCGTCCGTCTTTCGCTGCTAAAGTATCCTTTATATAGAGAGAATCCTATGTATGAAAATAAGATGTTTACAAATTTGTATTCTTTCGATTCGATTTTGTATCCTGAGATTATGACTTTTAAGTTCCGAACAGGTTTCGTAATACCACAGCGGCTAAAGGCATCTGAGATGAGGTCCCAAAACTGGTTTAAATAGTCACAATCAATGAAGAAGTGATTTAAATCTTCAATATTATTACAATATAAACAATTTGGAGAATTATATATCTTCCATTTACATAAATTTTCATTTGTAGCTATTATGTTATGCATTAATTTGAATTTATACTGTTTAACTCTATTGTCTACTAAAACTTTATTTATAAATGTGTATACCGTGTCCCAGCTTGTTTCTATGTTGAGTAAATCATTCCAATAAGTATGCAGGTATGGTATTTTGAATTTACGTTGAGTTAATTTACGCCTTATGTCTTTATTTGAAATATTTACAAATTCTATTCCGTTTACTTTTATTTCTAGTTTTGTTTTAACTGTGCTCTTTCTTGAATTATCGTTTCTAACGCAGTTCAACCATGTTTTAGGGAGTGCAGCTTTTAGCGTATATAATTCAGTTATCCATGCCTTTTTCTCTATTAAGTTTTCAAAAATTAATGTATCGTTAATTTTGCCATCTTTTCCTAATATATCGTTAACAAAAATAAAACCTGATTTTATCCAGTTATTAAATATAAGACATTTTCCATTATGCTTTATATGATGATTTCCCCATAATATTTGTCTTATGTCATAAAACGTTGCCGGTGTTGGAGATGGAGCTGTGTGTTTAAAGGAGATCCAGTTTTCAAGTAGAGTTTTATAGAAGATAGGTAGAGGTTTCCGTATTTTTGGTAATGACTTAAAATTATCTAAGTTCATTCTAAAAACTAATAGACTATGGCCGTATTGGTTTAAGAAATATTGTGGAATTACTTTCCAGTTAGCAACTTGTTTGTCTGTGAGGCACTTTATCCATTTCATTTTTAAAGTTTTCTGGTAACTATCTGAGTCAATCATGTCTAGGCCTCCTTTATTTCTTTCGCCTATTAATGTGAGTCGTTTGATTTTTTCGGATTTATTGTTCCAGAGAAATTTAAAAAACAGTGAATTTAATTGATCGACAATTGCAATTGGAGTATATGTAGATTGCATCAGATATGTAAATTTTGGAAGAAGTGTGGATTTTATTATTGTTATTTTACCGTAAAATGTAAGTTTTCTGCGGATCCAAAGATTGATATGATTTTTTACCTCTTCAATTTTGCTGTCCCAATTTTTTTCTAAACAAAGGCTATTATCATGTCCAAAATATACACCTAGCGTTTTTACATAATCGTTTTTGAATTGTATACTTTGAAATGAATCATCATTTATTTTGTGTTTTCCGAGCCAAATTCCCTCTGTTTTCTTTTTGTTTAATTTTAATCCAGAGTAGGTACCGAATTCCTCTACAATTGATATAGCATTTTCTATTTCCGTTTTATTTTTCAAGAATAATGTGGTATCGTCAGCTAGTTGTGAAATTTTTATATTATGAATATTGCCGTCCAGTTTCACTTCAATTCCATTAATATTACCACATGACCTAATTTTAATTGCTAAAATTTCTGCGATCACGACAAATAAGAGAGCCGATAAAGGACATCCTTGACGTATCCCACGTGATATATTGAAATAGTTCGATTTCCAGCCGTTATTTATAACGGAAGACATTATATCGTTGTAAAAGACTTTTACCCAGTTTATAAAACCGTCTTTGAAGCCAAAATATTTCAACACCTTAAACATAAAGTTCCAATCAATAGTGTCGAAAGCTTTTTTGAAATCTAAAAATAAGATTGCACCGTTTTTGTCTAACATTTCACAATAATCCATCACGTCTTGTATTTGACGTATGTTAAAACCTATGAATCTATTTTGTATAAAACCTTGCTGATCAAGGCTTACAATTTTCGGGAGAATTTTTTGAAGTCTTATAGCTAATACCCTAGCAGCTATTTTGAAGTCAATGTTCAGTAAAGAGATTGGTCTCCAGTTTTCAATGTTTTCAGGGTCTGACTTTTTATATATTAATGAAATTATACACTGTCTTTGGCTTCGCGATAATCTACCTTTTACATAACTTTCGTTAAATGATCCTATTAAAAGCTGTTCTAAGTTCTTCCAAAATTTTCTATAAAATTCTACCGTGAGACCGTCAGGCCCCGGACTTTTGTTTAATTTCATTCCAAATGCAGCTAATTTTGCTTCTTCCGGTAGAATATCTCCTTCGCATATATCTGCTTCAGAGTCAGTTAATTTGTTTTCCAGTTCAATGTTTTGAATGTATTCATTATAATGTATGTCTGCATTTGTTGATTTATATAATTGTTCGTAGAAGTTCGCTTCCGTTTTTAGGATTTCATCAGGATCTAATATTCTTTGATTATCAACCATAAGTGAGGTTATTATTTTTCGATTCTGTCTTGATCGTTCTAAGTTAATGAAGAATTTTGAATTTTTTTCACCCTCCTCTAAATATTGAATCCTAGAGCGAATCTGGGCCCCTTTTGCTTTATAATCATATATCTGTTGAATTTCATTTTCTAATTCTATAATTATATTCTGTATCTTTATGTTAGGATTAGGGTACGAATAATATTGTCTTAATTGTTTTTCTAATAATTGTAAATGATTATTTCTTTCGCTTGATTTTTGTTTAGAATATTTTATCGAGGCAATTTTTATTTCATATTTACATAGTTCCCATTTTGCCTGGTAACTAGGAGTGTCTGCAGCAGAACAACGCTCAATAACTTTTAGAATTTGTTTTTGATATATTTCATCTTCAATATGCGCGTTATTTAGTTTCCAAAAACCCGGGCCCCTCTTTATCGGAGATCTTAGTTTAAGGGATATTGCGAGATGATCTGTATATTGAATCAAGGCCGGTCTTATATCAGTTGAATGGACGAGCGGCGTTATGTTTTCATCAATAAGCCAGAAATCTATTCTGCTTTTTTCTATATTATTTTTACGCCTCCATGTGAATTGCTGTTTGTCTGGGTTAAATTTTCTCCAAATGTCGATTAATTTGAATTGCTTGATTAAATCCGTCAAAGCTTTTGAATTTTTTTTATTAGTGTCACGTGTTCTGGATATTCTATCCGACTGGTTTAATACTTCATTAAAATCTCCTCCTAAGATAAGTATGCCTTCTGAATAATTACTGAGTGTTTCAATTACCTTCAAGAAAAAAGTTTGCCGTTCCTTTTTGGCGTTAAAGGCATATATGTTTAATAATGCATATGTGTTACTTTTTGTTTCAATATTAATAAGATTATACCTGCCTCCGGTGTCGCTAAAATGACTTAAAATAACACAATTCAATGATTTTTGTATAAGAACTGAGCAGCCTCTACTATTTGATCCGCCATATGAATTGTATAAATCCCAATCTGTAAATTCGTTCTTTAAAATATCGGCGATATCTAGGGTAAAATGTGTTTCCTGCAAGTACACTATATTGGTCTTTTGCTGAGATAGATACAGTTGTAATCTGTTACGTTTCATTTTGTCCCGAAGTCCCTGACAGTTTAGTGACAGGATATGAAGAACGTCATTATTATCAATTACCATTTGTCAAAGAAGTGTAAATGGATTGAATGCAACTTTAAAATTACGACTGTACACACGTGGTACATGTATACACAGGCGAAGTCCTGTTTTAGCTAAGGAATGTAAAGTCTGTTTCTCTAAACGGTACTTGTTACACCTTCTTACCGTCGTCGTGAGAGCCTATAAAAGCAATCTTGCCGAAACTAAAAACAAGAGTGCCAGCGGCGGTAATATAGGTTGTCTGCTTTTCTTTAGACACAGGTTCGGAGCCATTCCGTAAAGAAAGGATACCGATACCCGTATTTGAAGTCTAACATATTTACGAAGCATATACATTTATTTATGAAATGTGCATAATTACGAGAGGACATCTAACTGAGATGAACCGTATCAGGGGCATCGAATGGATACCCCGACCTGGTTCTACACAGTTTACCACACCCAGTGTTTCGACCCGTGGATAGTTATATATCCAAACAGAAATCCTACTCAGTCAACTGAACGGTGTTATCCCTACCAGCGACCCCTGAGGGATCGTCTGATATGGGTCTACACAGTTTGTTTCCTGAACGTCTGTGAAAAAAACACTATCACCGCGAGTAACTATATACATCATAACAAATAAGTAAATTACATACACAGTCCTTCAGCTAACGAGCGGTGCTGACCCCTACCATCGGCACTCGAGTGGTCCTCTGATATTGGTCTACACAGTTCGTCATCCAGAAGATGTATGAATATCTATCCATGCGGGTAGTTACAGACAAATGCATCATGACATGTAACTACATTACATGTATAACCCTTCAGTCAACGAACGGTGCTGACTCGCACCAGGGGCCTCGATGGGGTCCTCTGATATGGGTCTACACAGTTCGCCTTCCAGAAGGTGTATGCATAACTATCATTGGGGGTAGCTACAGCTAAAAGCACCATTAATTTGCTGCACGCACAACTTTTCAATTAACGAACGGTGCCGATTCCTAAAGGGGGGCCTCGATGGGCCCTCCAATATGGGTCTACACAGTCCGTTGTACTAAATGCGTATGAATAACTACCAATATGAGTAGTTACAGATATATGTACCATAACAGGTAAGTATATTACACGTATAACCATTCAGTCAATGAACTGTTCTGACTCCTGCCAGAGGGTCTACACAGTTTGTTGCCCTGATTGTCTGTGAAAAACTATCACCGTGAGTAACTACATGTATCATAACAGGTAAGTATATTACACGTATAACCATTCAGTCAATGAACTGTTCTGACTCCTGCCAGAGGGTCTACACAGTTTGTTGCCCTGAATGTCTGTGAAAAACTATCACCGTGAGTAACTACATGTATCATAACAGGTAAGTATATTACATACACAATCCTTCAGATATCGAGCGGTGTCGACCCCTACCAGCGGCCCCGCGGGGTCCTCTGATATGGGTCTACGCAGCTCGTCGTCCAGAAGATGTATGAAGAACTATCCATGCGGGTAGTTACAGATAAATGAATCATGACAGGTAATTAGATTACATGCATTACCCTTAAGTCAACGAACGGTGTCGACTTGCACCAGGGGGCCTCGAGGGGTCTCCTGATATGGGTCTACGCAGTTCGCCGTCCACCAGAAGGTGTATGCATAACTATCCTTGGGGTAGCTACAGTTAATTGCACCATAGATTTACTGCACGTATAATCTTTCAATTAACGAACGGTGCTGATTCCTGATAGGGGGTCTCGATGGGCCCTCCGATATGGATCTACAGAGTTTGTTGTACTAAATGCGTATGAATAACTACCAATGTGAGTAGTTACATATATATGTACTGTAACAGGTAAGTATATAACACTGTACAGAATGCGTATGAACAAAAAAACACCTCCACGAGCAGTTACAGATATATGTACCAGGTAGGCATATTACATGCATAACCCTCCAGTCAACGAACGGTGCCGGCCCCCCTTGCCAGAGGTCCTCGAGGGAACCTCTGATGTGGGCCCACACAGTCCGCCGCACAGAAGATGCATGAAACTACCACTGCGAGTAACTACAGATATATTCACCGTAACAGGCAAGTAGCTGCAGACACACACACACATATGAGCCAATATATAATTTGGGCAGATTTTGAAATCAATTTTTTGAAAAATAAAAGGTGTTTCTTCTTGAAAGTTTTGTTGATTTCTAGGTACTTTGTTGTTTAAGTGACACTAAAAATGTAAAATGCACCCTAAATTTATTCATCTTTAAAACTTTATATGACTTTATGATGATGACTCTCAAGCACATGTCATTGGAGTAACGAAAATGAAAACAATGACTATAAAAGCATGTGGTTCATTTAAAGTAATTTATTGCATTATATATCTTATGTATGCCATATTTGAATAGATGAACATATAAAAACCTTTTTTTCCATATATATTAATGAGAAATTTTGAATCATTGCATGATGCAATAAAACCAATACAATTACAAACATAACAATTAGTGTTATGATCATTATTGGCTTTGTATAGTGCTTTACACTTGCTTAACCTAGAATAATGTCATAATTATCAACAAATCATGTATCAGACAAATATTCAAACATGATTCAGCTTTTTTGTCATCATTCTTTACGCATGTTATTGCAATGACACCCTTGTTATTGCAAAGACATTTATTGTAACTGCAATGACAAACTGACAATAAAATTTATTTTTGCTATCTTTTATATGCAAATTGTCTAAAATAACACACAAACTGTTAACAACACGTTCAGCAATTTCAATTCTAAACTATATCAAGTAATTTTACAAAAAGATTTTAATGGACATTGAAAAAAGATTCCAGCGTGACTGCAATGACATTTTCGTTATTGCAATGACTTGCATAATCTTAAGCTTATAAAATCAACCTTATTCCAGACTTCAATGCCCCTCATTATAATGTTCTTTGCAAATTCATACTTTCCCTCATGAACATTTAAAAAAACCTCCGCCCACTGTGAATATTTTATCATTTTTCATTGCGCTACATAAAACAAAGGAATTAATTACCAGAGTCAGGAGATGGTCTGATCCATAATATTTCAATAAGCAAATTGAGCAAACCCTGATCAGGCAGATTCAAGAGGAGCTTTCAGATCTGGAACTTTTCTGTTGTAAGGGGTGTTAATGTTTTATAATGAGCAGAGGGTTAAAGATAATAAATAAAATATGAACAACAACAATGAGCATTATATTTCACCGTTGCCTTAGACTGACTTTTATTTAAATTAATTTATTTTTGATAACAGAATAACTTTTGATAGCTGAGAATTAAGCAAACAAAAAAAATATTTACAATGCATTACATGGCTAGCAGGGTAGACCCAAAGCACACAGGTGTTGGAAGATAATGCTCGATCTAGGGCATGATTTGAAAATAATGCTGGCATATGTGGATAGATGCAGCAAACCAATGTTCAGCATTTTTGTTTTCAACCCTTCTCATGCTACAGTTCGGCCACTTTTACTATAGAGTCCTCGAAAAAGTCATTTTCTAAAAAGTGAGATAGTTTTGTTTCTTCAGTTAAAAGTTAAGACTGGGATAAGACAGAGTTTATACAAACAGATGCCTTTAAACTACTCTTTAAAGCCACATTTTGAAACAGTTGTGATAAATAGAGCATTTGCTCCAAAGAAGCATATGCTCTTTTTATCACAATGGTTTCAAGACTACACTATATATCCTGAAAATTCCCTTCTATCCAGGAAATGCTCCTTTCCAGTAGATTTATTCATAACATTTCAGTCTAAAAATAGCATATCAGGCAATGGGATAACCCTTAAATTATCTTTCAATTGAACCCTTTCACTCATGAGTTATAATTCTTGTAAAACTCTGTACATATTTAATTACATATACTTTTTATTGGGGTATATAGAGCAAAGAATTTTAATCCGAGTTGACCCTGATCTGGAAGCTTCCTTATATTTAAAAATAACACTTATGTAAAATCTTAGATGTCTTGAAATTTTATGAACTTGTTATTAAACTCCATGAAAGTTTTTTTATCACATAACTTCACTTGTTTCTGAGTTAATAAAGCCAACACATATTTATTATATTTGGCATATATAAATGATGTGATGTCATTAAACGCAGTATGGCATGACATCATACAATGCTGAAAAATACAGCATTTTGTTTATTTATTTAAAACTTTGGAGCTCTTTTTTAAGAGTGTATGATAAGAGAAACTTACACTCATCATCACTTCTTATCACACTCATTATCAATTCTTATCAAATTTTATTTAACTCATTCAGGAAATGCTATAAAGCTTGCCAGAGGCTTGCTTAACTCATTCTCTCCTAGACCATTTTTAGACCCAGCCTCTTTGAATTAATCTACCAAAAAGAAGCATTAACTATAGAAAAGGAGAATTTCAGAATTGCATAGTTTTGAAACCATTGCGATAAATAGATTATTTGCTCCTATGGAGCAAATGCTCTATTTATCACAATGGTTTCAAAGAATGAGTTTGCAGAGGGGCAAAAAGGCGTCATTAGGAGAGAATGGGTTAATAACATTTTCTTGAATTTGTTTATTACAAGTTGTTATGAAGTGACAATCCATGTAAGCTATAGCTTCAGGACTGGATTGGCATATCTATTGGTCATCATGGTTTATATGGGTTAAATTGATATGTGACTGATTAAAAATATCCATGCTCCTAATTAGAATTGACAGGCTGTTCAGTTATACACTACTTGCTTGACCCTTTCCTCATATAAACATGTTTTCACACATTTGCAAACAGAGTAGACCCAGACCAGACAGCTCCTAGGAGCCATTTGATCAGGGTCTGCTCTGTTTGCTAATAGAATTTGATAGATGTGTTTCTTTACTTTCTAAAATGATTCCAATGTTCCACCTTCAATATTTCATTATATTATTTGGTCCATGAATATTCAGTAGGTATTGAAATTGCAAATAAATATAGAACAGGGAAAGGGTTAATCCAAAGACTTATTAATGTCCATCATAGCTCAACGACAACAATTGTTATTTAACCCTTTCCCTATTTTATTCTATTTCAATACCTACTAAATATTCATGGACAAATTTGTTGTAATGAAATATGGAAAGTGGAACACTGTAGCCATTTTAGAAAGTACAGAAACAGATCTATCCAATTCCTTCAGCAAACAGAGCAGACCATATAGGAACCTTCTGATCTTGGTCTTCTCTGTTTGCAGGTGCATAAAAACATGTTTATATGAGGGAACGTATTAATACACAATGTCTTACAATATCCAGCCTTCAAACTGACTTTGAGAAAGAGACAACTGTATTTATTCCATATATTTACATTACATGCATGCATATATCTGCAGTGCTATTCTTGTAGTAAAATTACAAAAAATAATGAAGAAAATTTAAAAGAACTAGAAATGTCATCGCAATAACAGATCCTGTCATTGCAATAACAATATTTTTTAAAAATCCCATCTTACATAAATTTTCAACAAACATGCACATTTTAATTTATTATGCATATTTACTTGCATATTTCTGTTGAATAATTCCAACTGAAATGAAAATTATAAAGATAATAACAATACAATGCTGTATTGTCACTGCAATAACAAATCCTGTCATTGCAGTCACAAAATGAGTGTTATTGCAATGACTGTTATTGCAATGACGCATTCTCATATTTACCTCAACTTTTGGTGCTGATCTCTGACCTAGCCGTACTTTGATATGTTTATAACATAAACATTTATATTTATAACCTATATGCACTTTAAAATGCAAGCTATGATTTAAAGCATCTCTATAATATGTGTTACTTAAATGACAGATTTCAAAAATACTCACTCACATACTTAACTTAAATAATCTTGTTTTTTGAAACTGTTTTCACACCATGCTTATAACATGGTGGCAACCATATAGTGGTGAACAATCTTCTTCTTGAGGGTAGTTGTCTCCCTTGAATGTGTGCTTTAATGGTAGAACTCCACCATATTATAACATTGTTACTGCAATGACGTAGGTCTGAGGGACAAAGTTCAAAGTGTATTTTGAGTGCCATTAATGCTATTTACGGACTTTATTTTCTCTTTACAATGCAGTTAAATGTTGATATTTATTATATTCACCATTATTATTTTGAAAACCACATTTTCTCTCATTGAAATAGAGATCTGAATGTATAATTTTAGATTTGGGACATGACTTTTACCTAAAAATTGATACCAAAACTTGGAACAGCTGTTCAATTAATTCCTCAAATTCATTTTTTTATCACTATTTTACTAGATTTCCTTGATATATACACATTCTATGAGGTACTTTCTTTACACAATTATTGTGCTTTGTTTAAAACCTAAAGGACAAGAAATCTGCCCAAATTATATATTAGCTCATATATATATATATATATATATATACATACACCGTATCAACCAAGTATTTACACCATGTCAGTTAAAATAAAACGACGCGGATCCGCATCTGGGGGTCCCCAAGGGCCCCCCTGACAAGGGTCTACATTGTTCCATGCACCGGTGTTGATCTGTACCTGGGGGCTCCTGTGGGGCCCCCTGATACGGATCCGCACAAACTGCTGTACTGACGGTTACTACAAATATATCCAAAGTAACATGTAAGTGTAACCGGTTTCCGC
Organism: Azorinus chamasolen; assembly: GCA_963576725.1. Classification (NCBI taxonomy): domain Eukaryota; kingdom Metazoa; phylum Mollusca; class Bivalvia; order Cardiida; family Solecurtidae; genus Azorinus; species Azorinus chamasolen. The sequence goes on from OY755244.1 coordinate 655,847, forward strand.
CAAATAGCTTACATCGTTGATCCTTGCTTGAGGACCATCTAAAGACCCTTTGATAAGGAGCTACTCTATAAGCTGGTCCAACCATTTGTGAGAGTCTATTCTCTAGGATAGCTATAATTATACTCATCATAATTATAAACAAGTATAGCCATTGTAAACAAGTATAACTTTACCTTGTCAGCGAACAGTGCTGATCTCTATCTGGGTGTCCTGGGATCTGCGAAAGGGATCTACACTGTTCGCTGCATTGAATTATACCCAATACATTTCCCTGGCAACAATATGTACACTTGGTATCACATAAGCTGAACAGTTTATATATATCAAGCGCGTATATGTAAAGTTCACTATTCAGTAATCGAAGTCCGTTGGGGATGTCCGAGATCAATAACATGTAATAAATGTTACTTAGTAGGTCTATATCAACCCTCGGCTGACGATTGTTCATTATCAGAGCTTGAGTCATCATCACAAGCTGCACGATGTTTTTTGCTTTTATCATTTAGCGTTTCAGCGGGTGTAGGGGGAGATCTGTCCGCGACTTTAGGCTGTCTGCCCTTATTCGGGGTTTCGTTCCCACTGTAAGAGGGATCTACAAGGCGCTTGCCCTGTTTCGGCTTCCTCGTCTTCTGTTTCCGATTAGCCTCACTGCGCAATGGGTTTTCCCCTTCACCTGACATGTGAAAATTATCTGGTTTCCCATTTTTCCCATTTCCGCTAGCGGATGTCTGTACTACAACTAGGTCATTCACCGGCTGCTGGGGCTCCAAAGGGGCATCGGAATCGCCTATCTCACAGTCACCCTTTTTGTGACCAAATTTGAGACACGCCGTACACTTCCAGTCATTTGTGCAGTCTTTAATTGAATGACCATCTTCAAGACATTTTCGACACTTCATGATTTTATTTTCTGTGTTCTGTCCGAAATGGATCACTCGCCCCACGAACTGACCGAAAGACATGAATCGTGGAAGCGGTGCTTTGACAGAGCTGGCCTTGACCGTGAAAATCCTATCGCCCGTTTCACAATTTGTCATACGACCATTATACCTCAGCTTTTCGCGCATGGTACTGAGAATGTCTATGCCTTTCAAAATCAAAGGCCTTGTCAAACTCTCGTCATCGAAAGACAATGGAATGTTTTTAATTCGTATGCGTATGGTCTGTTCACTATCCAGTCTATTTGGATTGGTTTTTAGGAGGTCTACACGTTTGCCCCTAATCATTACTCCTTCATTGAGCAAAGCCACCTTGTCCTCAAGATTGTTAACGTATATCCTCCATAGGCCATTAACACGCTGCAGACCTGTGAGGTGCGAGTGGTCTATAACATTCGCCAGTGCACTGTACATTTCTGTGTGTTTTAACCATTCAGATCTATCAGGTTTTCGGTCACCAAACACGCATGTCTCTCTCATGAAAACAATGGGTGCACCGCCATATTGGTTCGACTGACCACTGTTGACCGCTTGGCCATGTTTAGAGCTCTCAATTTCTGACATACCTGCTTGTAATTGCTCCTTAGCACTTCCAAAAAATACTAAGTATTCCTTCCTCTTACTCCAAGATACACTTATAACACATATAAGCTACTTTAAACAATGAAAATGATTTATTCTTGGCCACGCAAGCGAAACTGCCTTAGTAGTATCGGTTACGTCCCCTTTTTATATTTTAATGATTTGATTCACTAACACTTTCAACAAACACAACAGAAAGTGTTTCTAATTCATACACAGTACTTATTCAGACTTAAACTTATAATACTGTACATGGACATTTTTAAGATTAGTAATCATTTCCTTCTCATATAAATTAGACATGGCTCCTGGCTCATGTATACCACTAACCTGGACCCCTTGAGAGCCTGTCTGGTCTGTGGTATCTGTCTGACTCTGACTCCTGTCGTCCTGACTAGGCTCACTCTCTAGTTCTTCTTGGGTCTTCTCTGGCTGGCTCATGTCACCTGTAGGACATATAGAGGTAGAACTCTAGATAAGAGTCTTATGATAACAGCTACAAATAACAGTAGTAGTTCAGATGCCAATGTCCTGATTTCCCCCCCAAAAAAGAGTCAATTCTATGCGCTTGGTGTAATAGTGAAGAAAAATAAAATTCAAATGAGTACCGACATTTTTCATAGATTTCCATTTCAATCTTATATGGAGCTATGTATACAGGTATAAAAAATACTCAGTTGTTAGTTTTTTGACAAGGTAGACAAACTGAGGATACTTCTGGCAAACAATTTGGATCACAGTGAGACATCATGATTAACCCTTTACTCCATAAATACGCCTTTCTATGCCTTTGCAAAGCAGAGTAGACACAGATCAGACGACTCCTGTAGGAGCTGTCTGATCAGGATCTGCTCTGTTTGCTTATGATATAATATAGACATGATTCTACAGTTTCTACTATGGATAACAATTCCTGTGTCCATGTGCTGTTAGAAAAAAATAACCGAATTAATACTCATTATATCATTGTCTTGAATATGCATGGAGTAAATGGTTAAGTAATTCAGTATCTTATCAGAATCCAAAGCTTTTCATACCAGAATTTGCTTTTTATTTATTAAGACATTCAAAATATCACATGTGTAACTACTTATAGAGTGTTGGGAATTATTAACAACAAAAGACTTTAAATAACAGATTTAACCCCTTACTTCATGATATTCATGTAGGAAATAACGACACCATGAATATTTATCAGCTGAATTATTACCGTATGACATATATTTTGGTATTGGCAGAAACAGTAGAATCAGTTTTATATTATTTCAAAAAGGAAAACAGAGCAGACCCTGATCAGGGTTGGATCTGTTTGCAAAGGTAAAAAAATCATTTGCAAAAGGCAAAGATTAAAAAAAGTGAAGCCATAGTTATGACCAACATACAATACTTACTTGTTTCATCTGTTTCTGGTATCATGGCTAAATTGCCGTCGTCCACTTCACTTCCCTCGTTGTCTGCAGAGTCACTCACTGGCAGTATGGCAGCTGTCAATATACAAACAGTGGCTCAGATAAGATGCATAAGTTAAAACATTTTCAAGAACAGTTCCTTTATTTCTTAAAAAAAACGCTATGTTTTCCTCAAGGGTTTTCAAATTTGGAACAAATTTCAACTTTTTCTTCCGAGTTTGAACACTTTTCTTTATTTTCTAAGCATTTCAAATTAGTGATAACAATGTACATACTAATTGTCAGATCCCTTCATTACCTCTTTATAACTATAAATGAAATTGTGAGAACTAGACTCATTATTTTGAAAGAAATCGAAGAATGTACTATGAAAACTAAAGAAGTATTTCAGCCAGTGTTGATTGAAAGAATTGGAAATGAATTTAGCTAGCATCTATTAGAACCAGTGGTAAATACAGTAGAACCTTTCTAGAATGAGCACTTATAACTAACATCATTAAAAACATAAATACTGTTGCCATCTGATCAGGGTCTGCTCTGTTTGCTGCAAGGTATTTGAAAGATCTGTTTCTTTATTTCCTAAAATGGCTACAATTTTCTATTTTTCATATTTCTTTATTACCATTTTGTCTATGAATATTCAGTAGGTATTGAAATTTGGAATAAACATAGAAAATGGAAAGGGTTAAATTATACTTCTCTTTAGTGGTCATTGAAGAGAGGTTTATCTGTACTGACATTACAAACAAATGAAACAGTACCTAGTTTATGTTTATACTCGTTCTCGAGATCTTCACAGGCCTTTGAGGCTTCTTCGAAGTTCTGGCTTAGTTTCAGCTTGGGTCGCACGGCCTCAACAGTGTCATGGAACAGGTTCTCTATGTCTACAGGAAAGGGCCGGTCATCAGACCACATGCCAGAACTCTTTTTAAACCAGTAATATCTCTGTAAGCATAAAAACAGAATTTTTAACAAAGACTATTTTAGTCCAGATAGTCCAGGTGTCAATGGAGATTCTAATGCTCTGAAACTGTTCTTGACATGTTTAGAAGACAAAAATCAGACCTACACCATTTTACAAGCCGACAGAGCAGACCCTTATTTGAAGGCTTGTGCATAATACCTGTTTCATTTTGTTCTGCAAAAGAGCCAATATGTTTCATTATCAAGTACATAGTCAAGGTAAAACAGTCATAAAAGTTTGACCTTATGGTTAATTTTGCTGAATCGCCAGAAGATATTTGGAAAAGAAATCGAAGTAGATAATAAAGCTGCATTACAAATTTCCTGACCTATGAGAGGTAGAAAATCTCAATAAGATTGTTCAGTGAAACTTATCTAAAGCAACCACACAAAAAAGAGGCCTAATTTTGAAAGTCAAGTGGTAGCTTAATGCAGGATGAAAATTACACAGAAAGCTCACATTCTTTCTAAAACCGGATGAAAGCTAACCAGAAAGCTCCTACTGGAGCTTCCATCACTTTTTTCCTGCTTTAGAAAACCACCTCCTTTGGAAGACATTCACTTTTATTCACTAACTTGTTACTTTAGAGAGGTTCTGCTATATTAGATTCTGTGCAGTGAATACATAAGTCTAACCTGGAAGTATATCAGGAAGCAGTCCAACTTTTTCTTACTAGAGCCCTTGTCAAAGTACTGTCCGCAGGTCTCTAGTACTGTGCACACTAGTCGTATCCTGAACAGATGTTCTGGTGGATCAAGATGTGTAGGCTCTCCCTCTACATGCAAAATATCAAACTTTGTAGCCAAACCTTTTACTCCATAGATACGCTTAATAAAAGGCTAAATTTTTGGCAAACAATGGCCATAACTCGGGTGTTCAAAGATCAATGTGAGAGATACTTGCAGGGCCCCATTTCCTTATGATACTAAACATTTACACAGAGTTTCTAAGAAACAGTTTCTGAGGTATGACTCCGGACAGATGGAAAGACAGATGCATGGATAGAAAACTCCAAACTGTTTCTGAGATATGACTGCACACTGACGGAAAGATGGAGGACCCCAAACTATATCCCTCCTCCTACTGCAGAGGATAACAAAGTGTCTAAAATTTTAATATTAAACATCAATTACAAAACTATGATCTTAAATGCCTTAAATACTTTAACCCTTTACCTGTTCAATATTCATATACGAAACAATGACATCATGAATATCTATTAGCTTGATATTTATAATGCACAAAAATTTAAAGGAAAATTTTGGTCTTGACACAAACTCTGGAATCAGATCTACATCACGTCATAAGCAAACAGAGTAGACCCTGATCAGATGGCTCCTATGGGAGCTATCAGATTTGGATCTACATTGTTTGCGAATGTGTTAAAAAGAATTTATATGAGGGGAAGGCTTAGAAGACATGAAAGTATTTATAAACTTTTCTCCAGGAATGCTGAAATTACAAGTGGTTTCTTTTTCATTGACAAAAAAATTGTGGCTTATTTCCAAGACTGGCTTATCAAAATCAAATAATTGTCGAGAATACAGGGTACACTTTTTTCTTAAAGCAACAGCTCAACCTGTTTTGATTCGAGTATATGACTTTCAAAACATATGCTATTTCTTACCTACAGTGGCAACCCCAAAGGTTATAAATGCGTAAAGGGTTTTGAAGACGACCGCTGACTCTACCATTCTGTAGTTGTATAACTCTCCCAGATATTTAGAACAGCTAACTCTTCTCTGGTTGTACTTTGGGTGATTAATCTGGAACATACAGGAAAAGGAAACTCTATTTGAACCCATTACTCTGTGAATAATCATGTAGGAAATCATGATATCATAAATATTAATTTGATTATTTTTTATTATGGCACATGAACACAGAAATTTTAGGACATGGCAGAAATTGTAGAATCAGATTTATATTTTTTCATAAGCAATTAGAGCAGACACTGATCAGACAGTCCCTACAAGAGCTGTCTGATCAAGGTCTACTCTGTTTGCAAAGGCTTAGAAAGGCATATTTATGGAGTAAAGGGTTAATGAATTTGGAGTACATATTGTTACAGGTCAATACCCCTACCTTCATTATGTATTGCTTCTAATATAAAGACCATATCTGACAACTGTATTAGTAAATCACTTCTTCAGCTCATGGGATAAGGATCTTTTCACTATGCAGACCAAGGTTTGATTCCCATCAGGAGCAAAAATATAAAAAGATATACTTTGTTGCAACTGAGTGTCGTATTATAAGGTTACATCTAGGATTAACCGTAACAATCCAAATATGTCCGGAAATGGACCACTGATTCAAATATGTGCGGACCCAGACCAAACTGCTCCTGTGGGTCAGGGTCTACAATATTTGCTACTCCATTAGATTCATCTTAAACAAAACAATGTCAAACTCATGTTCAGCTTTACAAACTGTTGACAAGGGGAGATTGGCTGTCTTAACATTCAGGGTAGATGCCGTTTTCCAAAAAATACAAGGTGCTCCTTCCTGCTTTGTTATGAAAAAGACTATCCACTCTGGCAAAAACTAAATGGAAAGTAGGACATTGTGTTGTAGCATGTGAAATTAACACTTTACCACATACAAATGCCTAATCAGGGCCTACTCTGGTTGCTTATGGAATAATACAGATCTGATTCTACAGTTTATTCCATGGCCAAAAATTCTGCCTTTATATGCTATTCTTAAAATTCATCCAATTAATATTTATGCCCTTTACCTCATGAATGTTCATGTTAGAAATAACGACTGTATGAATATTCATTGGAAGAATTTTGTTATGGCTTCATGATCAAGGGAATGTTTTATCATGACAGAATTGGGATAAAATCTATGCTATTTCATTCACAAACAGAGCAGACCCTGATTAAACAGCTCCTATTGAAGCCATTCGATCAATATCTACTATGTTTGCCATGGTGTGAAAAGCATTTATATGAGGGAAAAGGGTTAAACCAACTCATTTATTCCAGAAATGCTAACAAACCTTTCATTTGTCAATCTGCAGCTTCATGCACTGCAATTCCAATCATGACAGAGGAATTTCTAAAATATCACCTATACATACAGAATCATTTTACAAACATAAGAATTTGACACTGTACTTTACTTCTCCATTATAGATCATAAATATTTTGTATACCAATTATCTGACCTACATGACCTCAGTAAATAAGACTCCAATTATTACCTCCATTCCAAGTCTAATGTCCTCTAATACACCATCCACCACTTGTATGGCCACAGTCTCCTGAAGAACATACCAAACAACTTTTAACCCTTTATCTCATGAATATTTAAACAAGAATTCATGTCAGAATATGGTTTTGGACAAGGCAGAATCATATCTATATTATTCAATTAACAAACAGTGCAGACCCTGATCAGACAGTTAATACAGGAGCCATCTGATCTTCATTTACTCTATTTGCAAAGGCACCAAAAGGTAAAATAATTGTCAAACAAATTACCTTTCTTAATATAAAGTGTCATATCTTATTCACTGAAATATTCTCAAGCATCTGATTGGTCGAAATTTGAGCTTAATTCAAACTCTAACCAATCAGATGCTTCAGAATGTGAACAATACGATATTTGAAAATGAACTCAGAATCATGTAAAAGGTTTTAGAATATAGGAGCCAGGTCCCAGTTTCATTAAAAACCTCGAAAATTGGCTCAGCTGAGACTGTTAGTTTTTTTTAAAAATTTGTGTTATTTATAGAAATTAATATAATCAATGTTTGTTGCTTAAATCATTAGTTTATGCTAGCTAAATTACTATTTTGTGGGCATAACGAAACATTGATTTGAACCTGCTATGAAATAATTATGAGTATGAAGTATATTTCTTGTTTTAAAAACTTTCTTTCTGAAAAAAGAGGAAATTATAATATCAACTTAAGATATGGGATGTTATGGATCCAGTGCTCTCTGTACAAAAGAGAGTTGAATTGTTTCATGGAAAAATAAGTGGAGCTAACTACTGAGCTTTAAAATAACCCTTTACTTCATGAATATACATGTAAAAATAATGACACCACAAATATTAATTACATAAATTGTTATAATAGCAAATGGACACAGAAATTTTTTGCCATGGCAGAAATTGTAGAATCAGATCTATATTATATCATAAGAAAACAGAGCAGACCCTGATCAGTAGGCTCCTACAGGAACTGTTTGATCTGGGTCTAATCAGTTTGCAAAGGCATAGAAAGGCATATTTAATGTGCAAAGGGTTAACTTAAGCTTGTTCATGAAACTGGGTTCAGATCAGATAAACCTACATGATAAGGAGCTATCCCTGCCAGCAGGTTGGCAGCACAGTGGATGGAGTTGTAGCGGATATTCCACACAGCTATCAGGCATTTGGTAGCATAGAACGCTATCTGCAAATGATGACAAGAAAATGAAATAATCTCGAGTTGTATCCTGTGAAAAAGGTTTCTTTATGATAAGCAAACAGTATTGATCCTACTAGGTACTGAAAGTGCACCCAGAGTTGTACATAAAAGGAGTACCGGTATTTAGGAAATTCAGGTAAAATATTTTCTACATCTGGAATACACATGGAATAAAGCCATATGACATAAATTCATTGATCTTAATACGTAAATTTTGTAATATGGCATAACTTACCTCTGGATCATCCCAGTTTAACTTCCTGCTTTGTCGCAATACCTTAAGTGAATAGAAAGTTGCACCAATAAAAAATACCTTTTATGAAGCTCACTTTGTTACTCAAAAGGAGGTTGATGACAAATACATATAAACAACCTTTGACTTCAGTGTTTCACTATCATAAGTATTATAAACATTTAATAAACTACAGTATATTTAAGCCTTAACCTGACAGAAATGCCTCTCCATGCAATGACAAACAGAGTCGACCCAGATCAGAGGGCTTCTATAGGAGAATCTACCTGTTTGCTTATGGAATTATGTAGATCTGATTCTAGTTTCTGCCATGGCTCAAAAATCCTGTGTTCATATACCATTATAAAATTCAGGTAATAAATATTCACCATTTCTTCAATACATATTCATGAGGTAAAGGGTTAAAATAAGTTGCTCAAATAGCAAAGGTACCTTTAGGCTTTCCAAATAGTGAAGACCCTATCAACTCGTCCAGCTGTCATGTTACCAACACAGTATCAGAACAATGTCTATGTCATTTGATACTCATCAATATCTACAGTTTTGTTTTGTTTTCCAAATGTCACAGTCCACATTATACCTTTTCTTATGGAGTGGTTCATATACCAGTACTTCATAAAGCTGAATAGTTCAATCTGACACGTTTTGTTAACTTAAAATGAAATTTAATGAGTGCAGACCCTGATTAACACTTCCAATCATATAAACACTATTTCATACCTTTACAAACATGAGTAGACCCAGATCAGATGGCTCCTATAGCAAAAACATAGATCTGATTCTACAGATTATGCCACGGTAAAAAATACCATTGTTAACAATGCCGATAAACAATGTGGCTAATTACTCTTTGTATGCTCTGACATTATTTCTTGCATAAATATTCAACAGTTAAAGGGTCTGTATCTAGGTCTACATTAACAGCCTTAACTATTAATATTTCTTTATCTTTTTTACACTCATGATTGTTATGGATGACCAGGAAACCATCCGAATGCACACTTTACAATGAATAAAGCAAATATTTGCTCTGGGTTTTTTTTTTCAGGCTGAATATTTAGAGTAATAATGGTATTAGGACAGTAACAGGACTATGGCCATCTCCCTTGAGGCCATAAATCAAAACTGCAACAAACTCAACCCTTTACTCTAGATAAACCTTCGTAAACAGAGTTGATCCACACAAGATGGCTCCGGTGCGAGCCATCTGATCAGTCTGCTCTGTTGCTGATGGAATAATATAGATTTAGTTTCTGCTATGGCCAAAATATCTTGTTCTTGTGTGTTTATTTACCAGGGTTTTTTACCAATATAAAAATTAATTTAATTAATATACAGTCAAACCTGTCCTAGCGACACACTGTTTTCAGCGACTTCCTGTCAGATGCGACAGTATTTCCCCCCTCCCGATGTGTTTCCCTCTATATTTCACCTGTATTTAGCGACACACTGGCAGATGCGACATACGACACTCATTTTGTACTCCCAACTCGGCAAATGACACTTTTTTTAGCGACATTGAGTCCGTAAATCTTGAGCGGACATCTGAAGCAGTTACATGATCGTTCACTGTATCATTGTGTTTGCACTTCCTAATTGCCCTCATAATTGTGTCAAAGGATTAAATGCCCCAAGGTGACAAGGGATTATCTGGTCCAGTTGGTCTGTTAGTCTCACTACTGTTAGAGATTTTATAGCTAGCTACTCAACCATAAACATTTGATAATGAACTGCGCTTTAATCATCCATTTATTTATACCGGAAATCGGTCATGATGTCGTAATTGGCTATTCTAGTGATTTAATTGCCAATTTGGTTTCATAACTTGACAAGAAGTTAACCACACCACTTCAAAATGTTTATTTCATTATTACAGAAATTTTATTCTTACAATTAAGATACAGACATATAGAAATGTGCCTCTGCTTCCCTGTCAAAGACAGCTGTGCTTGGCCTCGTTATGGCAATGGGCCAAAACGCTTCGAAAAAACTACGAGGGCTTATGATTTTCATGAATTTGTTTTATGCACAAACTTACTTTAATGAAAAGGACACTAAAGAAGTAACAAATAACATCATAACTTTTTTATTCCATTTCTAACCCTGAAAAGGTAATACCTATATAAATTTAAAATGTCATTGGTTTTCGCGAAAAATGTTGATCAATATACGACATGGACTTTGGAACGGTTGGTATTGGCCCATAATTTTTTCTACCTGAATTTAAAGACACCCTGTGAGATACGACACTTTTGGCTTTCTCCCAAACTATGTCTCTAAAAACAGGTTTGACTGTAATATTCATTGTATAATTATTTCTTGCATGAATATTCATGGAGTAAAGAGTTACTCCTATTTAAAAATACCTTTTCTGTGGTAACCTTTGAGAGATCTTTGAAGAGCAGTTTGCGTATGTACTCATGCATGGGTGGGCGGATTTTGAGGACAGCCTGAGGGGTCTCAGGAGGATTGCTGTAGTAGTAGGCATTCTCTATCATCGTGGAGTACCTGCTCTCTAACATGAGAGCAGACTTCTTTCGCATCATCACATCCTATGGGGAAGAAAGGTAGCGAAATAAATAATTTTTTGTATGCAAAAAGTGTCTGCCACCCAGTATTAATATTCATAGTATCATTATTTCTTACATGAATATTCAACAGGAAAAGAGTTGAATTTTGACAGAGTGTTATACAGATTGGATCTTGGTGAGATGCCACATTAAATAGTATTTCATCTGGGCCCAAGCTGTTTGCAAATCCAAGTAAAGTTACAATTAGCATTAACAAATTATATTGGTTAAGATACAGCATAACACTGCCATGTTATTTATTGTGACAATCTTCTCACAATTGAAGTAGAAAATTGTGTCCATAGTCAAGCACTTTTCACTATATGTTTATAGTGAAGAAAATTTGGAAGTCCCATAAAATGGTCGGAGCAAACATCTTTCCCTTATTTATGCCTATATTCACATCAACATTGTTCATCTGTGAAAGTTTGACATAAATCCTCCCATTGCTGACTGAGGAGTTGGACACACAGGATGTGCAGGTCGAATGTACGGACAGACAGATTGAAAACATGACATGATAAAATTTAGATTCATGAATATTCATGAAGTGATAAATTTATGCAAAAATGTTCACCACGGAAAAGTTGGAGAACTAGCCAAATCTAATCAAAGGGTCTTCAAAGATAGTTATGGAATATTGGTTGTTGCAAAGCCCTACCAAATACACTCTAGTTCTGTGATGGGAGTCTGGAGATCTGTACAGGAATCGGCCACATGTCTCCAGCAGAGCACAAGCCATTTCAATGTTATGATGGGAAAAATCAAACAGCAACATCTGAAACAAAGATGTTCAGACTATAACAAAAAAATTATGCCAATTAATATACATGTGCATAAATTAACCTTTCTTATACTATCAAAATGGTATCAGCTGAAAATTTCATTGCAATCATTTTTAAAATCTTATCTAGCTGGCTTAATTGTTTGAGAAACTATTGGTCAAGTTGCAAACTGCTTGGATCCTGATGAAACGCCGAGTTACTCAGCCTCTCATTTGGATCCAAGCTGTTTGCAAATGTCAATAAAGGCCATCAACTTGGCATCAAGGCATACTTACTAGGAAAGGGGTTAACACAATGCACAACTGAGAAAAAAACAAAGTTGATTATAAGTTAACTCCATAAATATTTATGCCAGAAAGACAACATGAATATTAAATAGTGGAATGCATTTCTGGCCATTGCTAAAACATAAGAATCAGATCTATATTATATGATTAGCAAACAGAGCAGACCCTGATCAGAGGGCTCCTACATGAGCCCTCTGATCTGGGTTTACCCTGTTTGCAAAGGTGTATAAAGGCATATTTATGGTGTAAGTGGTTAAGTCAATACATAGCCCTTAACCTGACACATTTACATGCATTTGCAAATGCAGGGTAGACCCAGACAAGACAACTCCTGTAGATCTAATTATACAATGTCTGTTATGGTAAACAACTCCATGTGCATAATGCCGTTATACCAATTCAGCTAATTAATATTCATAGTCATATCTTACATGAATATTCATCAGATAAAGGGTTAAAGGAAATGACAGTTTTTTTTAAACTACATGTATTTACAAAAAAAGAAAGAAATGTTTATCATATGCCCAAATAAGATGCCTAAATCAAAACATTTTCAAGAATAGCTCCTTTATTTCTCTACCAGACCATATGTTGTGACCACTTTTTAGAATTGTTTCAAAGAGAGGATTCTATAGTGTGGTCATAACATAGGAACTGGTGGAGAAATGAAGATTTAATCCTTTCCTTGTTCTATGTTTATTTCAAATTTCAGTAACTACTGAATATTCATGGACAAAATAGTTATAATGAATGTGGGAGGTGAAACATTGAAGCCATTCTAAAAAGTAAAGAAACATACATTTCAAATTCCATTAGCAAACAGAGCAGACCCTGATCAGACGGCTCCTATAGTCTACTAGTCTGATCTGGGTCTACTCTGTTTGAAAATGTGTGAAAAGGTGTTTATACGAAGGAAAGGGTTAATATATTATTAATTATCTAACAGAGTAACACCTGCCTTTCATATCTTACCTTTAAGCAGTGAAGTGCCTCTGACTTTGGGAACAATTTAAACTTTACCAATTCTCCTGCAAGAAATAGAAAGCGTATATAAAGACCATATAATACTGACATGTAGGAGAAACCATACAGTGATCATATCATCATTGAAACAATGAAACAACATATAGCAAACCACAATTACTCTCTGAACATTAGCAGAAGACGTCAATTACTAACTAATCAACATGCTTTAATACATATTAAGATTGTTTGATCTTTAACAAAATAACTGCATAAAAAGTATCCATGGGCACTTTATTTGTATCCCTTCAATATTTTAGACATTGTGATCTACATGAATATAATTAAACTGCAATGTGTCAATAGGAGATGGATGCTCAAGTAGGACTGTGTATTTTGGGATCTCTTATGAAAAGGATTATAACTCTGTTCTGTTATTGAATGGATGCCTTTATAGTTTATACACAAGTTCACACAATCGAATACCATACAAAGTTTCAAGACTCTATGTCAAATACTTCTGGAGTTATATATACATGTATGACCAAAACAATGTGACTCACGATCAGACAGAATGGAGGAACAAGAATAAATCCAACATGCCTGCCCCATCCCCTTTTCCGAAAGTTCAGTCGCGCAATAAGAATGAGAACTAGAATGCAAAGATAGATCTAAACACCTAATAACACTTGCCATTTGCACAAACATAACAGGCATGAGCAATGTTTTTGTGCTTGTAAAACAAGAGATATTGGGCATCATAATCGTCAATGCATTTTATTTTATCCAGATAAACAAATTCTGGAATATTTTCACATACACTTGAGGGTTGTAGATAAGATGTGTACTGGCCTCAAGGTTATAAGAATCTTTGCTTGAGTCTGAGATCATTCTCAAGCATCTGATTGATCAGATGTTAAGTTTGCTCAGAATCTAACCAATCAGATACTTGAGAATGATCTCAGACTCAGATGTTTTATAACTTTAAACCAAAATCTGCACCCTACCTTGCTGCTATTCATTTGAATGGCCTCATCAAGAAAATTCTAATGACTGGCAGCAAGACAAGGTTTGGTAAAGAAATACAGGAAATATTTTATTTAGATTTCCCAAATACACCTCATCAATATGTAGAGCAATACTGATTATATACATGCACTTAACCTGTGGATGCTACTTCCGTGCCCGAATCCGATTGACCAGTCACCTTCGGACACACAGACTCAATTCGACTGAGTGAAGCCGTGGTCTTTGTCGACGACGACAGACGGACATATATATACATGCACTTACCTATGTACCTGACTGTTTTCAATTTGGACTCTATATTAATCTGGTCTTTCTTTCTCACCTGCAAATAAAATACAACAGCAGTTGTGTAACATGTCCTTTAACTTTTAGCTTGTTGAGCATTCTTTTAGATATTTACAAGGTGTCAAACAGTTTGGACTGTGATGAGACACAAAGTAACTTAGCATCTCACTTCCAAGCTGTTGATCTCATGATGTATCTCTGACATGGTGAAGGGGATAAACTTCATGCAAATCCAGAGAAGTGTCTAGTTTTTACAATATTTGGCATGAAGTTCATCACAACAGTCTATGTGAAAGCGATGTTTTTTAAAGCTGGCAAACAGTAGAACCTGTCCAGAACGACCATAAAAAGGGACAATTCCGGGTCTGTAACGCTGTTTGTAGCTTAACGCAGGTCATAAGTTTTGAAGCTCCTATTGGAGGTTTCTGTATTACTTTTGCCCTTTATCGAGCAACCAACTGCTTTTTAAGATTCTTCTGTTCACTAAATGAATGATAGTCTAGACAGGTTCTGCTGAAGTCTAACAACAAAAGTGTTTGAAGGAAGATGTGTGTCATCTTATGGCAGAAATGTGATAAGAAAAGCCTCATAGATAGGCACAGAGAATCAACAGATGGCAGGAGTGATTCCTAAGTGTCACCCCACTAATGCAGATGTATTAACTATAACTATGTTATAAATATTCTTTTTCAAACATTGCTTTTCCAGATTAATTTTCAAAGTGAAGTCGCTTTTAACTCATTACCTCATAGTCTATTTTTAGAACCAACCTCTTTGAATAAATCTACTGAAAAGGAGCATTTACTAGAGAAAGGGAAATTTTTAGAATTGTGTAGTATTGAAACCATTGTGATAAATAGAACAATTGCTCCTATGGAGCAAATGCTCTATTTATCGCGAGGTTTTCGAAAATAATATTTTCCAGAGGCGTCAAATGGCGTCAATATGAGGGAATGGGTTAAACCAATTCAAAACTGCAGACTTAAGCCATCTGATCAGGTTTTACACTGTTTACAAATGAATGTTATAGCACAGTTTAAGGGTTTGTTTGTTAATGTACTTAATAAGACACCTTCAGCATGAAAATGAAGATCACTAATAATAAAATGATCTAGAACAAATAAATATAAAAAAAACAAAAAAAAAAACCCAACTTACATGCCATCTAAAGTCTCCTTTCAGGAACTGTGTGAGATCATTGGCTACGTCTGGCATACAGGGGTACAGGGTACCAACCAGTCGTGAATAAAACGGTAGTAAATCATACCTAAAACACAAAGGCAAGTTTGTCTTAGCACAGCAAAATCAGAGGAAATAGATAAATATTACAAGAAACCGCCAATGTCGGTATGGCCGGATTGCCGATTAAAGTGATATAGATGAACAGTCAATCATTATACATTTCTGCATCAGCAGATGCTGAAGGCATAATAAATAGTTAAACATATTCCAATTGCATGTAATGAGGTCCTCATTATGACTCAACATGTTAAAAAGGTCAATCTAGAAATTCATTGAAGCATAAAAAACAAGAGATATTTGTAAAGCATGTATACCCCCAGACCCCCTTACTTTGATCTAGTGACCTCAACTATAGAGGTCATCTACTGGTCATGACTAATCACCACAGCAACTTTGACGATCCTAAGCCAAACCACTAATCATTTATTGATCTGAAAACATTTCACAAGTTAAGGTAATGGTGACCTTGACCTTTGACCTAGTGACCTCAACAACTATAGGGGTCATCTAGTGGTTATGACCAACTACCACAGCAAGTTTGAAGATCCCCAACCAAACCATTGAGCAGTTATTAATCGGAAACCATTTCATCTGTTAAGGTCATGGTGACCTTACTCTTTGACCTAGTGACCTAAAAAACAATAGGGGTCATCTAGTTGTCATGACCAACCACCACAGTAAGTTTGAAGATCCTAAGCCAAACCCTTGAGCAGTTATTGATTGGAAACCATTTCACCTGTTAATGTCATGATGACCTTGACCTTTCACCTAGTGACCCAAAACATTAAGGGTCATGACAAACCACCACAGCAAGTTTGAAGATCCTAAGCCAAACCCTTGAGCAGTTATTGATCAGAAACAATTTTACCAGTTACGGTCATGGTGACCTTGACCTTTGACCTAGTGACCTCAAAAACAATAGGAGTCATCCAGTGGTCATGACCAACTACCACAGCAAGTTTGAAGATTCTAAGCCAAACCCTTGAGCAGTTATTGATCGGAAACCATTTCACCAGTTAAGGTCATGGTGACCTTGGCCTTTGACCTAGTGACCTCAAAAAACATTAGGGGTCATCTAGAGGTCATGACCAACCACCACAGCAAGTTTGAAGATCCTAAGCCCAACCTTTGAGCAGTTATTGATCGGAAACCATTTCACTAGTTAAGGTCATGGTGACCTTGACCTTTGACCTAGTGACCTCAAAAACAAAAGCGTTCATCTAGTTGTCATGACCAACCACCACAGCAAATTTGAAGATCCTAAGTCAAACCCTTGAGCAGTTATTGATCAAAAACCATTTTACTAGTTTAGGTAATGGTGACCTTGACCTTTGACCTCAAAAACTATAGGGCTCATCTAGTGGTCATGACGAACCATCACAGCAAGTTTGAAGATCCCAAGCCAAACCCTTGAGCAGTTATTGATCGGAAACTATTTCACCAGTTAAGGTCATTGTGACCTTGACCTTTGACCTAGTGACCTCAAAAACACTAGGGGTCATCCAGTTGTCATGACCAACCACCATAGCAAGTTTGAAGATTCTAGGCCAAGTCGTTTATTAGTTATCGATCGGAAACAAAAAGGTCAACCTGGAAATTCTCTAAGTCAATGAAGCGTAAAAACTAGGTCAAAAAAGGGTCATAATAACCTACTAACCTATGACATGTAATGTGACCCTCATTATGAACCCACATGCCAAGTTTGGTTACTGTAGGTATTATACTTTGGCTATAACTAACACAAACAAAAAGGTCAACCTGGAAATTCTCTAAGTCAATGAAGCGTTAAAACTAGGTAAAAAAGGGGTCATAGTAACCTGCTAACCTATGACATGTAATGGGACCCTCATTCTGAACCCACATGCCAAGTTTGGTTACTGTAGGTATTATACTTTGGCTATAACTAACTTAAACAAAAAGGTAAACCGGACGGACGGCCGGACGGCATTCGCCAATCTATAAGCCTGGATTGCGAGCAATCCGGCCAAAAATGGCATTTCCCTGTTGAATATCAAATGTAAGAAATAGTGAAATCATGACATCAGCTGAATTATGTACATAGTATGTTTTTGTATTGGTAGGAACTGTCGAGTCAGATCAATTTTAATTTCATAAGCAGAGCAACCCCTGATCAGATGGTTCCGATAAGTCATTGATCTGGGTCTACTCTGTTTACAAAGGTGTGAAAGGGCCTTTGTATAAGGGAAAGGATTAATACTTGCAATTCTTAAAATAACCTATCAAGATAAATGAGACATCAACCCTTAAACCACTATATCCGACCTGACTCGTATTTGCAAACAGTAAATAATTCCTTAAAAGCTTGATCGACTCAGAAGTAGTTAAAATTGTACGAGATCCAAATTAATGCAGACATCTTTATTACATAGCTTGGTACTGTAAGGGAACAGCCACTCTGCCTCACACTACTGTCTTAGTATACCTTGACAAGAAACAAAAACAGCATTAACTCCTGCATTCACTCTTTGAATGCAACAAAACTGACAGGTGCTAAGTATCCCATGGTAGTTATGATTATTAAAAAGAACAGGAGCACCACAGACAGTTGCTACCACTCACCCATCTGCAAAATCAATATTTTAAAGAGCAACAACTCTTTAAATATGCATGAGAGAGTAATAGCTTCTAGGAGCCCTCTGATCTGGGTCTACACTGTTTGCAAATGACAGTGCATGCTTATCCTGGGTTGAAAGAGCTAAGTATATCTGTCAGAATAGTTTGGGAATTATGGTATTAAACAAAAGGGAGACTATACCAGACAAAATCTAGTTTAGAGATGGACAGACAGACAGACAGAATCAAAGGCCTGAATGGCCATAATGGCGTTCAGGTTTGATATGGATGTTGTGTGTGTGTGTGTGTGTGTGTGTGTGTGTGTGGGGGGGGGGGGGGGGGGGGGGGGGGGGGGGGGGGGAATTGATGTACACGTTAATAACAATAACGTCTTGGAATTGATAACAGTATTAATAACAACACATTTTTGTGAAACACTATGCCCCTGATTGTGACAAATATAAATTTGACCCGTAATGTGACATTTAACTGTAATATAACCTTGAATTTAATAAGCCCCCCCCCCCCCCCCCCCCCCCCCCAAAAAAAAAGAATAAAAAAAAATAAAAAAAAAATGTTCGCCTCTGTAAGTTGCATAGACATGCCAGGTTTGAAGTATGTATGTGCAATGGCTACAACGTTATTGCCAACATTAAAGTTTGAGCCAAGCCAACAAACCAACAAAGTCAGCCCCACCCCCTTGATTCTTGATTGGGGGCATAAAAATATGACAGACTGAAACAAAAGGAGCCATCTCATGATCTGCTGTTTATATATTGACATGCTTCTAGTTTCTACTATGGCAAAAGAATATCTTAATTATATTCATGATGTCATTATTTCTTATATGAATATTCATGAAGTAAAGGGTCAATTAATGCTTTCATGTCCTAAGCTGATGCAAAAACTGAAGCACAACATCAAAATGATACAAAGGCTACCTATAATCCTACATTTTTTGTTCAACTTATTCTTACACATAACATTTATTTTTCCATGTTCAGCACTCGTTTATTTTGAATAAATGTAGTTTGCTTACAAAGTTGAAGGTAGACTGTTTTTATTTTTAATTACTAAGTAGATCCATACATGTACATACAATTACGGTAGTTGTTTGGAACCTGATGAAACTCAAATTCAGAACTACAGTCAGAAGTAGAGTTGTAAGCTGGGAAAGACATTTCAATAAATTGCTACCTACTTTCGCTTTTACACGACACAAACGTCTTGAGCAGACTCGGCGGTTACACGATACATAGAAGAGACAGTTGTTATTGACACTGGAATATAATTTGATTGAATATGTGTTGAAAACCTTCTATGGATAATACTTACTTTGATAAGCCGATAGAACCCCGTGTTTTTACGGTTTTACTTCTTGTAAGACTTAGACTTGTGTTGAGGTTGGGTGCCATAGTCAAAACACGCTGTTCGATGCGTGATAAATGTGTATATGGGATTTCTTTGACCTTGTCCTTTATGAAACTTCCTATTTCTAATTTTGAGTACGGGTCAAACGGAAATGACCGAATGCGATGCAAAAGGCAGTTTGATTGGCTGAAGATGTAGGTCTATATGCTAATCAGTTACGAATGTGTAAATGCAATCGGAAACCTCGGCTATATTCCTTCTGCTTTAGAATGCCAAGGTGTTGCGAAAACAACGGCAAAATATTCGTTCGCTTCTTCTTCTTCTTCTTCCGATTAAAGTACAGGGCCCACTCTGGAGCATCGACGTACTTGGAGTTTTTTTTATAAAATTCAAGACTTTTAAAAAGTTTATCTTTGTGTAGATTAGTAGTAATTATCTCACACAGCGAATTATTATTAAATACATGAAGAGTAAACAAATACATGAACATTTTACAACCAAACTAGATCTAGTGCAGACTTGAAGAAAACTATTTTGTCTTGCGCATGTTCACTAGACAAGTGAACTCTTTGCCGTAAAGAGACCGACTAGTATATGGCGTTGCGAACGCCATAAAAACTGACAGAGACTAAGAGAATACCAGGTCAGATCTATCAGTGAAAAAGCATTGTAAAGTTACTCACCGGGTTCTATGTACAGTAAATAAAGCTCTGACTAGTTTCTTTCTGTTAGTTTTGGTATTAAAGTTCATACAGAACTCAATAGCTGCCTGAAAAAGAAATCATCTCACATGTAAATACATGTAACAATATAAACCCATAACAACATGTAGAAGTGAGAATCATTTTGACCTTTGACCTTAAAGTTTGACCTTGACATTGCACCACTAAAAAGCTATAGCATCATGAAATGAGTATATATGCCGGGTATGAAGTCTCTAGTCATACTACTTCAAATGCTATGGCCAATGTCATATAAACACCTTTTTACACCATTGCAACCAGAGTAGAAGACTCAGATCGGATGGCCCCTGTAGTAGCTATCTGATCAGGGTCTAAACATTTTGCTTATATAATTATAATAGATCTGACTACTGATTCTGTCAATACCAAAACGTCCTGCATACATATGCCATTATCAAAAATTCAGTTAATACATATGCATGATATCCTTTTTTTCTTATAATACATGACTATTCAATAGGGAAAGGGTGAGGCTGTGAGAAGACAAGACAAAAACAATATGCCCACGATCCACATCTTGTGGGCATACAAAGTTATTCACATTTTGAAGTGATGCAGACAGACAATCTATTTCAATTTCACAACACTAACTAGGACTATTGTGTTAGAGAGAAATAGAAATATGTCATAAAAGAATGAACTCAGTCAATCTATAAATCTGAAGATGTTTTGAAAAATCAATATTGTTGAACAGCTAGGACATTCTGAAATCTTATTCAAACTGGCGATTCTGCTGATGCTGAAAAGAGGTTTCATCAGCATAACAATTTTAATCATGGTTAATAGATTAAATAATTCTGTTTTCTATTTTATTTGAGCTGCAAAAAAGAGAAAATGTTTCTTCAGGATTGGTATTTTGTAAACAGCTACACTGATTGTGAAATTTGGGATTTAAAAAAAATGTTGATGGGCACTGAAGAGTGAAGTACCTGTTCCGACTTCTTGGATATAAAACTTCTGAGTTTGAGACTCAGTTCATTCTCAAGTATCTGATTGGTCAGATTTTGAGTTTACTCAAAATCTGACCAATACGATGCTTGTTAATGAACTCGGACTCATGCAAAAAGTTTTATAACCTAGTACCGATAATGTGCCATTGACATGGCAGATGTAGACAGTGACTGAACCATGATCTGGGTCTGCACTATTTTGCAATACCCTTTAAAAAATTCTTCTTAGGAATGGCTCGATCAGTAAAGCAATACATCATAAATGATCTAACAGAGGCCTAAATATGATGCATATATTACAACATATTTTGGAACAGTTCCTTTGTTCTCCTCTAGACTATTCTAAAGAGTGGTCACAACACAGGGTTTGGTGGAGATATGACGATTCTAGTATTTAAAGACACACATTTTCTATTTCTAATCTAATGCTCTAAAACAAACAAAACCAACTAATGGACTCAAATACAGTAAAACCAGTTTAGAGTAGCAACTTACTGATTAAACTAAAACAGTAGACCAAGATCAGCTCCTATATCTGTTTGATCAAGGTATGGTCTGTTTGCTTATGGAATAATAAAGATCTGATTCTACAGCATCTGTCATCGTCAACAAATCCCTTTTTCAATATGTCATTATAAAATTCAGCTAATCAATATTCATACATTCATTCTTTATCACATGAATATTCATGAGGAAAAGGGGTAAGAAAATGTTACTGTATTATTTGTCCCCTCTTCAAGGGAACAATGGACGGATTACCACAGCATATTACCTTATCAATAAGATCCCTGTTAACACATGTGGGCAGAGACTGGGCATACGCCTCAAACTGCATCTTCATCAGACTGCCAGTCTCCTCATCATCTATCAAAAGAAGAAGTAAGTATACACACAAAGAACAATCATAATGGTTGTACAATAAAACCTCTATTAACCTTTAACCTCAAGAATATTCATGTAAAAAATCATGACATCATGACTATCAATTAGCTATATTTTTATAATGGCATATGTACACAGGACTTTGTGGTACTGGTAGAAACTGTAGAGTAACGCCTATTATAATTTCATAAACAAACAGAGCAGACCAAGATCAGATTGCTCCAACATGAGTCGTCTGATCTGGGTCTACTCTGTTTGCAAAAGTGTGAATAGGTATTTATATGAAGGAAAGGGTTAACCCTTTATCTCATGAATATTCATGACAGACTCCAATCATTATGAAAATTTTACTTATACTGTCATATATACATTGATATAACCATAACTATAGAATCATATCTTAGATATTCTACCATATAACGGGTAAGTTCTGTGGGTAGGTACAGTAAAACCTAATTCGATACTACGAAAATTTTAGTAATGAAGATTTATGTCTCTGTAGGCAGGTGGCTGCTTAATGCAGGGTGAAAGTCATGCAGAAAGCTCCAGAGGAGTTTTCTGCATGACTTTCACCCTGCATTAAGCTGCCACCTGCATTAAAAATCAATAATGGTAATCAAGTTTTCACTGTAATTAATTTGAAATTTTGCAGGTGTTATCAGATTACATTTTTATTATTCTTCTTCACTTTTGAACCCACACCAATTGATCCCATATTTAACCACCAGTTTCAGTGACATGACTTTCATTAAAGAACTGACAGAGATGCCTTTTGACACCTTTGCTGAGCAGACCCTGATCAGACACCTCCTGTGGGATCCACCTGATCAGAGTCTGCTCTATTTTCTTATATTATAACCAGATAACACTTTACTCCATAAATATGCCTTTCTACATCTTTGCAGAACAGAACCAGATTAGATGGCTCCTGTAACAGCCATCAGAAAAGGGTCTGCTCTGTTTGCTTATGAAATGATATAGATATGATTCTAAAGTTTCTGCCATGACCAAAAATCCCTGTGTCCATGTGCTTTTATAACGATTTTATCTATTAACCAATATTCATGATGTCAAAATTTCTTACATGAATATTCATGGTGTAAAGGGTTAAGATATAACAGATTACAATCAGTATTCAAACTATAAATAATCAAAACCTAAAACAGCTAGAACTATCATTAAAGATGATGCATACTTCGCACGGCAGCCTTGAAGGCAAACACAAAAAAATACTAAAAGTTCAAGCGGAGATAATTCTGCAATGCCTGGCGCTACACACATGAAAATTGTGTCTTGCACATCTACTATTTGTGGTTATTATGTATGGCAAGTATAAATTCAATAACTTTCAAGTTGAAAGAGAAGTTGGTGACCCCACGTTTCATGCCAAATTAACAAAAACTACTCCATAGGAAAATAATTCTGCAAAGTCCCGCGCTAAACACATGAAAATTGTTTCTTGCACATTTGCTATTTATGGTCTGGCCGACCGGCTGAATGGGCGATTTCAGTATACCCTCTCAAACTTTGTTTAAATAATAATATCAGTTGAGCAACTGTGATTCTTTAGAAGTAGTGAATGAAACAGTATGGTTAAAACAGAAACCCTTGTAAAATGGGTAAACTGAACAAAAACCAATCAAACACTTTGAATTGTAAACACAATTCTACAGCAAAACAAAACAAAAACTCTCACTTTTTATGATTTCCTCTGTAAAACACAACAGAAAACTCCTTAACTTCAACAGATCAGGAAAATTTACAATTTTATAAAAATAAAGATGAAGCTAAGGCCATAGAAATTTATATCACTTTTACAGTTAAAGTTGTAGTACACATGCTATCTGCAATAATTATAATCTTACAATGAAAACACAAGAAATGTTTGAGCAGCACTATTGTTCTGCAAGTATTTGACCTCTATGAACATCTCAAGATCCATACGGGAACTGTCTGATCTGGGTCTACTCTGTTTGCTATGGCATCAAAAAGCATCTCCATTAGGTAAAATTTTAGAGATCTTCAAAGCACAACATTAAATAAACAGCAAAAGCATCTGCCTAAGAATATTGATACTTAGTTAATTGAAATGTCTTGCTGTGTTGGTTTCAGACTGTATCTATCACTCAACAAAATTCCTACAAAATCAAACAGAACTCTATGTAAAAGGCACATTTGGGAAATCTGGGTAAAAGACTTTTTACATTTTCCCACAAAACCCTGTCTTGCTTGTACTCATTAGAAAGTTGGATAGATCAGTATAATATACATTATCTACACCTTAATGGAGCAAGTCTTTACCTTCTACAACAGGGGGTAGCAGACCCAACTGCTCTAATGCTGTGTCAGCCTCCTTTTCAACTTCCTTCTCCCCTTCCTCTTTCTTTGTCTCTTCTTCATTCTTCTTCTCTTCCTCAGCTATCTGTTGCTCTGTCTCCATTTCCCGCTCCACATCTTCAATTTCCAGACTCTCCATGTCTGTCAAAAAAGGAAAGATAATATGAACCTATGCCTCGAAGTTATAAAACTTTTGAGTCTAAGTTCATTCCCAAGTATCTGGTTTGTCTGATTTTGAACTTGCTCAAACAAGCTCAAAATCTAACCGATCAGATGCTTGAAAATGTACTCAGATTTAAGCAAAAAGTTATGTAACCTTGAGATCTGTTTTTTTGTTGTTTTTCTTTTAATTGGAAATAGTTCTGACCTAAATCAGTATCTGCGTATATGATGCCTCAGTAAGAGGGGGTGAATGGAAAATAGTGCAGACCTTGAACAGATGCCAACCCTCACATGTATGTGGTAGCTGATCTGGGCCTACACTGTTTCCATTGTTCAAAGTTCAGTGTATATGAAAGCTGTAATCAATAACGCAAACAAGAATATCAGATTAATGCTCCCCAAAGAAAAACAACATTGGATGATAATTAAATGAAATATTATTCATTCCAACAGTCTTTAACTCTTTCCCTGCTGAATATTCATGAATGAAAGAATGGCATAATTAATATTTATTAACTGAATTTTTATAATGGCATATATTCACAGGATGTTTTGGTATTGATGGAAACTGTAGTCAGATCTATGATAATTTCATAAGCAAACAGAGCAGACCCAGATCAGCTGGCTCCTACAGGCACCCTCTAGGTCTACTCTGTTTGCAAAGGGGTGATAAAGGGTTTATATGAGGGAAATGGTTAAAACAAATGTGCACACTCTTGGTAGTGAAGCTTCCCATAAAGTGTCATCAAAATCAGACCAGTATGATGAACAGATGCACCGACATACGAATGAAAAAAACCCAGTTACTATAGGAAAATCAATTCAAAAAGATATTTTGGGCTTTGCGAACTGTGTAACTCAAACCAGCTACATGCAACATCTCTGATTTGGGTCAATACTGTTTTGATGTAATTTCAAAACCCTCATAAGGCTTATCTAATACAGGAGCTGGTCTTGAAATTAACTGCCTGCAAAATGAAAACAGTTGTAGCTCAAATCAGTATTTAAGCCCAGCTACAAAGAAACAAAACCAGTTTACAAACTGTTAAACAATGCTCAGCTGCTGTGTTATATGGTCTCTGATTAGGTTCTACTTTGTATGTCAGACAAGTCAGCAAAGAGAGTTGGCTCTGATGGCTTGCAAACAGTGCACAACCCAATCAGCCTCCACATTGTGCATGAAGAGGCTTATTAGGTTCTACATGTATACTGTTTGTAAAGTCTAAAGGTTGGTTTTCTTATAGTGGGGCTTGTTTACCATCTTCGAGGCCTGATTCATTCTCCTTCTGCGCCTCTTTCCCTCCACCTTCACTCTCCTTGTACAAGATCTGAAGAACATATCAGATATATCTTACTTCTATCATTTAATCCTTTCCTCCATAAATATGCATATTTATGCCAATGCAAACAGGGTAGACACAGATCAGATGGCTCCTACAAGAGTCATCTGATCAGTCTGCTCTGCTTGCATATGATATAATATAGATATGATTACTATGGTTTCTGCCAAGGCCATAAATTCCTGTGTCCATATGCTATTAATATAGCAATTAATATTCACGATATCATTATTTCTTACATGAATATTCATGGAGTAAAGGGTAAAGACAAACTTGTAAGTATACACAAGAGAGTGACAGACAGACAGACAGTGGAGAGGTGAGCCAGAAGGGTCAAGCAGGTGATGCAAAAGCAAGTGTCTATAACTGTTTCGTTGTCGATTAATGTCAGTTAGATGTATTTTTTTAACTCTTACTTATCCTATTGAATATTCATTCATATAAGAAATAATGATGCCATGAATATTTATTGGCTGAATTTTTATAATGGCATATGTAAACAGGGTTTTGATATTGGTAGAAACTGTATAGTCCGATCTTTTATAATTTCATAAGCAAATAGAGCTGACTGATCAGATGGCTCCAACAAGAATTTGCATGACAGAAAGGGTTCATTTCTTCTTTGTTTTAATAAAGACAAGAAGATACCCAGCCTCTCATCTAGACCCAAACTGTTTCCAAAGATGATTATCAATAAGAGCACCGCATGCAGGTGCCAACGCTCATTTGTTCAAAAGTTGTCCAAGTGTGAGAAGTTTCATAAAATTTGCATGAATAGTGAAGAAGTAATAGCCAATGTTAAAAGTTTCTGGATGATGACGACGACAACAATGACAACGATGCGGACACTGGAGTTACGACAACAGCTTTTTGGGGTTTTTTCTTTGAAAAAGAGACAAGCTAAACATAAGACTTTACCAATTCAGACAAATGTTCAGAAATATCCAATGCAATCACAGAAGTAAATAAATACCGTAGATAAATATTTCAATGTATCAACATACAAGTAAGCCACTTTCTGGGACTTACAAACAGTATAAACCCAAATAAGCTGCATCTCTGATGCAGCATCTGATCCGGGTCAGCACTGTTTGCCATTCTTCAAAATGTGTAGGAATTTGTTCTTTATCCTTCTGTACAGTTTAAAACAGATACCTTATAGATGATTATCTCGAGTTTAATTCCTTCCTTCATTTAATTATTTTTTTCACTTTTGCAAACAGAGTAGATCAGGGTCTGCTCTGCTTCTGGAACAGTTTAGATCAGTATCCATGCTTATAAAACTTTTTAGTTGAGTCTGAGTTCGTTCTCAAGTTTTTGATTGGTCAGATTTGAGCTTTTGGCTCAAATCTGACCAATCAAAAGCTTGAGAACAAACTCAGACACAACTAAAAAGCTTTATAAGCATGGACCCTGATTTTACAGTTCCTGCAGAGTAAAACGTTTCCTTGTTAATAATGCTGCTAAAAACCATGGCTATTCAATATGTGTAGTCATTATTTCTTACATAAATATTCAACAGGTTACGGGTTAAAACAATATTGTTGCCCACTATTATGGCTTCAGAAAAAGGCTGACAGGCCCTCGGATAGACATGCAAACATTGTACTGAGGAAAACTGGATGAGAGTAAATCAATGCAAATGAAGTCAACTATTTTCTGCTTACCCCTGGTATTGATGCTTTCAGATCAGGCAGGCACTCATACAATGTCCTTGTTTCCTCATCTTCCCACAGACTGCTGTCTCCCTCATACTGAAACTATAAACACAATAAATGTATGGTCAGTTAATATCTCCTTGTTTTAAAAGTTTGAATACTATGATCTAGGACTTCTATACAATAAGCAACTGTCAAGTGATCAATTCATACATAAATGTTCATTGAGGAAAGGGTAAACATGTAAAATACTTCACTTACTATCACCCCTTTGAATGCTGAAGTTTCAAAGTGCAAGGGTCCATTATCATGACAATAGAGTTCATCAAGAATGAAAGGATATGATTTGTGAGAGGAGTTTGAATGATAAATAGTGTAAACCCTACTCGGTTTGCAAAAGCATCAAAATGCATCTCTATCAGGTACAGGGTCACTGCAAACAAAGGTATAGCTGAAAGATCCTATTGATAAACTTTGGCCATACTTATGCAATAAGCAGCCATTTACTTTTAACCCTTTACCTCATTTAAAAGCCTTTCAACCCCTTTGCAAACACAATAGACCCAGATTAGACAGCTCCTGTATGAGCCATCTGATCAGGGTCTGCTCAGATTGCTTCTGAAATCATAGATACAATTTTACAGTTTCTGCTATGTTAAAAAAATTCAGATAATCAATATTGATATGTCATTATTTCTTACTATAAAATATTTATGATTAACCAACTTGGTTATTCCGAACACCAATATTGAGTACTAACCTCAAGGTTTTTCAGTGGGTTGTACATGTCCAGCCCTCCATCCTCATCCCTCATGTCCTCCTCAGGCAACTCTGGCACGTCATCATCCAGCAAGTCCTGAAAATTTACTTATCTTATTATTTCCATTTTATCCTGTCACAGCTAAACACCAAACATTTCTAGAAAAGTTCTAGATGTACTGTAATTACTCTAAATATTCTGATACCCAATCCCCCCATCTCTCAACCAGTTTGTTACACTAAATATTCTTTTACCCAATCTCCCTTCTCTACTGGTTTGTTACCCTAAATATTCTGATACCCAACAGAGCTACAGATAAGGGTGCATACCCAGATACTAAAATCGTCATTTCTCCACCAAACCCTACACTGTGACTACTCTTTAGAATCGACTTGAACAGACGATTCTAAAAAGTAGTTACAGTATAGGGTTTGGTGGAGAAATAAAGGAGTTATTTTTGAAAATGTTTTAATTTACGCATCTTATCTGGAGCTCTGACCCAATTTCCTTTCTCCACTGGTTTGTTACCCTAAATAGTCTAATACCCCATCTCCCCCTATCTCAACCGGTTTGTTTCCCTAAATATTCAGATACCCAATCTCCCCTCTCAACCGATTTGTTACCTTAAATATTCTGATACCACATCTCCCCTCTACACCTGTTTGTAAAACTGAATAAGTCATGTTGGCACCATTTTGATAACTTTAAATTAGACTGACATAGCAGCAAATAGCGAAACCCTGAAGAAGCCATTTGATCTTGTCCCAAGTTTGTTTGTTTGAATATTAAGGGAAATTAGGGTAGATACCAGACCCAATTACTGATATATAAACCCTACAAGATATATCAAAGGAACACATGCTATGATTTTCTGACAATGGATGCTGAATTTATTGTTAGACTTGTGCCAAAGCCATAACATAAAATATCCTTTTAGGCATATGGAGATCAATACTTTTTACACATGGTATTCACAAGCAATCCGGAAACCCTGTACAAAACTGTTTTTAAAATACTCCATATCTAACCCTTTACTCCATGAACATTCATGTAAGAAATAATGAAACCATGGAAATTATCTGAATTTTCATAATAGTATATGAACATAAATATGGCACATGACCACAAAAAGTTTTGACAATGGTAGAAACTTTAGAATAAGATCTATATCATTTCATTAGCAAACAAAGCAGGCCCTGATCAAATGGCTCCTACAAGAGCCTTTTGATCTCGGTCTACTCTGTTTGCATATATGCCAAAAGGCATCTCTATGGACTAAAAGGTTAGTTTTTTAACAACTTACAGCTAACACCCCACAGTTACTGTAGAGTTTCTGGTAGTTGTTGTAAGCCTCCTCGAACTTTTCCTTCCTTTCTGTACTAAGCTCTCCCTTGGTCAGCAGAGTCTTCCTGTTCTGCTTCTCCATGTTCTTCAAGTTTTTATGGGCAGCTTCAAGATGTTTGCTCAAGGAGGAGTAGTAGTCACACAGCAATTTCTGACAGCCTTTCTGCCGTTCCCTAGGTAAAACCTGATGTAAAATATAAAATAAAAATAGGGTATTGAAGGCTTAATCATGCTGAAAAGATTTCTTATAAATGAACTGTGCAGACCTTGGTCAGAAAGTCAGTGCTGGAGCCATCTGAACAGGACCTATACTGTAAGCAAAAAAACAGTAAACTCAATTCCCACACTTGAATGTTAATGAAACACCATTAAAGGCTGTTGAAATTAATCTTGGCAAAATGTGGGCCAAGATCCAACAACTTCATATTTTTCAATCCATTACTTCATAAATACGCCTATCAAAGTATTTGCAAACCCAGAGCCTCTAGGAGATGTCTGATCAGGGTCTGCTCTGTTTGCTTATGGAATTATATAGATCTGATTCTACAGTTTCTGCCATGGCCAAATTTTCCTGTGTTCATGTGTCATTATAGCAAGAGCACCACATGCTCATCTGTTCCATTGTAGCCACTGTGATGGTGAACAATTGGGTTCATAAGATTTAAATGAATAGTAAAGAAGTAATATCAGATGGCAATGATGACAAAGATGACGACAACAATGAACCTATAACAATAGCTCGTAGTATTTTTTTCTTCGAAAAACAGACAAGGTGAATATGAACTAATTTATATTCATCATGTCATCATTTCTTACATAAGTATTCATGGAGTATAGGTTTAAATGAAAATTCATTGACATAGTGTTAATTATGTATTAATAATTTCAAAGGAATTTTGACAATAAACAAAAACTGTCGGATCAGATCTATTTAAGTTCATAAGCAAACAGAGCAGTCATGATCAGACAGCTCCTACAGGGGCCCTCTGATCTGGGTCTACATGAAAACATGCTTATATGAGGGAAAGTCTTAAGCAAAACAGAAACATGAACAGTTATTGGTCTATATCTTAATGCCTCAATTCAATACAATAACTTACTTTGCTTTTTGGTACATCAAGCATGAACTTATCTGCTAGAAGTCTGAAAAGTAAAAATTAAAATTATTAAAGGTTTGAAAGATGTTTCAATCATTTGTCAAACTCATATACTCTGAAACATTGGTTGTAAGCTGCAAAGCAGAAGAATAAGCCAATATAAACTATTTATAGCCGATTCCATCTAAAAGCGATCAAACATATACTAACAGTACTAGACAATCACCATTCATTTCTTCACCAAACCTCAAGCTGTAACCACACTTTAGAATCATCTCTTCAACATAGAGTCTGATGGTCACAACATAGAGTCTGATAGACAAGTTACTATGTTTATAATAATAGTATATCTGTGGATCTGCATGCGCTATTCTGAGTCTTTGATGATTGCAAAGTTTGAAAACACCCGAGTACCCTTGTGTTTTGTGAGGTTTTTTTTACCAGAAACCACAGCTATAAAGGCATTCTATAACCATTAACCCTTTCCCTCATATAACTTTTCCAAACATATGCAAACAGAGAGAAGAATTTAGCTAACAAATATTTGTGATGTTATTTTGTCTTACATGAATAACGGGGAAAGGGTTAACCCATTCTCGCATATTGACGCCTTTTGACGCTTCTGTAAAAGTCACTTTGTGAAACCATTGTGATAAATAGAGCATTTGCTCCTACGCTCCTACAGGAGCAAATGCTCTATTTATCACAGTGGTTTCAAACTACAAAATTAAAAAACAAGATGCGTTTGTGAAACACTATGCCCCCTCGATATGATATTTGACCCTGATGGATGACCTTGATCTTGACACCCCTCAAACTGTGCAGCTTCATAGGGTACACATGTATACCAAATATCAAGTCTGTATCTCTACTGGTTCAAAAGTTATGGCCAATGTTAAAGTTGGTGACCTTTGACCATGAAGGATGACCTTGACATGTCACCCCTCAAACTGTGCGGCTTCATGAGATACACATGCATACCAGTATCAAGGCTGTATATCTACTAATTCAAACGTTATGGCCAATGTTAATGTTGGTGACCTTTGACCTTTGAAGATGACCATGACCTTGACATGTCACCCCTCAAACTGTGCAGCCAAATGAGAAACACATGTATACCAACTATCAAGTCTGTATCTCTACTGGTTCAAAGTTATGGCCAATAAGTCGGTGACCTTTGACCCTGAAAGATGACCTTGACCTTGACATGTCACCCCAAACTGTGCAACTTCATGAGATACACATGTATACCAAATGTTAAGTTTGTATCTCTACTTGTTCAAAAGTTATGGCCAATGTTAAAGTCAGTGACCTTTGACCCTGAAAGATGACCTTGACCTTGACATGTCACCCCCAAACTGTGCAGCTTCATGAGATACACATGCATACCAAATGTCAAATCTGTATCTACAGGTTCAAAAGTTATGGCCAATGTTAAAGTCGGTGACCTTTGACCCTTAAAGATGAACTTTACCTTGACATGTTGCCCCACAAAATGTGCAGCTTCATGAGATACACATGCATACTAAATATCAAGACTCTATCTCTATTGGTTCAAAATTTATGGCCAATTTGAAGTTGGTGACCTTTGACCCTGAAGGATGACCTTGACATGTCACCCCTCAAACTGTGCAGCTTCATGAGATACACAAGCATGCCACATATCTATCTCTATCTGGTCCACAAGTTATGGCCAATGTTAAAGTCAGTGATTTGACCCATATATTTGACCTCTGACCTTGAAGGATGACCTTGACATTGACATGTCACCCCTCAAAATGTGCGGCTTTATGAGATGCATATGCATGCAATATATCAAGTCACTAGCTGTACTGGTGTAACATGGTGAAAAAGTTGTGACTCGACTGGCACTCGAACCCAGGGCCTCTGGCTTACCATGCCAACACTCTACCGACTGAGCTACCAAGCCACACAGTAAAGCCTATCAACTTATTTCACAATAATCTCTACCCGGCTACACACACCCCCTCTACACAAGAATTTGTCCCGAATTCTTACTAAAGAACACGTCAAGAGTTTCTTACTATTACTGTTTATCTTCATATATCTCAACCAATGGGTTATTTACGTTGGGCGCCAAAATGTAACATGGTGAAAAAGTTGTGACTCGACTGGGACTCGAACCCAGGGCCTCTGGCTTACCATGCCAACACTCTACCGACTGAGCTACCAAGCCACACAGTAAAGCCTATCAACTTATTTCACCATAATCTCTACCCGGCTACACTGGCTCAAAAGTTATGACCAATGTTAAAGTTACAGACAACGAAACAGACAATTTGACCTTTGACCCTGAAGGATGACCTTGACCTTGACATGTCACCCTTCAAAATGTGCAGCTTCATGAGATACACAAGCATGCCAAATATCAAGTCTCTATCTCTACTGGTCCAAACGTTATGGCCAATGTTAAAGTCAGTGATTTGACCCATATATTTGACCTCTGACCTTGAAGGATGACCTTGACCTTGACATGTCACCCCTCAAAATGTGTGGCTTTATGAGATACATGTGCATGCCTAATATCAAGTCTCTATCTGTACTGGCTCAAAAGTTATGACCAATGTTAAAGTTGCGTTTAAGTTACAGACAAAGAAACAGACAATTTGACCTTTGACCTTTGACTATCAAGTCTCTATCTCTACTGGTCCAATAGTTATGGCCAATGTTAAAGTCCGTGATTTGACCCATATATTTGACCTCTGACCTTGAAGCATGACCTTGACCTTGACATGTCACCGCTCAAAATGTGCGGCTTAATGAGATACATATGCATGCAAAATACCAAGTCTCTATCTGTACTGGCTCAAAAGTTATGACCAATGTTAAAGTTGCTGACAAACAAACAGACAGACAAACAGACAGGGCAAAAACAATATGCCCCCCAGATCAGATCTGGGGGGCATAAAAATCCTTTTCTCTAGTTAATGCTCCTTTTCGGTAGATTTATTAGAAGAGGTTGGGTCTAAAAATAGCCTAAGTGGGTTAATAGCTCATGCATGGAGATACCTACCTGTTTTTCCTTGACAACAGCCCTGCATAGTCGTCACCACAGTGTTTACAGAAGCTCATAAGGATAGAGAGATTGTTGTGTTCCTCTTTGTCATTGTTGATGAGATATGCCAGCTGACCAGCCAGTATAGGCAGACCAATCTTCTCCTTGAACAGCCCCACAGCCACCAGCTCAGCAAAGAACCGCAGGTCAACACGGTACTTACTAGGGTTAGCTATCTGAAAAAGGACATAATATTGTAGCATCCGCGATGCACTCATGTACGTCGACTTCTGACCCCAGAGACAGAGGATGAAATACACTGTGCATCGTGTTGTCATTCCAGTTTCACTTGCTAGAAAGCTGTATCTTTTCTTACTTGACTTGGCACATGCATGTTTAATCCTCATATTTATTTGTTTAGCTGAAGTGCTCTCGATTTTAGGGCCTAGTATGTGAGATGCTACAGCATAATGTCCGCCATCTTGGTTGCTACAGTGATGCATTGTGGGTTGTTTACTATAGAAATAACGCTCAAAGCAGACAGAATTACCATAGCTATGCCAAAAAGAAAGGCTCAAGATATCTATTTCCCTATGGTACATATTTATTTTGGGATTTTGTTGGCGATTTTCCATGATCAAACTAGTTTGTAATATTTTCAAACAGTATAACGTAGTTCTTCATATGTAACCGGAGGCTGAATGTTTTCACGCGCGTTACCTAGCATTTCCAACCACCAACCAGTATTTGACTGTTCATCCACTTGATCAGCCCGTCAAAACTTGACGGTTTCCAGTCAGTTTTGACGGGGACGAATCACGTGACCTTTTCCAACCCTCTTTTTGTCAGTTTCCTACCACTTTTTGACGGGGAATCTGAGCGCGAGTATAAAAGAGCCGGATTTTTGGCTGGAAATCAGAGTTGGAGAGTTAGAATCAGAGAGTTGAGGGAGTTTAGCTAGGGTCAAGAACTACGCTAGCCTGTTTCAGAAATATACATTCTAATGGTGCGCAATTTCGACTGATCTATAGAATAAATGCAGATCTTGGCATTTTACAGATTTAAAGCTTTATTCGAATTACGCGGTTTTGCAACTTATTTATAAAATACTTTGGTCGCTGACGTTGTGCTGTAGCTACCGATCCACCACCTAGATTTATATCATTAAGACTGAGATTGACATAAGCAGATCGATTGGATCTTGATCCATTGATAAATTCACTTACAAGAGCTATTTGCAAGAGGTTTGCCGTGTGTGGTGTTTACTAGGCCCATAGTATGATAAGTTGTTTGAGTTCGATCGTATGTATCTATTTGTGGAAGAATCTAGAGAATTCTGAATAACAATCACCAGAATATTTTAAATTGATATCGTCTTGATTTATTTATATTTTATCCCCTCACGTTAACCAACGTCCATAGCTGGGCGTAACATTTATGGTGGCAGAGTGGTGGGATTTGGTATTTTAACCAGATCCAGCGATACGAACCTATCTTTTGAATATCTTAAGTAAATTAGTAACAGTTTACGCTACCAATAGTAATCATGCACAGCCCAAGATCCGTTGATAGTGAGGGTGTAATTTCCTTCAAACCAGTTACCCGTTCGCCACGCAACTCACATAGTGAACTGTCCAGCCCTTATCACTCACCCAAGGGAAGACCCAGTGAATCAACTATACACGAGAGACCGATCTCGCCGGAGATCATTGTTCAAAGGCAAAGTCCAAGACATAGTTCTGCGCATACACATTTAAATCAGTCCACAACACATGAGCACATGGCAAGAAGTCAGACCAGTACACAGCTTGATTTAGGTGACAAACAGAATGATACGACAGGAAACTACAACACAGAAGTAGCCAGTATTCTGTCCAATATAACAGATGTACTCACCCAGATGAGCAGTCAGTTAAATTCCTTAAAATCCAGTCAAAAGAATACACACAACGTGAATCCAGATACACAAAACACACACC
This sequence comes from Azorinus chamasolen, assembly GCA_963576725.1. Taxonomy (NCBI): domain Eukaryota; kingdom Metazoa; phylum Mollusca; class Bivalvia; order Cardiida; family Solecurtidae; genus Azorinus; species Azorinus chamasolen. Next base: position 691,793 of record OY755244.1, read on the forward strand.
ATAATCAACATGCTGATAGAGTGACGTCATACAGCTCACGTAATAGTGACGTAGCCACATTCCAGACTAGGAATTACCCAATTTACTCTAATAAAAGCCCCAGGGTTTCATGTAGAGATACCATTCATAGTATAGATATGCAAGCTTCAGAAAGGGCACGTCAGTCTCCCCCAACACAGGCACCAAACAGAGTTTATCACAACCAGACACAAGAAATGAATACATGTGTAGACCCTGACAATTACAGACATATTGCACATAATATACCAAACAAGCACCCATGCCAATATTATGCCAATGCATCTTTAGGGACAAGACAGGTACCATCAGCAATGTCGGATCCAGATCAAAACACTCGAAACAACAACAGTGTAGACTTAGATCCAGCAGTGCAAGCCAGATATAGGTCAGATAGTGTGGCACTCCAACCCCAAGAGTACAATGAAAGGGTTTTGACCAAACAACTTAGTAGACCCAAACGGTTAAATGATTTGGGAGGCATCAAGATCAGTCCATTCACTGGCGATGAAGAGTGGCGTGTTTGGCATGCGAGGTTCGAAACCATCACTCAAAGGTTTGGACTGACAGAAGATGAAAAGCTAGACCACCTTCTACCAAGAATAGAGGGCAAAGCAGCAGAATTTGTTTTCACCCAGCTACCTTCAAGCTTTCTGTCTAGTTACAAACAAGTTGCACATGAACTTGACTGTAGATATAGAGTGATTGAGACACCTAGGTCATTTGCAGCCAAATTCAGTCGTAGGACCCAGAGGGTAGGCGAAACCGCTGAACAGTATGCCGCTGATTTGAAAGTCTTATACGACAAGGCCCATGGGTACAGAGACAGACAAACACGAGAAGAAGACCTAGTAAGAAAGTTCTTGGATGGTCTGAGAGACGACGATGTAAGGTTCGAGGTCGAATATCACAAAGAACCAACAACAATAGACGAGGCTGTTTTTCATGTGGTGAACCTGCTTCAAACCCGTAGAAGAGATTTTCATGACAGACGCCAAAGAGAGAGCACAAGGCGGCTAGAGGATGAAAGAACTTATAGCAAGGATAAAGGGCAACATGAGACACCCTCTAATCAAGAGAACCACCTTGACACCAGTTATAAGAGAAATGATTGCGCCAAAGTCAAAGAATCAAAAGGTTTAGAAGAAATCCTCGAGAAAATATTAAAGAAGCTAGACAACATTGAAGAGAGTAAGCTGATATCCACAGAGAAGCAAGCTGGCGACAGAAGGAAAATGGTTGAATGCTTCAACTGCAGAAAAATGGGTCACTTTGCTCGTGACTGCCCCGAAAGACAACATAAGAGACAGAGGCCGACTGGGGAGCAGTTTGCAAAGCAAAATGATTACAGTGACCAAAAGAATAATTTAAACTACAGGGGACCGGCTCTTGCGGCCAAAGAGAGGTCCAATTAAGCAGCAATGAAGAAGGCCAAGCATGTGGTACAAGTAGAGAAGAATCACACATTGACGTAGGTGTTGATGGCAACACAGGTAAACTACCAAAGAAGGAGCTTGGTGATGGGATATACATAAGAGGAGTCATAGAAGGTATACCGGTGGTATTCACCACAGACACTGGGGCTTCTAGGACAGTGATATCTACAAGGGTATACGACAAAATACCTGAAAACAGAAGGCCATTATTACGGAAGTCTGTTTGCTTAAAGGGAGCCGGCGGGTTGCCTATTAAGGAGAAAGGGAAGGCCGAGTTCACACTGGGACTGGGTTCAACCTTAGAGATCGTCAGGGAGGCTATAGTAGACGAAATAGAGGATGACGTTCTGCTGGGGTATGACGTCTTGGGCGGGAATGGGAAGGCAGTAGATATTCTTCTTAGTAGGAACAAAGTAATTTTCGGCGGGGTCGAAATACCGTGCTTTCAGATTAGCAAGGGAGGAAAGACTAGAAAGGTAGTAATGGCAGATGACTTCAACATCCCAGCACTTAGCGAGACGGTAGTGGATGTTTATGTTGACCGGAATGAGGGTGACGAGGATCGCCGAGCAGACTATCTCCTGGAGCCAACAGACAATTTTACAGAAGCATACCCTCTATTAATGGCAACAACCCTTGTCAACATCAATGCTGCACCCACATGCAAAGCAAGACTGCTAAACCCATTCTCCACCGATATACAGCTAAAACAAGATACGGAGGTTGGAAAGGCGGAGCGGGTAGAACGGATAGTGAGCGTCTTCACAAAGGAAGAGAGCAAGGATGACGACAGGCGCAATATCCGTAGAGTGGCAATGACGCCAAAGGAAGCTGCAACAGAAGAAAACCCACCCGAATTGGGAAGGGAAACAGATGTACCAGCACACTTACATGCCTTGTGTGAACGGTCCACTAAGGGGAATGGTAGTTATGAGCGGCAAGTGGTAGCCAGACTCCTGATAAAATACAAGGATACCTTCTTCAAGGATGAGTGGGACATTGGTGTCCATCACAACAGGCTAAAACCGTATGCAGGACGGCACCCTCCACGATTGGCACCTAAGAAGTTGTGTTCCGACCGAGTCGTGACATCCCACTAAGGACATTTTACGCGAAGTACCAATCATTCATCTCGAACTGTGATAAAAATTTTACGAAATTGCGCATTAAGAAAGTACATTTGTGTATAACTACATTGTGTGAACATTTAATCGCGTTACAAATAGATGTACAGTAATAGTGTACAATATAAGACTGTAGTGATATCGTGAAGTACGCAGTGGCTGAAGCCAATATCTATGGACGCGATGTTAACACTGATGTTACTATCTGTATCAGAAACGTTACACATATATCCAGTGATAGACACTATTTTAGGAAAATTGACAACCCAGCGTTGTGATAAAATATTCAAATATTTATGACGCATAGTTGTGATGCTATTTTTAACTCATTATATTAAGTATGGTGTAAAGCCATGCTTAATTTTCATTTCTGAATAGCACGGTGTCAGCTCGAAAATTTCAGTATTAAATACAGCTGCTTAATCGAAGGTTATTTGGCACATGGATGCACTTGCTATTCAGAAATAATGAGTATTGCAATCTTAATTAGCCTGTAACCATGGCACTTTTGCAACTACAGTCAAACTTGTATTAAGAGACCACCCAAGGGACGGTCAAAAAGTGGTCTCTTAATAAAACGGTCTCCTAATACAAAACCCCATCAAGTGTAGTAAAGAAAACATGTACATGTACATGTGTACTTAAACATGCAAATTTTTTCTTTTCAGTTTGCAATGTTAATTTATATACATGTATATGTGCCTGCAGATGTATGTAATAAAGCATAAAAATATTTCACGTTTGTTATTTCTGAGATTAAAGAGATACCATTTTATTGTTTGATTTGGTTTATTCATCAAAAATATGTACAGCATATGTATCCCTACCTTTAACCAAATTAGCAGTTTAAATGTCTGAATTTGACTCCCAGCTCATTCCAGCTGGGAACCAAATAAAGGCCTTAAATGTTAAGGGTTAACACTTTCCCTGTCTTATTTCTGAATGAAATTAAAACAAATTAACAAAATATCAGTCACTTCTTTCATACAAATTACTTAAAGAAATCACTGATTTTGGTTTGTTTGTTTTCAAACTCTGCCCTGCTGCTTGTAAACATGCTTTCCAGGCTCATTATACTCTTTAACCAATGGCCTTTTCCCTTATGCAATGCAAATCTTACGTGTGAAAACTGACAACTATTAAATCGTATACATGCCGCCATGAATGTAATACACACAGCTGATTACCGGCTCGTATCATGCCCTAATAGCAAGGGAACCAGTAAAATCTTAACTGCATAACTTTCGTTACAAATTAATTGTGTGTATAATTGAGATGCGCGTGCACTGAATTTTTTCACTGTCAAAGCCACGAAAGTTTGCACTTTAATTATGAAAAACAAACATCATTAGAAATCGAAACCCATTACTCAGCGCGGGGTTGGAGGTTATATGCTAATGCAGAAAAGGGTGTGCACTCTTTGACCAATCAAATGAAATTTAAACCCCAAATAAATCACATGCGACATCACATGTGACCTTTCATTTTCTGAAAACAGTGACAGCCATATTTATTGTTTTACACAGCAGGTTTAATCGGATTAGGGGTTTGACAGGCCCAGAGGCAATTACATCCTGTCAACAAACTTGTTTTATGAAATATATGCTTGGTTGTTTGAAATTATTTGCTAAATGAACCTTAAATTCGGACATTGTTCGACCTTACTCGCTAAGAAATGTTAAGAGCACGGAGACTAACGGAGTTTACCGAGTGGAACACGTACATGTTTTGTGTTGAGAACATGTCAAATTTAGCCGTGACAGGTAAGTTTCTCGAACAGTCAGTCGAATAAAGGTGTGAATGCGATTGCTTGTCATGACAATATATAATTGGCCGCTTAACAAAACAGCAATTATCGTAGGGACAGGTATTTGGCGGTCGCTGGTCGCGTTAGACGAAGGTCGCTTAGTACAAGTTAAATATAGAGCAAAACTTCACGGGAGGACCTGAAAGTGGTCGCTTAGGGCAATTGGTCGCTTAATACACGTGGTCGCTCATGCAAGTTTGACTGTACATAGGTTAAATTTTCCTTGAGAGGTAATTTTACAGAGACGTTTTACTGTAATAGGTTGTTTGATTAATGTTCTGTGATATTGCAGATAGGGAATTTGTCCTATACTTTTCAGTGTCTATAGGATAGGAGCCGAGGACAATGGAATCTACCTCTTGAGAATTTGTTCATAAAGTTAACCGTGTCAATGCATTACGTCTTGACACATTACTTTATGGGAAGCCGGACAGAGGCGGCAACTTTCACATTTACTTGTTGAGTATTCTTCTTATAAAGCAAGATTGTTTAAATTTTAAAGATTGTTATTATAGTTAAAAGTTACAAGGTTACAGGTACAAAAATCTTTAATTTGTGATAAATACTTTGCATGTGGTATCGTAAAAGATACAGCTGAACAGCTAAACTTTATTGTTATAAGTACCGTTCTTTATGTTTAGAATTGTAGGCAGCGGGAGCTTTGCCTATCAAAGAGGGGGGTAATGTAGCATCCGCGATGCACTCATGTACGTCGACTTCTGACCCCAGAGACAGAGGATGAAATACACTGTGCATCGTGTTGTCATTCCAGTTTCACTTGCTAGAAAGCTGTATCTTTTCTTACTTGACTTGGCACATGCATGTTTAATCCTCATATTTATTTGTTTAGCTGAAGTGCTCTCGATTTTAGGGCCTAGTATGTGAGATGCTACAGCATAATGTCCGCCATCTTGGTTGCTACAGTGATGCATTGTGGGTTGTTTACTATAGAAATAACGCTCAAAGCAGACAGAATTACCATAGCTATGCCAAAAAGAAAGGCTCAAGATATCTATTTCCCTATGGTACATATTTATTTTGGGATTTTGTTGGCGATTTTCCATGATCAAACTAGTTTGTAATATTTTCAAACAGTATAACGTAGTTCTTCATATGTAACCGGAGGCTGAATGTTTTCACGCGCGTTACCTAGCATTTCCAACCACCAACCAGTATTTGACTGTTCATCCACTTGATCAGCCCGTCAAAACTTGACGGTTTCCAGTCAGTTTTGACGGGGACGAATCACGTGACCTTTGCCAACCCTCTTTTTGTCAGTTTCCTACCACTTTTTGACGGGGAATCTGAGCGCGAGTATAAAAGAGCCGGATTTTTGGCTGGAAATCAGAGTTGGAGAGTTAGAATCAGAGAGTTGAGGGAGTTTAGCTAGGGTCAAGAACTACGCTAGCCTGTTTCAGAAATATACATTCTAATGGTGCGCATTTTAAGGCATACGAATAGAACATAGATGAAAGCATTTCATTTTATGACAGAATTTCGACTGATCTATAGAATAAATGCAGATCTTGGCATTTTACAGATTTAAAGCTTTATTCGAATTACGCAGTTTTGCAACTTATTTATAAAATACTTTGGTCGCTGACGTTGTGCTGTAGCTACCGATCCACCACCTAGATTTATATCATTAAGACTGAGATTGACATAAGCAGATCGATTGGATCTTGATCCATTGATAAATTCACTTACAAGAGCTATTTGCAAGAGGTTTGCCGTGTGTGGTGTTTACTAGGCCCATAGTATGATAAGTTGTTTGAGTCGATCGTATGTATCTATTTGTGGAAGAATCTAGAGAATTCTGAATAACAATCACCAGAATATTTTAAATTGATATCGTCTTGATTTATTTATATTTTATCCCCTCACGTTAACCAACGTCCATAGCTGGGCGTAACAATATTCTACAATTAAACCTCTCTTAAGTGATCACTTGATAAAAGTTAAACTGCAGGTCTTTAAGATAGGTGGCAGGTTAATGCAGGGCAAAAGTAATGCAATAAGCTCCCACAGGAGGTTTCTAAGCTCCCACAGGAGGTTTCTGAATTTGCTTTTTTCCTACAATAAGATGTCACCTGCTTCTGTGGAATCCTATATTTAATTGATGGTTGATTTACCCTTTATCTGATGAATATTCATACACAATAAAGCAGTGGAAAATATATCAAGTTGAAATGAAGTATGGCATGCCTTTAGACCTCTGATAAAATTACTTTGACCACATAAGCAAACTAATATGTGGAACATGAAGTTGAAATAAATTTAGGAAAAAACTTTTCATCTTGACCTTTAATCCTTCAAACATTTTGTCCTTCACATAGTGAAACTAATTCATGTATACCCTATTTGATACAGCTACTTGCCTTGTCGTCCTTTTTGGTGGGGAAGTATTTCTGCCAGTTTTCCAGCAGACAGGGGGCAAAGTCAGCATACCTCTGGTGAATAATACTACACAGGTGGACAGCACAACCAATGTCTGACATCTTTAGTTTGGCTTCAGTAATGGCTGCAGCCTAGAAACACCAAATAAAGTTACAGACCAATCTAAGAACATGGATAAACCCATATTCTAGAAACTGCCACTTCACAGTAAGTGGATGGCATTTTTTTGCTGGAAAAGTTTCTCAGTTTTCAAATGGTTTCTAAAAGGTAGTACAACTTATTTTCTGACTTGGCTGTATATAGCAAAATAAATTTCTACCACAGATTTGACATATACTTACTGCCTCTCCAATGTACTTAGTCAGGTTTAAACTGTTGAAGTCTTTGGTTAAGCTTTCCTTTTGAGATTCACTCAGCAATTTCTACAAGAAGAACAAGTCTTCATTAAAAAGTATAACTTCAATAGAACCTGTCCTAAGCGACCATTCATTTATTGAACATAGGAGTCTAAAGCCGATGGTAGCATAATGCAGGGCAAAAGTAATGCAGAAAGCTCCTATAGGACTTTTGACCTGCATTACGCTACCACCTGCCTTACAGACCCATAATTAGACCTCTTTTTGATGGTCGCTGAAGAAGGGTTCTACTGTAATCTACATAAAAAATTGGAATATATGAAGTTTAAGACTGTATTAGCCCTATACCTGATAGAGATGCCTTTTCATGCTTTTGCAAACACAGTAAATCCAGGTCATGTGGGACCTGTAGGAGAAATCTAACCAGTGTCTGCTCTGTTTGCTTATGTAATAATAAAGATCTGATTCTAAAGATTTCTGCTATGGCCAAAAAGTCCCATGTATGCTATCACAAAAATTTAACTAATAGAATTAATATTCATCATTGGACATTCATCAGGTAACTGGTTAAAACTTTGAATTTATACAATATATTATTGTCTTGCTTAAATCATCACTAACCTAATATCCTCAACTGACCTAAACAGGAGCTGTCCAATCTGGGTCAACTCTGTTTACAAAGACATTAAAGGACATTTATATGAGAGAAAGGGTTAATCCTTTCTACTAACAGGATACATTAACGCTTTACCTGATAAATATGTATAAGGAATATCTGAAATCATGACCATTTATATGCTGTACATTAACACAGGAACTTTTCATTTTTTGCCTTGGCAGAAACTGCAACATCAGATCTATACAATTTCATATAAAGCAAACAGAGAAGACACTGATCAGATAGCTCCTACAGTATGCCGTCTGATATACTCTATACACTGTTTGCATCGACTTCAAAATGTGTCTCAGACTATCTGTATACAATAATAAAATCAGTTCTTCACTAGTACATTGTGACACTTAGTTCAATGTAAAATATGAACATTTTTACAATATTAAAGTGAAACTGAGATCATCTTTGCACAGTTCTATTTTACTATAGATGAAATGCTCAGTATTCGAAATCTCATCAAGATCAAAACTGTTTGATTTTCTGATAGCATTTATGAAAGAAAAAGCGGGATGGGTGTTAAGTATATGCCAATGTATGTAATAAAGAGTTAAAGATAAATATAATGTAAGCCATACCAGTTTCTTAACAAATGCTGTATTTTTCTTCAAGCTGGAGTCAAGTTTGCTGAAGAAGGAATCCTCTGGTCTGTACTCTGTTAATTAAAACAGAAAAACTCAGTTGTATACTTAACCTCGAAAAGCAGAGTTTGGTGGAAAAATGATAATTTTACAATTTGAAATATGCTGTTTTTTTCTATGGTTTTGACCACTGCAAAGGAATGTGGCATTGAATTGGGGTAAACATTATTTCTCAATTAACAGAAATAATAGCATTACAAACTATACAGACCTTGATCAGACACTACATTCCAGAACTGGTTAAGTTCTACTCTGTTTGCAAAAGTTGAATATGTCCCAGTTAATTCTTTTCTGATCACCAGTGACATCAACTGCCAGCAAGCATATTTATATGTACACCTGTGAATTTATCATCAATACTAACCAGATACTCTGCATTAGAAAATTTATCACATAATTCATTCAAACAAGTATACAAATCTTAACCTGATTTGAATGCTTTCTTCAAAACAATATAATTTTATTACAACAAAATATCAACTGAACATTTGATTAGAAATTTGTCCATGAACATGGATGCCCTCCTGTATAAGTGAGAAGCCATGGTAGGGTCCATGCCATGAGCTATTATACCAAATATCAAAACAATACCCTAGATGTGCAAGTTCACATAATGATCAATGACTGATATCTACCATTGGACATTACAGTAAAAACTCTATACTACGAACACTCAAATATGTAGCATTATTGATCTTTAACACAGGTGGTAGCTTAAGGCAGGGTGAAAGTTATGCAGAAAGCTCCTCTAGGAGCTTTCTGCATGACTTTCACTCTGCATTAAGCAGCCACCTGCTAAATAAATTCTTTATTACTAAAATTTCATAGTATCAAGTTTTTACTGTACTTCCAAGTTTGGTGAAAACTACACAAATGCTTCTCAAGTTAAAAGCAGATAATTTTGCAAGATACTGCCTGTCCACATGCATATCTCCCCCATCCCACCCTCATCCCAACTGGTGAATACATAATTATTCTCATCAGTGGACGGACATTTAAAAAGGGTGATACAAAAACTAGTGGATGGACTGACAAGGGCAAATCTAAATGCTCCCATCTTTTTTTCAGAAAAGGTGGCATACAAACATGGAATAAAATGAAACAACAATAATAATCAAATAACTTATATTAAGCCCGAACTTGCACTCCTTATTGCACTATAGCAAATCTAACTTAGCAGGGCCAAAAGTTATAAAACATTCTGCTTGAGTCTGAGTTCTATCTCAAGCATCTGGCCTAATGCCTATAAAAACTTTTGGGAGTCCGAGTACAAAATCATACTCAAGCTCCAGATCGGTCAGAATTTGATGCAGTCAAAATCTGACCAATCTGATGCTTGAGTTTGATTTCAGGCTATATATACCCTAAATTGCGCAAGTTTTAGTCAAAATATGACTGGGATAATGCTTGAGAACGAAATCGTTTTATAGGCACCAGGCCTGATTGGTCAGATTTTGAGCAAGTTTAGAATGAGGTTTTATAACCATAGGGCCTGATCGGTACTAAAGAGTCCTTTTTCTGATTTTTTTTCTGTGCATTCTATTCCCAAATTATTGTCACAACAAAAACAAACCAAAAAAACTTTTGTTTTATATCAATATCAAATCCTTTTAAACTATGTGTGAATTCCTGATCACCATTGCAACAATTTGAATCCAGTGAGATCCCATGTAACTTGGTATCTCATCAGTATGTAATCTGTTGGACCCTGTGATACTCCTCAGGGGAAAAAACACAGAAAAGGATACTGATAGAATTGAAACGGACGAAAGTATTTAGAGACATAAGGCTAAAACATGACACAAGAAGACAAGTGGGGGCTCATTTAACAAACCTCATCATCTTACCATTATATGTGTAACCTAGTAAGTATTAACATCATTAGTTGTATGCACAATGGTTCAATTAACCCTTTCCTGTATATATCTTTGCAAACAGAGCAGACCCAGATCAGAAGGCTGTATCTGGGTCTACTCTGTGTGTAAAGCATTAAAGTGAATCTTCTGCAGCAGTTTTTTTAACGTTTGGAATATATTCAATACATTCAATACAATACAGTTTGAATTTACATACTCTAATTCAAAATATTTCTGAATAAGTTCATACTACAAGATTTTGTACATCTTTTTGGATGTTTCATTAAAGATAATAATAGTTGAAATAACTTACACTACTACTACAGTTCTACATTGTATTCCATATGTTTGCTCTTGACAACATGACACGAATTCTGAGACTAGATGAACCCAATCTACATATTAGTAAATTTGCGATAATCTTTTCAAACCCTTTCATTCAGGTTGAGAAGCAGTGTAACTCGGTGTCCAGTCCAGATCTAACAGCATGACACATTAACCCATTCCCTCATATAAACTTTTTTTCACACATTTGCAAACAGAGTAGACCCAGATCAGATGGCTTCTATAGGAGTCGTCGGATAAGGGTCTATTTCTTTACTTTCTAAAATGGCTACAATGTTCCACCTCCCATATTTCATTATTACTGTTTTATAGGTACTGAAACTGGGAATAAACACAGAACAGGGAAAGGGTTAATAGCTTTTGAATAAAGGTAGTTCATTATTGTTGAGAATATAAGCAGACAACAAATTTTCCACAAAAGTTACTTAGTAGTTTAAATATTAACCCCTTGAACGCTTAAAGTTCAATGTAGCATTGTCCTTCATTCTTTAATATTTACATTCGCCCTGCAACGTCCTTATATAACCTTATTCTAAAAAGAAAGTTGCATTTTCCCATGAACGTTCATTTCAATACCGAATCCGTTGAAATATGAGAAATACAATGGAATATAAATATAAGAAATAAATGACGTGCTCCCGGTGTTCATGAGGTTATGAAACGCATAGCTTTACGAGCAAAGATTCACGTGAAGCCCTTCGGGCTTCACTAACTTTGCTCGTAAAGCTATGCGTTGCATAACCTCATGAACACCGGGAGCACGTCATTCATTTCTTAAATAAGAGTTGAATGGTCCATCGGTGTTTTAATGATTTAAATTCAGAATCAAACATTATTATTTATATCAAACATTATTATTTGCAAGAGTATTTTGAATCACAAACCGAACAGATGTTGCTTGGGTCAATAGTAACTTACCATCAGCATTGAGATTTTTCTCTCTTAGCTTCATCTTCTCTTCATTTCTGGACACTGATTCTGCTATAAAGTCCTGAATGCTTTTCTGTGTAAAAACACAAGTGTATAACCAATGTGTTATTCAAATAAATTTAACCAATAAAATATCATTTACATCAATATTTTACTGCCATGAATGAATCTGTGATCACCAGAGCTGCAGATATATTAAAGGAGTATTAAGCCATTACCTCATAGGCTATTTTTAGACCCAACCCTCTTTGAATAAATATACCGAAAAGGAGCATTTACTAGAGAAAAGGAAAACTGCATAGTTATAAAATCATTGTGATAAACAGAGCATTTGCTCTTAAGGAGCAAATACTCTATTTATCACAATGGTTTCAAAAAGGTGTCAAAAGGCGTCAATATGAGGGAATGAGTTATTTAAAGGAATCGAGGTAATATATTTTCTATATTTTTTCTGCTAATTCCTATATTGTTGGTACTCATTAGAATTGCCTGTTTGGGGCAATTCTAATGAGTATTCAAAAAGTAGAGTCTGCCCAAGAAATAGCAGATCTAGATAGATTAGTGCTCTTTCTCTGCAGCTCTGGGACATCAACTGCAAACATTTTGGATCCAGATAAGATGCACAGTAACTCTGTATCTCATTAGGGCCCTACCTGTTTTACACTCTATTTGCATGCATGAAGAGACAGCAGGTTTTTTTCCCAGTTCTGGGGGGAAAAGGGTCCAGGCCAATAGCCGGGGGAAAATTGTAGCCTGGACAACCAAATGGTGAATTTTCATTGAATGATGTATAATCTACAGTCTAACAGCGATACTACGAATCGGGACCGAGTCGGCCCGATTTTTCGTAGTTTCACATTAATGCATCTTTAGGATCGAAATAACTTCCACAAACCTCTTCTTGGTTTCGTAGTGAATGCATACACATACCATACATCGATTTCGTATTGGTCATTATATGTAATGATATTGTTCCAATTTACTGTTGCATAATAAAGATATTTCTGTACATGTTTGTGTTACAGTATATTGGCGATATTTCGAGCACCATCGGGAATCGGCAAAAACCTCGGATTATCGCGATGCTCGAAAGAACCGAGAGCATTTTATGTCATTTCCTAAGACCATTGTTTGACGACGACAGGAAGCGTATTTCTTCACAGTAAACTTTCTTAACATTATCATAAACTTCAATGCATATATAATTCATCGATTCTTTCCTTATATAAGTGATAACGGAAAACACCATTCACATCTGCGACCGAAGTTTCACTATAATTTGTATGGACCCTTCACAATAAACTCAAAACTTTGTTTCAAACCATTTAGACATATCCCTAGAACAGTCGTAGCGTTATGTCGTTTATTTTACATAATTTTCCATTTGTGGACATTAATTTAGTTGTTGGTGCTGAGTTGGGTGCACAAACAAACATTATCGCTTCGTTCCCATGCTGTTTCGTAGTTAGGAAAATCAGGGCGAGTGACCCAATTAATTAATAATTGGAACACTCGGCTTTTTCCGCCTGCAATAGTTATTCTCATTCATCTCTCGTAGCAAGAGTTTGCATGAACGAGACTGTCTAAAAGTACCAAACATATTGCGAATTTCAAAGTATTACACGAAAAGCACTGCACTATTTCAAAATTTAAAGCAGAAAGACGTTATACGACACACTTTCAGCTGTAACGAAAAATCACCACACATTTGTGAACGTATGCAAATTATGATTGTGACTCTTTGTTTATTAGACTTTAGTCTATTAAATTCTCATCATTATTTACTCCAAAGTAAAGTATGCATTCAATGAATGTGTTAATCACACATTTGGAAGATCTACTGCCCCATAGACAGATCTTTCAAAAGGTTACGACAGGGTATCAAGAAGGTGTGAATAATTACCTCGAAGGTGGGAAAACACTGTGCTCGAATTAAACAATCAATAAAGGGAACCAGAATGATTCGCGGGACCAGCACACATGCTCGAATTTTCGGATTATCGCTATTTGGATTAATGCAGGTATTTTCAATGAGATTTGATAGAATTTGAGCCGGGACCTCAAAATTCCCTCAGAATAGGCGGGTGTCTCGGAAAAACGAGAGTCGAAATAACGCCGTTATACTGTATATTTAATATATTGTCACATTCTCGCTTACTACAGTGTATATTTATGATTTTGTATCACACACCTCATGCAAGAGGTAGTCAAATTATTTGTGTAATGTCATATGCCAGTGCATAACGGGTTATGTAAAAAACACGAACCGTGCAATGCCAGCTAACAAAACTATAGGTAGGAGGGAGTAAACGAAACATTTCCAAATATTCTGTTCGTTCTTTTTCACCAAATCATATTCTGTGACTACTCTTTCGAATTTGGTGACAGCATAAGGATTTTAGTATTTAAATGCTCCCTTTAACTAGAGACCTGAACTCGAAATTTCTAGCAATCCATCAGGGTTATGTAAAAAACAAGATAGAATCAATACGTTCATATTTTTTTTCAGGAATAAAAAAATGCATAGAAAATGGTGATATTGTTAATATGCGTATAGAAGTAGTGTAGACACAGGTTTGATGACCAGTGTAACTGTTGCAAGTTTTATATGCTATGGGACATTGACATGTAGATCTAGTCACTCTATTTCATATTGCTACAAACAAACACGCCTGTATGCTAATCATTTATAACACGATGTGTGTGAAAACGTAATTGTGCATAATTGCACAATACAAACTTTAATCATTTGCGACATTTGATATGTAGTTAGTCTAATCCTGTCACAAACAAACAAGCTTGGGTGCTGATCATAACATGCTATGTGTTAAAGCGTATCGGGCAGGCCAGATGTGTTAACAATGGATAATTATGCTGACTGGGGCGACAAATGTCTCTCAGAAGTGTGAAAACATCGCACAGGTGAGATTCGTAAAAATGCATCTTGTCTGTTTTGGTGTTTAAGGGACTACGAAAACCTCTCGCAATAACGTGTTTTTCGTAGTTTCGCATTTTCGAACTTTTGCATCTTTTTGCAATTGAAACAAGAACAAAATCAGCCGGGCTCTGCAGTCTTTTTCATAGAATGCCAAATTTTCAAAGTAGAATTGTCCATCATTGTCCATTAAGTATGAAAGGTTATAATTTGCAAGAGGATTTTGAATGACAAACAGTGAAGACCCTGATAAGAGGGCTCCTCTAAAATCTCTCTGTGTACTGTTTGTAAATATCAATATACATGTTTCCCACATTCAAAGCGTAAATAGCCGAGTGAACATAGGCCTTGCAAGAAATACTTAGTTTGGGTATATAACCCATTGCTTTATGAATATTCATGTGAGAAATAGTTAATTAGCTGCAATTTTGTGAAGGTATCATGAACACATGAAACTTTGGCCATGGCAGGTATTTCAGATATCTATACAATTCCATAAGCAAACAGAGCAGACCCTAATCAGGCGGCTCTTACTAGTTGTCTGATCTGTGTCTACTCTTTGCAAAGATGTGAAAAAGCTTTATATCAGATAACCCTTTCCCTCATATAAACGTGTTTTCATACATTGCAAACAAAGTAGACACAGATCAGACAGCTTCTATAGGATCTGCTCTGTTTGCTAGTGGAATTTGATAGATCTGATAGATCTTGATAGACCTGTTCCTTTAGTTTCTTAAATACATGTAGCTACAATATTTCATATTCTGTTGTAACTATTTTTTCCATGAATGTTCAGTAGGTATTGATATTTTGAATAATCATAGAATAGGAAAAGGGTTAAAGGGTTAAACAACTACAACACTAAATACTGGGGAATTAAAATGAATAAACAAAGGAAGCAAACAGCTGATCTATATGAAATACATACTTTTTCTTCTTCCTCTTTCTTTCTCTGTTCCTCTTCTTCCTTCCTTTTCTGTTCCTCCTCTTTTTGCTAAAACAGGACATGTTTTTAAATAGTAAATATTACAATGCTTTCATAAAATCAAAAGTAAAGCCAAAAAAGTTTTTGGCATTAGAACCATATTAATAACCCATCTTAAACCATGTGTTGCTTCTCATGTTATCTTCATAACAAAGGTGAACATTAAATTAAGCCTTTCTCTCATGATTAATCATATGAGAAATTTTTATTTTTTTTCCCCCTGTCTGCAGCATATTCATGCCCGAGTTTCGCCCGTTGCCCACAGTCACCTCCGCTGGCTCACCGCTACGCGTCGTACTCATTTCTTGCCTCCTCGTACTCAGCGTTGTATATGGTTACTCGTGATTTCGTCTCCACGGTTTTCTCTCCGAGTTGTCAATCCTAGTCATGGTTCTCCGAGTGCTTTCACACCCATGTTCGGATAGACTGCCTCTTCATATGCTGGTGGAATCTACTCTGTACTTAATCGCACATGCACAGCTCTTTTCCAATCGGGCTATGCACTTTCGGACTTATTGTGACAAGCCGTGTCACAAGTCAATATGGGCTATTGACTACTTTTCGGGCACTTCAAGCTTCACAAACAGTTTTTCTCAGACTCCGTGTGGGCATCTCTGAAATTTTCCGAGCGGACCGGGATTTGAACCCCGGACCTCCGGATTGACAGTCAAGCGTGTTACCACTAGACCACCTCTCCACCCAATATGAGAAATAATTGATATAAAGTTGAATTTTGTAAAAATCATCAATTCAACGGCCATAACTCTGAAGTGCCTGGGGTCATTTGGCTGGAGAGAGAAAGAAGGAGTAAGATCTGGACCACTCACTACACTCGTGGTCCAGATACGCTACGCTCTTACTCCTTCTTTCTCTCATAGTATTGCTTAAAATTGCTAAAAAAAAATAAAAATAGAAAACAGCTATTTTAGTAAAAATAGGTCCCAAACACCTAAATTTAGAAGAATTGACCCTGTTTTAGTTCCAAAGTGTATTTTATAGGGTGTTTAGCTCATAAAAATAGTAAAAACAGTAAAAATAAAAAATGGGAAATTAAAAAAAACAAAAGAGGTACAATAGAACTAAATTAAAGGTTAAAAAACAAAAGAGGTACCGGCGTTAGAGCCCCACCGAAGGGAGTTCCGCTCAGGTCGAATTGGGAAAAAGAGGTACAAAAGACCTAAATAAAGTTATAAAAAAATATATAAAAGTTAATTTTTATTAAGAAAAAATGGAAGAACTTAGAAAAGTTTGTTCTAAATGTAATGAAAACAAGTTATTAAAAGAATATTATAAAGCAAAAGGTAGAAAGATGGGTGTTAAATCTGCATGTAAAGAATGCCAAAAAGAAAGTAAAAAACAACATTACATAGAAAATAAAGAAAAATATAAAAAAGCGTTTGTTTCATTTTTAGAAAGAAATCCAAATTACAGAAAAGAACATCCGTCATATATAAAAAAAATAAAGAAAAATAATATGATTGAAATTTATTCATAAGAAATGGGATCAAATAAAAGAAAAG
This sequence comes from Azorinus chamasolen, assembly GCA_963576725.1. Lineage (NCBI taxonomy): Eukaryota > Metazoa > Mollusca > Bivalvia > Cardiida > Solecurtidae > Azorinus > Azorinus chamasolen. Next base: position 708,813 of record OY755244.1, read on the forward strand.
AATTGAAATTAGTAGATGAACCATTATGTAGTTATATTAAATCTTATGCAATTGATGCTACTAATTATATTGATCCTTATATATTATTTGAGGATAAAAGAGAAATTATAGTTGTACAAATTAAGGAAGATTTAGAAGAATATAATGGTATTAAGTTTTCTATAGGAATATCTCTTCAATTAAAAAAAGATAATGCAAATGGAAAAATAGAATATCAATATATATCAATTCATTCAAGTAATTATGCTGTATTATATAATTATAATATTAATAACTATTATATTGAACAAACTTCTTATTTAAAAGAAAGGATTGAGAAATACACAAAAAAAGGTTCAGGATTTGTAGTTGATCACTGTATTAAATTATATTTAAATGTTGCAAAATATGAACCAATTAAAGGTTCTTCATATATTGATCTTCCTAAATATTTTAAAAATAAAAAAGTAATAATTAATGTAAAAAATAAAGATGATGCTTGTTTTTTCTGGGCAGTAATTTCAGCTATTTATCCTACAACTGAACATTCTGATAGACCTTCATCTTATCCTGTTTTTAGAAGGGTTCTTAATATAAAAAATATAGAAACACCTGTTTCAATAAATCAAGTAAAAAAGTTTGAAAAACAAAATAATCTTGCAATAAATGTATTTGGTTATACAACTAGAGAAATAAAAGGGGATTTAGAAAAATGGTTTGATAAAGAAATAATAAAGACTAACAAACTTAAAAGTCTTTCTTTAGTTGATAAAAAAGAAGCAATTATAGATATTTTTAAAAAAGATGAGGAAAGAAAAGTTTTAGCTATTGAAAAGTTTGAGTTATTTAAAAAATTTATAAAAGATGATTATAATAAAGGCTATTGCTTCAAATAGGCCGATTTATTACTGGCTAAAATGGTAACGTGTTTATAGTTTAATCGTAAGCCGGTGTCCAGTAGCACCGGTAGCCGGTGTTTCCGTAAATTTCACAACATTGGTACATCGGGTCAGATTTCGCGCCTTTATCTTCGATCCAGAAATAATTTGTAATTTCACAAAAAACGCCGTAATGTCGATATATTAAAGACGTGGATGCAGTAGAATTGGAAGAGAAACGTCCCTTATCAGTCGATCGCGGGATCGGCGTGCTGCGGAGTGCAGTCATGCCCGAGACGATACAGTTTGCACCCAGACGTTGAAGTGGGTGGGGTACAGTATAGTTGATTCCGATACAGGTTGGGGCGGCAGGGAACCGCCGGAGATTTATAGTAAGCCTCAGACGAGGCTGCTTCTGGTAAGGTTTTCTAGGATTTGCAAACGATCTAGGGAGTTCTTACTATAAAAATATAGAATTCTAGATCCTTCCTCCCTGTTGCGGCTCTAAGATGCGCTGATGATAGGATGATTTTGCATGCATCAGATGATAAATTTGTGGATCCATGAAAATTTGGTCCGGGGATTATATTCATTTCGCCATGCTTTTAAAAAGGGACGTTGAGCAAGTGCCTGCCTCGTCATTTCAGTTTAGTATCGTCAATGAGCTGTAGGACCGCATGCTAATTTTCTACTGGGACATGGTTTAAACCGAAAGTAGATTGACGTCACCATTTAGAGTACACAAATGTGAACTACATTCAGTGCCGATGTGGTGTAAAGGTAACACGTTGGATTTAGGATGCATGAGTTGTTTGGCTTGAATTTTTATAGACGCGAAAATATTTAAAAACAAACAAAAAGACAGCTGAAGCATAGTAGAAATGGTAAAAATATCTGTGAGTGGACTGATACCTATAAAATATTATATTTTCAATTGTTTTTAAAAGAAAAACCTGAATTTGCTACAGAATTAGTACTGTAGATTGGCACTGATACAGTAGGTAGTCTCAGTCAATAGGTTTATTGGATTGGCGAACATACCTTTTGATGAAAATTTCAGAACGAGAGTCGATGCAACCAAATAAAAAATAAAAATAAATAAATAAATAAAATACTCGTATCTTTGACTGAGAATGACTGTTCTAGCTTCTTCTTAGCAATTGTTGTCGCTCAAGCTCATGCTATATATATTTATAAGCAGAATTCATAAACATGCTCTACCAGGTCCGTCTGTTATTGTTATATTTATAACTCATGGCCGGGTTACAGTTTCTATCGTTGTAGGTTGGACCATGTAATTATGTTTGCATGGCCACCAAGGGCCCCTACAATTGGCAAATTGCCAGAGAACAGGTATTCTGTCAGTTGAACAGGACGTGAACCAGAATATGTCTCAGGGATTTTGTATATGTTGCACATTAATTTTCTAGGATGTTTACACTAGCAGAATCCCCAGTGAAGTTTTGATGCTTGGTTTCATATTGAAATATATATCCTGACTCAGATATAGTGACAGAATTATACGAGGGCTTTCAGTTTGGTTTTCCGCTAAATTATTAGGGTCATAAAAAGAAATCCTAGAAAATTCCAAACTATTGTTACTCTGATTCGGGATATCTTGAAGCATAAACTTAGTATCACTCTATGGGAGTTGCAGTCATTGCTAGGCTCTATGAATTTCGTATGTCTGTCTGTTGTTACAGGGCAATCATATTGTCGGAAATTGTTCATGCAACATGCGGGATTAATAGCCCACATCACCAGTCAATTAAAAAAGGAATGAGAATGGATTTAAAATTGTGGTTAAGTTTTTTCCAAGAATGTAATGGTATCTCAATTTTATAAGACTGATTTTGGCTTGCAAAAGCAGATGTTTGCTTGTTTACAGATAGCTCTCCTGCCAAGGATAAGTGCTTTGGGGCATAATTTCACATCGGGTCATGGTTCAACAGGGATTAACTGAGGACATACTTTTGTGGAGTACATGTATTTTCCAATATTGGTAACAAGGTATCTATATATATTTGGGGCAAATGGTTGGTGAATAAAAAAGCTGTCGAGATGCGAGCCGACAATAAGCTATTGCGCAAGTCATCAATAGTCAAATATCCAAGCCAACTGAGTTGATGTTTTTAGTTAGGGCACTTACTCTATAATGTCTTAAGCTCAATACTTTCTTAGGGCAGATCTCGTTGCAGGAATCCACAATAGCACTGCAGATAGTTTGTCTCATTTTCAGATGGAGAGCCCAGTTTGTCTCGTTTTCAGATGGAACGATTTGACACATGGCACTGGAGGCAGATCAGCATCTGGTTTCAGTGCTGAGCCATCTAGGGAACATTTTCGAATTGGAGCCAGACAGTTTTTGAGAGTTGGCGATGCCTAGTCGGTGTAGAACCAGGCCTTGGAGCACTTTACTTGTTTCAGAGATTCCAATGTTGTTGTTTTATGTTTGTTTTTTCAGACATGGCCAGCACACCTCTCACAGTAGTTCATGCTTCTATATTATGTGTTTCATGAGGGGAATGCATATAGCACAGCTAATAATTAACTGTCAGCGTGGTCTAAGGGTTATAACGATGGCCTAAGAAATGTGAGGTCGTGGGTTCGATCCTCGGTGGAAACTTTAGAAAGAATTTCAGCACTCCATTTTTAGCATAGGGTGACTGTATGCCAGATTTTGCATCTGTAGTTTATACTAATTTCGTATGATGTTTATAATTTGTGCTGAGCTTACTCATGTCTGTTACTTCAATTATGAATTGATTCTTTTTAGGACAGATTATACATTTGCATATTTTGGTTTATTTAGGATTGGGGAATTAGTGGAGGGTTATCCAAATAATGCCAAGCCAGTGCTTCTCGGTGATATATATCATATTATGACCAATGAATCATTTCAAGTTATATGAGTATATGTAAGGTTTGCCAAAGTATCCTGATCATAGTTACCTGCTCTGCCATTACAGTGATGGTTCTACTTTAACTAGCTATAAATTTGATGCTGTTTTGAATAAGGTTGTTTGACAGCTAGGGTTGAGTGTTGCTAACTAGCCTAACTATAAAACTCATTGACTTCACATTGGCACTGCTATATGGTTATACAGGCAGGGTGTTACAGAGCAGATTATCAAACAGATGGGTTGATGGTCTACCAATACATTTAAGAGATATATAAGATGAAGCATTGAAGTGGGATAATTATGTTTATTTCATATGTGTATAGGTTTAGACCCCTTTCTGATGCATACCTGAGATATATTTCAGATGTTTGGACAGTCAGAGATTCGTATGTCTATTTGGCATAGATTCGGGCAGTTTTCTGCAACAAGTATGAAAAACTAGGTGGGATGACTATATTTCACATATGTATAGGTTTAGACCCGGATGTTTGGATAGTCAGAGATTTGTATGTCTATTGGGCATAGAAGCGGACAGTTTTCTGAAAAAAAATAAGTGCAAGAAAATAAGTGCCAGGAACATTAGGTGGTCTTACTACGGACATGCATTGGAACCAGCTTATGCATAAAGTACAATATCTGGCTGTCTGTAACCGCAACCTTTTGGGTGATCGTGCTCTATCTAGGTTCCAATGACTTGACATCTGTCGTTCCTGCAGTTTAAGAACTGCAAGTAATTTTACTCTACTTACAAGACTGTCCTGGGATAGTTCATCTATTCTAGTGGATAAAATGGAGAGAAAAAAGTTGTTACATTGGGAGGTGTTTCATGTCTCATGAGTACATAACTACTGATACATTGGGGATTTACTTTGGAGATGATGTGCATTTGTCCAATGTTGGCAATGTGTTACTTCTAGAGTTTGAAGAAGTGTTACGTTACATCATTTGTGCTATTCTACAGATCAGTATGCATGGTGTTTTTATTTTTACAGCTTGTACATGTTTCTTTATAAAGATGTTTGGCTGCAGTCTAATTTCATTAGTAAAGTGCCGGGTGATAGTCTGCTTTCCGTCCGAATGACCGCTCAGCCGACTACATTGCTCCGCTGGTCGTTGAGTCGTTCGCCTGCAATGTTGAATGCTGCTGACATGTGGTGCAATCATGCAGCCGCAGTGCCGGCTGGTTAACTTCACAGGTACCCATTTGACCCCTGGGTTGAGAGGAGGTGTGTATGGTATACGCTGAAATGCGTCTCTGAAATTTCTGGGAGGGACTGGAATTTGAGCCCCGGGCCTCCGGACTGATAGTCTGGCGTGTTACACTAGACCACCGCATATTAGAATAATTTCCATTCAGCAGAACATTATGCATCGTTGTAAAGGTTTTTTACCATTATGGTATGTGTATAACAATGTATAACATACTTGATAATCAGTAATAAGATGCTTATACGGAATTTTGGGGCGAACAGTGGTTCGTGTGGCGGAAAATTCCGGAGAGATGTATTGATTTATGTTTATTGGTTATTATTATTGAAAATTATTGCTCATTTGTGCAATGTGGAAAAGGAACTGGCTGCCGACCGATCCATTATGTTAGGAATGCCACAGGGACTGGTACTTTGACTGGCCGACTGATCCAGTGATTGATCCTAACGCTGGGTTTGTCGGTCAGTATTTGGCTGGCCGACTGATCCAGTGATTTATCCTAACGCTGGGTCCGTTGGTCAGTACCCTCCATATGAGGAAAACATCTGTGGAGGGGAGGGTAGGGAAGGGGGTTGGTATAGGGATTGGTAGGGATTGGACCCTACCGGAGGTGGCCATGGGGATTGGACCCCAGGCCGGAGTGGCCATGGGGATTGGACCCCAGGCCGGAGGTGGCCATGGGGATTGGACCCCAGGCCGGAGTGGCCATGGGGATTGGACCCCAGGCCGGAGTTGGCCATGGGGATTGGACCCCAGGCCGGATGTCGGATAGGGATTGGACCCTTCCGGAGAGTATTTGGGGAGTCGCAGCTAGTTCCTTCAAGGAGTTAAAATTTACATCTCTGCTGGTTTTTCGCTGCATTCAGAACCACAACTGCCACACTCTTCATGTTAACGAAGGTCAACTTAGATCTTCATATTTTGTTAATAAAAGGTAAAGATGTAATTGTTGTGGGGTTTTCCATTTTAGCCATCATGTAATAATAAAGGCTATTGCTTCAAATAGGCCGATTTATTACTGGCTAAAACGGTAACGTGTTTATAGTTTAATCGTAAGCCGGTGTCCAGTAGCACCGGTAGCCGGTGTTTCCGTAAATTTCACAACATTGGTACATCGGGTCAGATTTCGCGCCTTTATCTTCGATCCAGAAATAATTTGTAATTTCACACCCACCCACCCACCCTTTTACATCTTTTTGAATTTGTTGTAGCTATTTTATCATGTAGTATTGTTTTTAGTGAAGGGTTTTGTTATGTTTTCACATATACCTTAATACACATACATGTTACTTATCATTGTTTCTTGTGTACTTGGTCTGTTATTCTCATTGCAGGATGTGTAAGTGTACAGTGAGGTACTTGCAGACGGCGCTCAGCATGCTACATATTACTTGACCATTGGCCAATTTCCGGTGTAGTCTTTGTATGACGCTTGTGTAGTATTTGTATGACGCTTTCCTATTACCAGTGTTCAGGACCGCAGGTTATCCTGAACCCTGTTGATAAACATTTAGGTTAATCATATTAGACATAGTGTCAGTCGGTGCAATTGTTTTAATATTTGATAAACATTTAGGTTTAATCGTACTGGAGTGCTTGGATGCAGCTTTGCAGTGGACATAGTGTCAGTCAGTGCAATTGTTAATTTTTGATGATATATATGGCTGAAATTGTAGTTGGGAAGCATAATTACAATTTTACCTGTTCTGGTGCGGCGGAAAATTCCGGAGAGATGTATTGATTTATAATGTTTATTGGTTATTATTATTGAAAATTATTGCTCATTTGTGCAATGTGGAAAAGGAACTGGCTGCCGACCGATCCATTATGTTAGGAATGCCACAGGGACTGGTACTTTGACTGGCCGACTGATCCAGTGATTGATCCTAACGCTGGGTTTGTCGATCAGTATTTGGCTGGCCGACTGATCCAGTGATTTATCCTAACGCTGGGTCCGTTGGTCAGTACCCTCCATATGAGGAAAACATCTGTGGAGGGGAGGGTAGGGAAGGGGGTTGGTATAGGGATTGGTAGGGATTGGACCCTACCGGAGGTGGCCATGGGGATTGGACCCCAGGCCGGAGTGGCCATGGGGATTGGACCCCAGGCCGGAGGTGGCCATGGGGATTGGACCCCAGGCCGGAGTGGCCATGGGGATTGGACCCCAGGCCGGAGTTGGCCATGGGGATTGGACCCCAGGCCGGATGTCGGATAGGGATTGGACCCTTCCGGAGAGTATTTGGGGAGTCGCAGCTAGTTCCTTCAAGGAGTTAAAATTTACATCTCTGCTGGTTTTTCGCTGCATTCAGAACCACAACTGCCACACTCTTCATGTTAACGAAGGTCAACTTAGATCTTCATATTTTGTTAATAAAAGGTAAAGATGTAATTGTTGTGGGGTTTTCCATTTTAGCCATCATGTAATAAAACAAAAGATGATTTAAATAATTGGTTTTATAAAGAAATATTAAAGAAAGAATATCTTAAATGGTTTTCTTTAGTCGACAAAAAAGAAGAAATTTTAGAAATTTTAGATGAAGAAATAAAAGAAGAAATTTCAGTTCTTTTAGAAGAATATAAAAAAAAAGAAGAATTAACTTTTGACAATTTTTTGTTATTTGAAGAACTTGTAAAAAAAGGTCGTGAAGCAAAATATAATATATTACCTTATTTTATATCTGAACAACCAAAAGATTTAAAAAGAATAAATTTATTGTTAATTGAGAAAGAAATTAGGGGTAAAGATGGTAATTTAGAATTTAATTTTCATTATTGTTGGATAAAAAATTTTGATGGATTATTTTTTGATCAAACTAAACATAAAAAGTTTTTCTGTGTAAGATGTTTACATGGTTTTTCAAAAGAAATATTATTAACTAATCATATTGATGATTGTGAAGGAATAAATAAATCTTGTTTAAAAACTTATATGCCTATAAAAGGTGAAGATGATATAATTAAATTTAAAAATTATAAAAATCAAATGGAAGTACCCTTTGTAATATATGCAGATTTTGAATCAATAATAAAACCTAAACATATTATGAAAGGTGAAAAAACAATAATAACAAGTGAACATAAAGCTTGTGGATTTTGTTATATAGTTGTTAGATATGATGGAAAAACAGGTGAACCTGTTTTATATAGAGGAGAAGATTCTATAGAAAAATTTCTTGAAGGTATAGAAAAAGAAAAAGATAAGATTAAAGAAGTAATAAAAAATCAAGAAGATATTATTATGACTTTAGAAGATCAAGAAAATTTTAAAAATGCAAAAGATTGTTGGATTTGTGAAAAGAAATTAGATACATTTGGAAACAAAAAATCATTAAAAAAAATTATAACAAAATTAGATAATAAATATAGAATAGAAAATGATGATATATTAAGAGCAATTAATAATATAGTACCAACAATAGAAACAGAAATTGACATAATTCTAAATGATGCCTCATCAATTAAAATACAATTAATAAAAAATTTAATAAAAATATCAAAAGAAGAAGAAGAAGAAGAAGAAGATTTAAAAAAATTAATTAATCAATTAAATAGAGCAAAAGAAGTATTAATAAAAGTAATGTATAAAGAAAAAGAATTAGGTGAAAAAATAAAAATATTATTTAGGGAACATGAAGTTACAATTTCTAATATTTTAATTGCTATTGAAATGGTTTTAGGTAATAAAGTTAGAGATCATTGCCATATAACTGGTAAATATAGAGGAGCAGCCCATAAAAATTGTAATCTTCAATTAAAACTTGTACCAAATTCAATAAAAATACCAGTAATATTTCATAATTTAAAAGGTTATGATTCACATTTAATAATGCAAAAAATAGAAAAATTAAAAGGTAATATAACTTGTATAGCAAATAATACAGAAAAATATATTTCTTTTTCTGTTGGTCAATTAAAATTCTTAGATAGTTTTTTATTTATGTCATCATCATTAGATAAATTAGTAAAAATAACTAAAAAAGAAGATTTAAAAATATTAAAAAGTCAGTTTTCAAGTGATTCTTTTGATTTAGTAAGACGTAAAGGGGTTTATCCTTATGAATATATGGATTCATTTGAAAGATTTAATGAAACAGAATTACCACCAATAGAAAAGTTTTATAGTTCTTTAACAAATGAAAGTATTAGTCAAGAAGATTATGAACATGCAAAAAATATTTGGAAAACATTTAATTGTAAAAATATAGGGGATTATCATGATTTATATTTAAAAACAGATGTATTATTATTAGCAGATGTTTTCCAAGCATTTAGAAAACTTCGTTTAAAAATTTATAAACTTGATCCACCATATTATTTTACAGCGCCAGGTTTATTTTGGGATGCATTATTAAAAATATCAAAAGTAAAATTAGAATTATTAACAAATATAGATATGCATCTTTTCATTGAAAAAGGTATTAGGGGTGGAATAAGTATGGTTTCTAAAAGATATGGAAAAGCTAATAATCCTTATGTTAAAGGATATGATGAAAAACAAGAAAATAATTATTTAATGTATTATGATGCAACTAATCTATATGGTTATGCTATGTTAAGGAAACTTCCTGTTTCTGATTTTAAATGGAAAGATCCATCAGAATTAGATGTAGGTATTCCTTTTAAAAAGTTTATTTCAAAAGATAAAGGTTGGATTTTAGAAGTTGATTTAGAATATCCAGAAGAATTACATAATTATCATAGTGATTATCCATTAGCTCCTGAAAGATTAAAAATAAAAGAAGAATGGCTTTCTGATTATCAAAAAGAATTATTAACAGATAAAAGTGAATTAAGCGCAGAAAAACTTGTACCTAATCTTGGTAAAAAAGAAAAATATGTTGTTCATTATAAAACTCTTGAATTATATTTAGACCTTGGTTTAAAAATAACAAAAATTCATAGAATTTTAGAATTCAATGAAACAGCATGGATGGCTCCTTATATAAAACTTAATACTGAATTAAGAAAAAATTCTAATTCAGATTTTGAAAAAGATTTTTTCTGAAAAAGATTTTTTTAAATTAGCCAACGTTGCAGTTTTTGGAAAAACAATGGAAAATCTAAGAAATAGAGTAGATGTAAAATTAGTAAAAACAGATGGTACTGAAAATGATAAAATAGCAAGATTATTTGCTAAACCAAATTTTGATATATATGTAAAATTTTCTGATAGTTTATATGCAATACATATGAAAAAAGTTCGAATAAGATTAAATAAACCAACATATGTTGGATTTTCTATTTTAGATTTATCAAAAGAATTAATGTTTAAATTTTATTATAAAACATTAAAAAAGAAATATGGGGATAATTGTGAATTAATATTTACAGATACAGATAGTTTATTTGTAGATACAAAAACAGAAGATATTTACAAAGATATGTTTGAAATGAAGGATGAATTTGATTTATCAGATTATCCAAAAGAACATTTTTTACATGATCTAACAAATAAGAAAGTCCCTGGAAAATTTAAAGATGAATGTTTTGGAAAACCAATAAGAGAAGTTGTAGCATTAAAACCTAAACAATATGCAATATTATTAGATGAAGATACAACAATAAAAAAATCTAAAGGAACAAAAATGTATGTAACAAAGAAAGAAATAATTTTTGATAATTATAAAGATACATTATTTAATAAAAAAACATACAATCATAAAATGAATTCTCTAAGATCTTTTAAACATAATATATATGGTTTAAACACATATAAAAGAACTCTGTCACCATTAGATACAAAAAAATATATACTAAAAAATGGAATAAATACATATCCATATAAACATTATGAAATACCATTTTTTAATAGTGAATCCTTATAATTTTCAAAATTTATTTCATCTTCACTATTCAATAATAAAACATATACACATTCAATGAATATGTTAAGATCGATAAATCATAATATATATGAATTAAAAACAGATAAAATAACATTAAATCCATTTGATGACAAAAGATACATACTAGAAGATGGAATTACGACATACGGGTATGGGTATCAGCAGGAACAATAAGAAGTTCTTCTTTAACAAAACCTCTCGTTGGTGCTGGAGATTTCAAATAATAAACTCTTATACCCTGTGTAATAATATGATATTCTATATTATGAATATCAACTGACCATATTGGGTCGGTAGCTCTTCTCTTACCACCTCCTTCTAATTCTCCAGGCTGATATAAATATCTAACGCTCGCGAGTGGACATATTTCAGTATCAACTTTTCTTTTTAAAATTGGAGAAGGTTTTTTTGTCTCATTATTCAAAGCCTTAACAACATCTGCTAATCTCTTAACCCATTCTCTATTTCTTTTCTGTGTGTCAATCTCCTTTGCATACTGATAACCAAACAATCTTTCAGCCAAAGTTCTATTAAATCTCTCTACAATTCCTTGATCCCTATGTATCTCTTTTCTACCTCTTCTTATTTTAACATTATGTTTAGCCATTAGTTGAGAAACAACACCCATAAATTCTCTTCCAGGGTCAACTTGTAATAGTTTAGGATAGTTCAAATGTCTTTTATAAATCTTTTCAAAAGCGGTGGCAACTTCTTTACTGTCTTTCGATGTCAATGGTACAGCTTCTTTATATCTCGTTCCCACATCTACTAATGTCAATGCATACTTATACGTTTTATTTTTTATTCTATCAAAAGGTAAGAACAGTAAATCAGCTTGATGTACTTCATTTTTTGCAGACACATCAAATTTAGGTCTTATTATTTTCTTTGGTGCAGGCAAATATATCTGCCACACAGCTTGTTTCTTTAGAAATTCTAATGCTTGTTTTTTTATTAACTTTAGCTTCTTTTGCTAACTTACTAACAGCTGTCTTACCTTTCCAAAATCCTTTAGGGCTATAGTATATTTCTTCCATTTTCATAGAAAAATTAAATCATAAGCGTGGTAATTATTCTTTTTATTTTTTATACAAGGTTTTAATCCTAATGGTCTAATAAAAAATGGTGGTTCTTTATCCTCTATCTTAGTAGCAAGATGTGAAGGACACCAAACCTTGGTTTCATCTTTTAATTTTAAAACTGTACTTTTTCCTATACTGGTGTCAATTATTGACTTTGAGATAATTTGATAAATTTTATTTATTTCTAATTCAGTCCATTTTAAAATTTTATTTTTATTTTGCGCTTTTAACATTTTATCAAATTGTTCTTCTGTGATATCGATTTGCATTTGTGCTTTACTTTGCATTTGTGCCATCATCTTTTTTTCTACCCCGCTCATTTTTAAATATAGAAAATCAATTTATAAAAAAATTATTTATTTTTTTTAATTTTTTTTTTTTATTTTTTTTTTTAATTTTGAAATTTTCCAAAATTACATTTATTTTATTTGTCTATAAATCTTTATATTTTATATAAATTTCCAAGCAACAAAACCAGTTAATGCCATGCCACCAATAACAAAAGCAATCTCTCTATTTTTCTGGTCTTCTGAGGGTGTATAAAAATCACTTAATTTAGGTTCTGGAGGTAAGCTCTCTATCTCAGTCTTGCCTCCAAGGGGACTCGCTCCCGATGGTCGCTCGCTCGCATAATAATATTCTTTCATAGCTTGGTCAACATCAGCAAATGTTTGTTCGGCATGATGTTCTTTTTTCATTTCTTTATTAATATAATCTAATCTTTGAGTTCTTTCTTTTTCCCAATCCGCTTTTGCTGCTTCTAATTGTTCCATAGCTTTATCATGTCTTTCTCTTTCTTTATCCGAATCTTTTCCTAAATGTGAAAATAAATAATTACCACCAGTAAAAGCTAATGCATTTGTAACTGCTCCCCCAATCATCATTATTACTGCACTTGCCATTTTTTTAATTTAAAAAATAAAACTAGGATTCACGTTTACATCGAATCAAATTAATAATTTCTAAAATAGTTAAACCAATAAAAAAAATACTAATGCCATTAAATAAATAATCAGGTATATCTTTTTCTTCAATAGGAACGTATTTTGAATAATCTTTTATAACTTCTTCAACATCATCATCTGGTTTTAAAAATAAATAATCATACTTATCACCCAACTTAATTGGTATTACTCTAGACATTTTTAAAAAAATAAAAATCACTTCATGATATCAGCTGGAATAATACCTTGTTTAACCAACATATCTTTTGTTGCCATTGCAAGCAATATATCAATAGTTAACATTCCAATATCTCCCATATTAAAATCTACTTTAGGTGCTGATCTTTTTAATAGTTTTCTGCCTATTTCCGCATATCCAATTGTTAATACAGTTTCTACTCCTGCATGATATAACATGTTTGCTATTTGTTTTCCATCTGTTGCCATTTTTTAAAGAAAAAATATAGATAAAAGAAAATTAATTAAATTCAAATGGGTTATATTCTTCTTTCTTTATTTCATAAGATATATTTTCTTTTTCTTTTTTGACTTGAATGTTTTTACTTTTTACGAATAAATATACTCCTAATCCAACAACTACGATTGATACATATAATGGTATGTAATTTTTTGAATCTTTTGTTATTTCTAATTTCGAATTAAAACTCCCTCCAGTTGAATTTTGAAAAGCATCATCATCTGAATCTTTTGTTATTTGTCTTGATGTTTTCGAGGTTTCCAAACTCTCTCCGTCTGCGTTCGAAGAAGAACCAAAAGGGGAACTCCTTCCAGTCGTAAGCTTTTCGGTCGAAATTTTTAGTTCCATATTTTCTTTCTTCAAAAGTTCTGCTTCTTTTCTTTTTAATTCTGCTTTTAATTTTCTTGCTTCTGCACCTTTCTTACCAGCAGCTACTCGTTTTGGATTTTTAGGTTTCGAGAGATTACTCCCCCCAAGAGGAACTCCACTATTAATATTTTCTTCATTATTAATATTTTCTTCACTATTCATTTTTTATATCTTTTTTTTGAGAATCATATTCATTATTAGCAAGATTAACATGTTTTGCTGTTGTTAACATTGCGGTAAGAGGTGCTAAATACATTCCATATCTATAGTACAGTTCGCAACATGAACTAGTCAAAGCGTGATTTATAAAAGGATCTTCCTCTAAGTCTTGTATTAGTTTTGGAGGGTTAACATTAAAAAACTTAGAAACACCCATAACATATAAATTAATAAAAGAATTACCTAATGTCTTAGTCATACTAGCTCCTAATCTCGCTTCATATCTACAATATAGTTTTTTTATTTGATCGGAAGTCATTGCATCAATGTCTGAAAGTTGTAACTCTCTTCCAAGATATTGTTTACTACTACCACCAGCTACAATAGCTGATAATCTTTCACGTTTTTTTTCTTCTTCAACATCTTCTCCCTGGGGCAACCTCAAGGGGACTCGCTCGATTTCGGTTAATAATTCTTCGGCATTCATTTTATATAATTTATTTTTTAGTTTAAAAATAATTATAGTTTTTTAAACCTTCAGTTCCAATAGCATTTTAATTAGTAATGCTTAAACAATGCTTTAGTAATGCTTAAACAATGCTTTAGTAATGCTTAAACAATGCTTAATCAATGCTTTAGTAATGCTTAATTAATGCTTAATCAACTAACCAATAGCCAGTAGGTTGATCCGTTCTCAATATCAATTTACGATGCTTCTTTTTTTTTAGTTCCTCTTTAATTTTTTGTCGTTCTTCCAAAGTAGGAATAACGTCATTTTCTCTTAGACAATTTTCAAAACTATCTCTGTCTTTTGTGTAGAACATACATAACCATTTTGTTTGTTCTCTCAAATCTTTTAAAACAGAATTGTATCTTTGTGAAATAACCCACACTGATTGTTCAGCGTGCCTCCCTGAAAAAGCTAATTCGGAAAGCATATCCCTTTTCTTCGTTAATTCTTTTGTAGCGCTACAATCATCAATAATGTATAACGTCGAATGACCCGCATATTTTTTAAAGAACATTCTTAATAATTCTTGTAGTTTCTCTTCTTCATTAACGATAGGATTAACAATTATTATATTTTTGTTTTTAGGTTTCCTAACATCTCCAATCCACTCACGATTTTTATAAGCCTTGTTCCATTGAATAGTAGGACATAATATAACTATATATTTGAATATTTTAGAATATTGATTTTCTAAAAGGTCAAGTACAAACTCAGTCTTTCCACAACCTGTCTGTCCACATATAATAGCACAATGAGCATATTTCGGAAGCTCCATTTTTTAGGTGAAATTAAAATTCCTTTAATAAACAACTTCTTTAAATCTACCATCTTCAAAATTAATTTGTGCGTCTTGTATAACAAATAGATAAACATTTGTTGTTTCATCTTCTCCTGCTTCTTTCGTTATTTGAATTGTAATTCCTTCAGATCCATTCTCAATTCGCCTTCCCGAACCGTGTAGTGAGTTATCATCCGCTGTGCGTAAATCAAGCCATAACGCGTAATTACTGGTAAGATATTTTTCTAATGTCGTATTAGTGAAGAACGTATCTTTTAAAACTAAATTTGTTATTTTATTTCGTTTAGAATTCATAGCAAAAAATTTATTAATTTCATCCCATTGTTGATAAGCTTTCATTCCTTGACTGTATAATTGATTCGGAACTCCTTCGATGGTAATCTCTACTTTTGTTATTTTAGGATTGAAATAAGTTTCGGTGTTCGTTCTTTCAGGGTCTTCAAACAACATCAGAATTCCTTTCATACTTCTCGCTGGAACATTTAAATTTATATTCCATAGCGTATCAGATTTATTTTTAGTTATTTTTCTATGTCTTAGTATTCTATCATACAAAATTACCATTTTACCAGAAACTTGTTGTCTTATTTGTCTAGCTAATTCAGCGTCGGAAACCATATCAAATTCTAAACAAATATTACTTATTTTATAACTCGCATCTTTATCCGTTGAGTTAATAACTTTGTTATAATCATTGAATGTAAGTTCGTATTCGAGTCTATCGCCGAGACCGGACTGATAAAATGGCATATGCGTTTCTAACAGTTCGAAGTCTAAGGGAATACAAAATCTATTTTTATACGCGTCCGCTATAGCTTCGTCTTCTTTGTCCGCACCAGCATTTCCCGCTCCAACTCTGTGTTTTAACATGTTTACTTTACCAAGACCTTGATAAGCCATGTTTGCGCGTTCGGTAGGCGTTTTCCATAAATCAACATAACAATGATAAATATCGCTATCATAGATTGACATAACTTCATTTCCGCTTATACGAATGGTCATTTTTTTAGTTATTGATCTTCCTAAGTTTTGATATATAGTAGAATTTACGTCCTTAGATTTAATTTCAATTTCAAATGCTAATCTAACTGTTCCGGGTACTATAACATCATTATCCCCTAGGTTAGGGAATCTCACTAATAACTGTTGATTCTGATCAATAGTTGAAGGATTATTAGTTATTACGACGCTCTGTCTAATTCCTTTTACACCTCTCGGTTCCCTTATTTTTCTGTAAGGATTTAATTTTTCTCCGTAGGCCGACATTTTTAAGGGTTTTTTTTAGTATGATAATTCAATTATCATTGACGCCACTGTATTAACACACGAAGGATTATCTATTTTAGAAACGAAATTGATTACGTCGAGAGGTTCAATCTGTAACGGTATAGCGAAACGTGCCGCGGCGCTCGGAAAAATACCCAAAGACACGCTATATCTCGGTTGTTCAATTCCATTAATAGATACTGCAACAGCTACATTATCATTGTCCGTTCTTTTACTTGATAATCCTAACCCCATTATCAAACCGGTTCTTCCCGTCACGTAACCGATCCCTTCTTCTCTACCGGCATTACCGAAACTAAATACTTTTCCATCCCTTAATGCACCCTTACTTTCGGCACATATGCTTATTGTCTTCTTTGTACTAATACTATCCCTCAATTTATTAATTTCTTCTTTCAGCGCTAAATTATCAACATGTTGTCTATTATATATTTGTGGAACTACGCCCCTAAATTTATTAATTTCTTCTTTCAACGCTAAATTATCGGCGTGTTGTCTATTAGATAACTGAGGAACTAAAACGTTCCTCACATGATTAATTTCTTTTTTAAGTTCTGAATTATTAGAACTAACACCTTTATATATTATTTTTTTAGTTCCAAATATACTCATTTTATTAGATAGTTTTTGACTCTAAAACGCAATTAACTGGTAGACGATTATTTATTTTTTTATTATTTTCATCTCTTATTTCTAATTTTAATTCAGTTATACAGCCATTATTTAACTGTTTGTATTCAGGATTCTCCAGTCTCATCGTTGTTATCTCACCAAATTCTTTATTCTCAACTGGAATAACCGCTAACAATGTACTCGGTATACCATCAAGATAATTATGAGAAGTACTAACTTGTTCCAAATAAAGATATAACGATTTATAGATAGCGAAATCTATACTTCTCTCACCGAAGTGTATATCATTAGCGGTAAATGTCAGTTTACCAAATCCTAATATAAAGTTCAAATCTTTACTTATTTTAAATTCATTGGTAGAAACTAAAAATGCAATACCATTCGTTTCGTTAACAGTTAATGTAATATTATAAGTTTTTAAAAAATCCGATAATTGTTGAAAACTATAATAACCATCTGGAATTTGAATAGGTCTCTCGCCCACCTTTTGTATACTTTCATTAACAATATTATACCAACCTACACCGTAGGTAATACTTTTCAATCCAATATATTTATCCCCATTTCTATTATCAATATATTGTTGTAAGTTAATAGTTTTATCAATATTTGAAATTGTATGATACATTTTTTTAGTTTGCTTTTTTTAATGTTTTAAAATGACAATCCAAAATACCTTCAAGTACAATGATAAAGCTCAATATACCCATGGAGGTGTGTTCAATAAAAAGACCGTCAACATTATAAAACAATCCATCGTTATTACATCAGATGGAAAAAGTTTCAATGCAGATTTCCTAGATTTATTTAAAAAATATAAATTACCGCACGTAGCATCAGATGCTATATTTCAACGATGGAAAGCAGACTGGTTTTTATTCTATCAAAATCAACTTAACTTTGCAATATGGTGCGCTACAGCCGGATGCGGAGTTGATTTCAACAATCACTTATCCGCGCAGAAAGATTCGATGATTGGTTCTCTATTCTCGTTCCACGTTTATTATCAAACTAGACGGATACTATTCGAATTAGGTATCGCTCTACCGCAAGATAAAAGCTGGAATGCTTTTAACAATATTTATGACCGTGAAGCGTATGAACGTATATGTAAAGAATTTAATGTAGATCCTAACGCGGATTGGCGACAAAAGTTATATCCGAATATCGATGGTCTCGGTAAAGTTCATATTTCTGGACATCGAGCGTGGACACGAACATCTTTTAATAACGAAAATATTGATACAGTAGCATATATAACTAGAACATTATCTTATATCGACTTTAACAAGATGACATTCGGACCCGAAGTAAGAGGTAAAAGACGTTGCGAGGTTTATACGGCGAAATGTCATTATCCCGAATCAACTAAATACCATATAGATTATCTTCAACAAGATGATGGCGTTAAAGACGCTTGGACTACATTCGTTTTAGATACATCGAAGGGATTTACTCAAGCCGGAGTTGAGCGTATAAACGATTCTATAAGAACGTATTGCTGGGCTATCCTCGGTTCTCAATCTCAAACGAGAACGAACATACTCGGAACGGGAACTGCTTTTGACGCTCAAAAACAATTCTTAGCAAATGTTGAGGATGCTATCAATAGCCCCCTAGATTTACCGAGTCAAATTACAAGATATCAAAACACATTAAAATATGCTAAAAGTAAAGTTGATTTTGTATATGGAATAGACTTGTATATGTCTCCGAGTAATATGGAATTACGAATAGGAACAATTCAAGATTATAATAATGAAATCGTTGTTGCAACGGATCAACAAGAACTCGGTTTAAATAATGACGTTAATATTAAACCTATTCCACCGAAACAAAATGTAGAATTGAAAGGAACAACGACTAAACGGTCGCAACCAGTTCAAGTTAATTCATATATCAAAAACATCGGAGCAAAGCTAGAGGCTAAAGCGGAACATGTTTCTAAATCAACAACTTCCAAAAATATTGAACATGTAGATAATAGAACAGCAATAATAGTAGGAAGTATAGCGGTAGGTCTTACGTTTTTATTTTTTTATCATTAAGATACTCTTTTGCCGCTGTAAATAATAACCCGACAACTAAAACTAATAAAACCCATAGATTATTAGCGAGCCAATTAACAACTTTACCTGTTGCGGATAATAACCATGATACGATAGCCCCTATTATACCTGGTAATGCAGCTGCCGCTTTACCGGCTAATTTAGCTAATAATTTTCCAATATTATCTAATTGTTTTTTTATCCAATCTTTCACACCATCACCTTTTGGCGGGGGTTTTGGAGTTGTAGATCCTCCTCCTCCACCAGGTAAAACGGTTTCAACAATAAGACCAATAACCATTCCAAAAGCGGTTAAAACGCTAGCGATCGTAATTCCTTGTTCCCTGAATAAAGTTTTTATTCTTTCAGCTAATGTCGTGTCTTCTCTCAATATTTTATTGATGGTTTCTTTTATTCTATTTACTTGACTACGTATTTTTTCTTTATTAATATTAATTGCTTCTAATCTAGCACTTCTCTCGCCTTCCAATTCTCTTATTCGATTACTTATCCTTTCTATTTGAAATTCATTATTATCTTCTTTAGCCTGTTCTAATTTTTCTTTTTCTCTTGCTATATGTTTATTTGTTTCATTCAGTTTTGCTAATTGATTTGCAATCTCTTCTTTTGCTGTTGTCATTGCTTTAAGAATACCATCCACTTCTCTTTTTGTTATATCTGTTTGTACTTCTTTAGGTGCAGTTTCTATTTCTTCAACTACTTCTTTCAAAGCAGTTTCTGATCTATTTGTTGTTGTTAATAAATTTTGAACATCTTGTTCTGAAGAAAGATCTTGCATTGGAATTTCTTGTCCTGTATTATTAATTTCATCTCTTGTATTTTGTAAAGCTGCAACAGCTTTGGTAGATAATTTTTTAGTTTTACTGTTATAATCTGGTAAATTTAATAAATCTCTAACTGCATCAGTTCCACCCACACCAATATCTTTTGCAATACCACTCAAAGCAATAAAACCTCCTCTTTTGGATATGATTCTAATTTCTCTATCTCCAACCTTTAAAAATAATGTTTTATTATCAGGACCAAGTTCAAAGTTTGTAATATCTATACGAACCGGGTCTAATCCATATTTTTCTTTTATCATCTCGTAATATCTTTTAACTATTGATTGTTTCTGTTCCACTATTAATTGTGTTCTTGTATCTACATCATTAATATCTTCAATATGAGCGGATTGGTTTTGTATGGTTCTGTTAAATTCATCATCTGCAATCATATCATTATCATCATTATAAACACCTTTTTCAAAGTCTTGGTGATAATCTGGTTTACTATAATCTTGTTTACTATAATCAAATCCACCTTCAGCCATTTTTATTCGGAATAAATTGGTGGATTTTCATATCTATAATTATTAGTAACATAATTATTATTATTAATTGTATAAATTATGCTGTTTTTAAACTGTTTAACATATCTTCTTTTATCTTCTCGATTAATTTTTTTTTTTCATCTTCATTTATTCCTGAACCTGATTTCCCTAGGTCTGATTTTTTTATTGATCTGATTTCTTCTTTAAGTTTAGAATATTTTTCCATTTCAGTTAAAACTAATTTAAATTCTTCAGGGCTTATTTCTCCATCTTGAAGAGATTTAGAAATAATATCTCTAATACTATTTAATTTACTTTCTGCTATCATTTTAACATTACAATGTTTTTGTGCTTTTGTCATTAATTTTCTTCTTATTATTTTAACACATACACCAATTCCTCCACATGCTACAGCCACTATTTGTAATGGTAACAGAATAGGAACTGCTACTCCAATTCCTGCTAAAATAATACTAGTTGATATTAATGTGGTATCAACCCCTTCAGTAATATTTATTCCTCGTTTATATTTTTTTCGTAATGATTTTCTTGTATCTCTTTCATTAATTAATATTCTTTCAATCTCTGATATTTTTTGTAATCTATAATTTTGTCCATCCTCTACTGGTAATTCAGGATATAACGGCGCCGTTGGTTGCTTCATTTTTAAAGGGTTTTTTTTTAAAAAAATTTCTCGTGGTGGCGGAGGAATTTTGTTGTGTCCTGAAGTAGTGACATATTGTGTATGCTTAAGTATTACTTAAGTAATGCTTAAGTAAAGCTTTAGTAAAGTGGGGGTTTTAGGGAGGTTTAAAAAAATCCTGATGGGGTAAAAATATTTATTTTTTTTTCACACCCTGAAAGAGTTTCATTGTACCTCTTTTTTATTTTCACAATTTTCCCTCCTATGAAAAAGGTTCGCTGTACCTCTTTATTCTGTACCTCTTTAATTCTGTACCTCTTTAAAAAAAGTAAGCAAAAAACCGTATACTAGAGGGGACCCATTGGTAGTGTGTTTTTAAAAAAGTGGTATTGGATAGACCCCCGTCACTGGGCCTCTTTTCACATTTTTCCACACACCACTTTTCCTCAATTCGCCTGTACCTCTTTCACATTTTTTTATTTTTTCAATTCCTCACTTTTATTTTTTTCTACTGTACCTCTTTATTCTGTACCTCTTTAATTCTGTACCTCTTTAATTTTTTTTAAATTTCCCATTTTTATTTTTTTCTACTGTACCTCTTTATTCTGTACCTCTTTAATTCTGTACCTCTTTTTTCTGTACCTCTTTATTCTGTACCTCTTTTTTCTGTACCTTTTTTATTTTTACTATTTTACAATTTTTATGACCCAAACACCTATAAAATATAGTTTTAGACCTAAAACAGAGTCAATTCTTCTAAATTTAGGTGTTTGGGACCTATTTTTACTAAAATAGCTGTTTTCTATTTTTATTTTTTTTTAGCAATTTTAAGCAATACTATGAGAGAAAGAAGGAGTAAGAGCGTAGCGTATCTGGACCACGAGCGTAGTGAGTGGTCCAGATCTTACTCCTTCTTTCTCTCTGGCTGGTTATCAAGATTGACCAGAATATTATAATTACACACAATTTTGTGAAGTTTGGTGAAAAACAAATAAAACTCTTGACTTAGAGAGCAGACAAGGCTAAAATGGGTAATTGTTTTGGTAATTCAAGGGCCATAACTCTTAAGTGCCTCAGTCATTCAGCTGATTATTGAACTTGGTTGAGATATTATTACAACACACACTTTCCCCAAATTTGGTGACAATCACTTAAATTGCTCAATTTAGAGAGCAGACATGTTTTTGCTGCCAGTCTGTCAGAGACTGTCTGATCTGAGTCTAATCTGTTTGCAAATGCGTGATATGACATTTATATGAAGGAAATGGCTAATGCAGGACAAAAGTAATACAGAAAGCTCCTCTTAGAGGAGCTTTGTGCATAACTTTTGTTCTGCACTTATAGTTACAAACTCTCTTAAAATCCAGAATTAGTTTATTTTAGATGGTTGCTGTAGACAGTTTTTACTGTGAACATATCTATATAAATATCCATGAATGCTCAATTCCTGTCTGTTAACCTGTCTTTCCTCTTCTTCTCTTTTCTTTGTCTCTTCCTCTTCCTTCTTCTTTCGTTCCTCCTCTAATTTCTTGTCATCTTCCTTCTGCCACTGTGCTTCCAAGTCAGCTGCTGACATAGCTTTGCTGGAAGGAATCTCTGGGGGCTTGGTCCCGCTGTCACTGAAATGAAATGTTATCATTCTGAAACATTTTTTGTTTTTGGTAACCCCACCAACTGTTTTGAAAAGTAATATACTGATTTTACCTAATTCCTTACTTTATGAATATTCATGTAAGAAATAATGACATTATGAATATTAATGAAATGTTTGCCATGGCAGAAAAAGAATCAGAGCTATATTATAGAATAACCAAACAGAGCAGATGCTAATCAAACAGCTCCTATAGGAGCTGTCTGAACTGGGTCTACACTGTTGCCTCAGGTGAGTTAAAAATGACTGAACTTTCCATCAAAAACAAATATCTTGAGATATGCAAAAAAAAAATCCGGTCAGATATTAACACGTAGAAGTGGGTTGGGCCACCATAAAAATATTTTTAAGGATAGCCATGCAAAAGCAATTATCACACCTTACTAAGGAGTAAGGACTTAGTTTGCAATTTTGATGACTCAATGTAGTACTGACTAAAAGCTTTATAATGCTCTAAAGATTTTATGTTATCTTATTGATTTTTCTTCCACCTTTAAAAAGGGTTAAAGTCAAAATATAACAGTAACTAACAGTAGTCTTGTTTGTAACCTTTAGCCTGCTATGGCAGAATCCATGGTTACCTTCGCAAATAATTTGGATCCAAATGACAACCTGAATAACTCTGTATCTCATCAGGATAACAAGAGTGTGTTTGTGAAACACTTATGCCCCCGACCTTTGACCCTGAAGGATGACCTTGACCTTTGAACCATGGACCAGGGAGTTGAACGAGACACATCGTCTTTGTGTGGTGAACATTTGTGCCAGGTTATTTTGAAATCCATTCACAGATAAAAAAGTTATAGAAGCTAAGAAGGGACACGAAATTTGTTATGGATGGAAGGACAGATGGACGGACAGACACTGCGATATGCCCGCCATTGGGGGGCATAAAAATGTCTGACACTCTGATAGCATTTTTTTTAAAAGAAATGCAAAATAAATCAAATGTGAAAATTAGATGCAATTTTCTACAGACAAACATCTGCTTGGCAGGCTAAGGTTAAGCATAATCGCACGGTTTAACCCATTCCCGCATATTGACGACTTTTGGCGCCTCTGTAAAAGTCAGCTTTTGAAACCATTTTAATAAATAAAGCATTTGCTCCTATGGAGCAAATGCTTTATTTACCAAAACATTATTTATCAAAATGGTTTCAAAACTACACAATTCTAAATGTTCCCTTTTCTCTAATAAATGCTCCTTTTTGGTAGATTTATTCAAAGAGGTTGGATCTTCTAAAAGTAGCCTATGAGGGAATGGGGTAACTGTGTACAAAGAAAGTATGCAGTCATTAACAACTAGCTTATTTTATACCCTAGCCAGTAACTTTACACAAGAGGCTGGCAAAGGTTCCTTCAGTATTGTCTGGAAACATAAACTTATATTGTTATTCAGGTAAGAATCATGAACAAATGTGCATATCAACAAATATTTCTTTCCATCAAATAGATTTATCATTCCCATGTTTAATACTTTCTGGCCACTCTTCAAACTATTTTATAGAATGTCGCCTCTGCATTGGCAGACTATGACAGCTTAAAGAATGTCAGTTCTTATTTCTAATGTCTAGAGATCAAGTAGCCACATTGACCATGGTTTACCTTTTGGAAGGAGTTCCTTTTTCTGTGTCACCATCTCCTAGATTCCCTGGCTTGGCAGAATCATTTTTGTCTCTCCCTCGATCTCTTCCTCTCGGTCCCCTGCCATCACCTCTGCCAGCCTGGTACCTCATCTCACTGTAAATACATGCAAATCTATTAAATTATCTTCACATTTTACTTTTATAAGCTTATCACTAAAGTCGTACTTTCAGATAAGATGCTTAAATTAAAACATTTCCAAGAATACCTCCTTTGTTTCTCCAACAAACCCTATGCTGTGAATAGTCTTTAGAATAACCCCTGACTCCATAAATATTCATGTAAGAAATAATTACATCATGCATATTATTTAGATGGACTTTTCAAATAGTATGTGAACACAGGAAATTTTTGCCATGGCAGAACCTGTATGATCAGATCTATATTATTCCATGAGCAAACACAGTCGACTCTTATCAGACAGCCCGCACAGGAGCCGTCTGATATGGATCTACTCTGTTTACAAAGGCGTTATAAAACATTTGGACCGACAACCCAACCGACAGGCCACCGGGATGATTCCAGTATACCCAATAAAACTTTGTTAGTAGGTGTATAATGAATGTATGAACATCATGTAGTTGAAATTTTATAATGGCATTATGGACAAGATATTATGTGATCATGGCATAAGCTGTAGAATCAGCTATATCATAAGCATAACTGATCAGACAGCTCCTAAAGGATCTGTCTGATCTTGGTCTAATCATTTACAAGGCACCTCTATAAGGTAAATAGGTTAACACAGGGTTACAGATAAGGTTTTGATGCAATTGGGTATTTACTCCTTGATTTTTTACGGAATTGGGTATTTGCAATTTTTATTGGGTATTGGCAATTTTCGTAATTGGGTTTTATTCATATTCTCATTAGGTATTCTAATTTTTTTTTGCTTTTTGCTATATTTATTTGCTTTGTGTTACTCATTGTTTTGAAAAACAATTGCTTTTTCCACAATTTTAATTGGGTAAATAGCCCAATACTCCCCTTATCTGTAACCCTGTTAACAGTCTCACCTGTAACTTTTGCCTGCTCCTCTGGCCCCAGGTCTGCCAGCCCGAGGGCCTCCCTTGCCAATATCACTGCATGACTTCGACTGCTTCTTGTCATCCCCCCGTTCACTCATCTTCACATCAAACTGTAACAGCAAATTGATCAAGATTGATTTATGAAAAATGTCTTATAAACACAAAATTTGAGAACACTTTACAAAAACAGTATATACAGCTCCATTGCTCAGCTCTTTACCTCATGAATATTCGTGAAAGAAATAACATTTTGAATATCAGTTAGCTAAATTTTTACAATGATATATGAACACAGGAATACATAAAAGTCTGGTATATAATAATTGACCATTACGTATCAAGTGTACTGCGTTGGTGGAAGAAGAGAAATAAATGGTAGGATAGATAGAAACTAGTTACCCAACCAATATAGCTCTACGAATCATAAATTTGTGTCCTTACTTACAGTTGCCAGACTTTTTAGAATGATAATGTGGAAAGCTCCTGCTTGAAGGATACCAAGTCAGGGGCCTCAGCTACTGTAGCTGGAATTCCACCGGGTAAAACATGGGGAAAGAAGCTGTACTTGAAAGTATTTGTACTTGAAGAGAACACTGTCCTTCAAGATCACACTGTTCAAGATGTCATTCCTTATAATTATGTATACTAATGGAATAACTGTATGGGGAACATGGCATGGTCTGTGTATCTGTTCAGGGGTTACCATATTTACCAAGGATGTCCTAAATATTAGTTCACTAAGTCTCCCATCTCCCATCGTTATGGATTTATAATGCTGAATAAGTAAATTTGGCATCCCATAAAAAACTTAAACCATTTACCTGATCATTATTCATGTGAGACAAAATGAATATATTGTATGAATATTAATAAGCTGAAGTTTTATAATGGCATTATGAACAAAGGAATTGTTTACTACAGCAGAAACTGCAAATCATACCTATATTTCATTAAGTCATTGCACTGTAACCTAGATGCAATCGTTTAACCCTATACTCCATGAATATTTACGTAAGAAATTATGATATCCTGAATATTAATTTGATTGTTTATAATGGTATATGAACACAGGACATGTTGGTTCAGACAGAAACAGAAGAATTAGATCTATATCATCCATAAGCAAGCAGAGCAGATCCTGATCAGACGACTCATATAGGAGCTGTCTGATCTGGGTCTACTCTGTTTACAAAGGTGTACACATGTATCTATGGAGTAAAGAGTTAATCCTATAATATACCGTCCCCAACCTGCTATAATCATTAAATGATCAGCAGTTTATCACTGAGAGTATTGATGTAAATGTAGTGAACAGAGCAGGCCCTGATTAGACAGCTCTTTCAGACAAAAGGTTAAGTGATGTGACCAGACGCCTTTTTGACTACGGGGAATTTATGTCACTAGCTACCCGCTTCTATACCCTGTGACAGTGCAACTAACAGAGTAGCAAATAGAGTACACCCTAATCAAACAGTACTTCAGAAGCTAGTAGTTTGACTTGGGTCTACTCTATTTAGTATTTACCCAATTTTATCTTACTGACCAATGGTGACCATTTAGGCTGAACTGGTAGGAGCTGTCAGTGTGATCGCTGAAGAAGGATGGAGTTTGTTTTTCATAAACTTGATTAAAAATTCTGTTCACTAGAACATTGGTAAGAAGTCTAGCCAGATCTGTGTAAGACATAATATAGATCTTTTTTTGACATAATATAGATCTTTTTTTTGACATAATATAGATCTAATTCTACAGTTTTTGTCAAAGCTAAAAAAAACTTGAAAAGTTTACATTATTAAAATTCAGCTAATAAATGATTCATGAAGCCATTAATTCTTGCATGAATATTGAACAGGGAAAGGGTTATGGCTGTCATGGTTACTCAGTTAGTTGTAAACAGTTCGATTCTTTGTTCTAACTGGTTCAAATTTCAATATAAATTCCGTGATCTGCCCGTGATCTGCCAGTAATGATTAGGGAAGGCAAATCACACTGAGGTTTTTTTATACCGTCTTGGCCCATGTTATCTGTATTTCCCTTTGACTTGCTGTGATGACAAAAAGCACAGGCACCTGTATATTCAGTACTGTAAAACATTTACCAGTCAATTTCTATTGGCAAATACATATTTCATTAACATGTATAGCCTTTTCATTGAGCAAAAAATAATGCTAATTATGATTTAAACAAGTCATTATTTCCCAAAACTAATTGTAAGCTGACACTGTCTTTAACTTGCCTAAAGGAGGTGTATCATATAATCTTGTCTATCAATTTATATATAGCAATATTTGTTCATTCTCAATTTTATCAACTTTTCAGCTTTTCTATGCAGTGTATCTACTACTTTGTACTTTAAATTTATAATCATTACGGTAAAGTGGATCGCCATTCAAACATGCACTTTTCAGACCGTACGCATTGATAACATTTGACAGTAATTTTACTGTAAAGCAATCTAGTGGAATTCGAGACCCGAAAGCTAAACACGATTCCTACTTTCTGCTTAGTTATATAATTCTACCTGAATTTAAGTTTGAAATGAATAGTTATATGATTTGCTTCAAAAAATGAATCAAGCAGGATGTCAACGCCTTATTTCAAAGCTTATATCAGGCCAAATGTGATTAATTTCCAGAACATATAAAATATCCTATACAGTCACAAACGAGTGATAAACATGGTGGTTAACCAGTTAGTTACGATGCAGCATTCCCGATCACAGGGGGCCATTTCGTGGGTCTAGATGGTCTGAAAAGTCAAAAAAATTGATTGGGTCGATTGTTATATTATAATATTATACAAGGGTTCCAACTCCTGTTTCGCCCATTTCCCAACCGATTCTAAATAACGCCCAGTTTCAGACAGCCAAGATAAAACAGCCACTAATGTTTGGTACAAATGTGAAGCTGGGAAATTGTACTTTTCAAAAAATATAACTTTTGATACATTCAGACTAAGCCGTTGCCAGTGCCGACGTGAAATTCCTACAAAATATGCTGATTTTTCTTACTCAAACGAGAAGTCGCAACAACGTAACCCACTTCCTACTTAGTCAATAACAAGGCACCTGATCAACCGAGCGATGGTGCCCTGCATTCTCGTTAATGCTTATAAATAGGGTAAGCAAGATAACAGGCTCCCGGATTGTTACTGTATTTTAAGGAAGTGGGTCACGTGACTCGTGGCCTGAAGGAGCTTTAAATCTGCTAATTGCACATAAATTCGTCTGAATTTCAGATCTGCAGAGAGCTTGAGAGGTAAATGATAGCTTTTTGTCATATGTATTGATCGCACAATCATTTTGTCGCGAAGCATCGCGATTATGGCCATTTTATAGGGGGGGGGGGGGGGGGGGGGGGGGGGGGCAAGTGGCAATTGTTGCTGAGACTTCTCATTGGAGTCAGCAAAATCAACATATTTTGTTGGAATTTCATGTCAACCCAATCGGGTTTTTTTACTTTTTAGACCATCTAGACCCACGAAATGGCCCCCTGTGTTCCCCATTAACTGGTTTAACTGGTTAACTGATTTTTCAAACCATGACAGCCCTAGTTTCTTTACTACATTTTGACTGGTTTAACAATTACAGAGATTACTACCATTCATGCACTGATGTATCAGTGCAATTGCTGTTTAGCTGGTTCTGTTGGAATCTTATTTTGCACTTAAATTAGTCCAAATTGCTCCACTAACTGTCGGGCTACGCGCCATATATTTCCCTTTAAACAAGACAATATCTTAAGGTCAGTAGAATACTAGAGAAATTCAGAAACTACCTCGCTATACGCAAATTTCTATTTAATTCTTTTGAATATGGTTGTATCAAACTGCTATTTCAAAACGTGTTCGTCCTTTTTCGGTTGGCAACTAAAATGAAAGTGTGATATGGATCGCACCGAGAGTGTACCGGCTTTTAAAAAAGCATGACTAAAATGACTTGCTCTGTTTGTTACCTACTCATGGAAAACCAATTTATTTATTTATTCCGTTCACATAGTTATTGTAGAAGTATTTAAGGAACCGTTGCTTTCAACGAGAATCCACACTGCTCTAGCAATGTTTACGAATTTCAGGAAAGATGGCGTCTGCAGTTCGACGGCGGGCTGTTAAACTAACAATTTAGTGAAAAACACACTTTAACATCCATGCTCCCTCAGAGACCAAACGGTTAAAGATATATCATCAAATTATTCTATTGAATCAGTACCCGTCTTATCTTGTTCTACTGGTTGTAAATACATTAAAAGTTTGATATATGGGCTAAATGAGATTCATAATGTCATTATTTCTTTGATTTACCTATGACGTCAGGTCTGGAATAAGCTGGTTCAGCTTGTAGTGACCAATTTATATCCATGAATCACAAACTATAGTTTACATGCGCAATGTTTAAAAGTCATAATAAAACTTGTTGGATTGACGTTTCCAGGCATTGCTCATTTTGAAAGCATTCACTGTATCACTCTCAACACATTGGGTTGACAGGCTATTCCATGGATTAACACTTATGGCAACAAAACTGTTCATGGTGCTCTTGTATTTATAAAATTTGTTTTTCTCTCAAGTTTCCAGTTGTGACATATGGTATCTGTTCTAGAGTGAACAGATATCGAATTGATGTGAACGTCATCGAATTCTTTCATTATTTTAAATATTTGTAACATGACCATCATAGCTGTCTCTACGGTAGACGAGACCCGTAGCCCTAGAGCTTTCAATCTCTCGTCATAGCTGAGAAGCTGAATTTCTTTCACTTGTCCGGTAGCCCTACGTTGAACATTCTCTATCGCGACTATATATTTTTATCCTTTTTAAGAAAGGGAGACCGCATAACAGTTGCGTATTCAAGATTCGGTCGCAGTAGCGATTTATACAATGGAAGAAACATATAGTATTACTCTTGTCTAGATGTTCAAAATGTTCTACGTATTAGACCAATTAAGGCCTTTTTGACTATATTTGAAATGTGTACGTATCGAAGTTCACATTACTATCAAAAGTGACACCAATGTCTTTTTAATTATCTGATTGTTCAATTAATTTTCATGATAGTATCTCCAGTTTTCATGTTATATTTATGTTTCTTATTTTTCCTGCCTATATGCATCGACTTGCACTTCCCAGCATTGGATTTCAGGGGCGACTTGTCCGACCAGAGAGAGAGACAGATTATCCAGGTCCTGTTGCATGGCAATCACTATTGCTTTCAATGGACCTATATAACTTAGTGTCATCTACGAATAGCTTCACTGTAGATTTTACAACATCAGGAAGGTCATTTATAAACACTAAAAAGAGTGCCGGACCGAGGACCGAGCTCTGCGGTACACCGCTCACTACTTTCTCTCTCTGGGATGTCACTGTACCAACTCTAACTGCCTGAACACGATAACTAAAAAATGTCTCTATCCACTTTAGAATGTTTCCTCTAATACCGTAGTTGTGAAGCTAATTACTCAAATGTCTCTGGTGAGGGACTGTGTCAAACGCTTTTTAGAAGTTCCAAGTATACAGCCCCCCCCCCCCCCGGGCTAAACTATTATACCAATCGTCTATCACTTCTAAAAGCTGGGTTACGCATGAACGTTTAGTACGGAACTCATGTTGATGTTCAGCGAATAGTTTATTCAAGGTCATATGACTGATAATGTTGTCACGAACTATAGATTCAAATATTTTACAAATCACACTTGTCAGACTCGCTGGTCTAAAGTTCTGTGCTTTTCTTTTGCTGTCCTTCTTATATAGGGGAACTACAATTGCTGACTTCCAATCCTTTGGAATATTACATTGTTGTATAGATTTATTAAACAATTCTGTTAAATATGAGCAAATTTCTGCCGCGTTTTCCTTCAAGACTTTCGGATGAATCTGATACATGCGGTAGTTGGGCGTACTTCTTACATGAATATTCATGGAGTAAAGGGTTTGCAAACACTACTGAAGCTGGATTTTCAAACATTTTCCCTGATAGAAGTCCTTTTTGGTGCATTTGCAAACAGAATAGACCCAGATGACTCCTGTTGCTGTAGGAACCATCTGATCTGGGTCTGCCCTGAACACTTACGAAAACAAGAGATGTTTGTAAAACATGTATACCCGCAGACCTTTGACCTAGTGACCTAAAGACAATAGGGATGATCTAGTGGTCCTGACTAATCACAACAGCAAGTTTGCAGGTCCTAAGCCAAATCCTTGAGCAGTTATTGATCGGAAACCATTTCACCAGTTAAGGTCATGGTGATCTTGATCTTTGACCTAAACAAATAGGGACCATTTAGTGGTCATGACTAATCACCACGGCAAGTTTGAATATCCTAGAAGCTAAAACCCTTGAGCAGTTCATGATCGGAAACCATTTTACCAGTTAAGGTCATGGTGACCTTGACCGTTGACCTAAAAAACAATAGGGGTCATTTAGTGGTCATGGCCTACCTCCACAGCAAGTTTTAAGATCCTACACCAAGCTGTATATCAGTTATAGATCGGAAACAATTTGATCTACCGACCTCAGACAGACCAACTTACCGACATACATGTGCAAAGCAATATACATGTACTCAAAAAATTTTTTCGAAAGAGGAGTATAAAAAAATAAAAATAGAGATCTGATTCTACCAGTGCCAAACAAGCCTGTGTTCATATATGCCATTAAATACATAAGCTAATATATATCCATGATGTCAATTTGAGGGAATAGGTAAACCCTTTGAATGCGGGAAACTTGTACCAGCATTTGCAAACAGTGTAGACCTATATCAGATGGCTCCTAGAGGAAATCTCTGATTAGGGTCTGCGCTGTTTGTCATTGAGTATTCTCTGGCGAATTATACACTTTCATATTTAACTCTTTGCATGCTAGCGGCGAAACTGTGATTACCTATGCAAACAGTTTGGATCCAGATGAGACGCCGCATCGTGCGGCGTCTCATCAGGATCCAAACTGTTTGTCATCTTGACCATATTTTTGCAAAAAAATGAGAGAAAATTTTATTTTAAGAATTGAAGCAGACGACAATTGTTGCAGACGAAAATTTACTTAGCATGCAAGAGTTAATGGATTTTATATTTAAACAATAATAATTTCTTGCATGAATATTGATCATGGAAATAGTTAGGTTTAACAAATTATACATTTACAAGGAAAATGTTGGTCGTGACAAACTCCAGCATCAGATCTATTCTATTCCATAAGTAAACAGAGCAGACCCAATCAGACACCTCCTAAAAGAGCTTCTGATCTGGATCTACTCTATTTACAAAAGTGCCAATAGTCATCTATATGGGGAAAAGGGTTAAGTGTATATGAACTTGCTAAATTTCTTCCAAAATTAGGAGATGGAAACCAAGCTTTGTTTCAAGTTCTGGGATTATTCTGACTTTAAATGGGACTGCTGATCTTGGCCATCTCTCCAAATGTATGTGACCATTTTCCCCACTAAGCTAGTCAGACAGGAAAATTAGGTTCACAAATATTCGTAGTAATGCTAACTTGAATAAATTCTGGATTTGAAAGACAGCACACCCATGTAATCAATGATTACCTGTGGTTGCTGTCTTTCAAGCCCAGAGCCAAGAGCTTTGTTTACTGAAATTCCGTAAATCTTTCTATGCTTGCAGCAATTTTTGATTACTAAAGTACTCATCAGGATCCAACCTGTTTGACAGTATTTTTAAAGAAAAAATAAAGCAAAATAACTGTCAGAATTGCAGCGGAAAAAGGTACTCCGTTTACCCCAAGTATTAAGCAAACTTAGGCAAATAAAGCAAACCCAGATAAAACTACTCATTCAGCAGCAAGTTGCAGGAAGTCTACACTATTTTCTAGTTTGTCAGTCAAACTTAGTGGTATCAAAAGCTGCCAAATTGAATTAATATTCAGCTTTTCAAACTGGAACTAAGGTTATAAAACTTTTTGCTCGAGTCTGATATCATTCTCAAGCATCTGATTGGTCAGAGTCTGAGCTTTATAACATTGGGCAATGGTGAAGAGGGGAAAAGGGGGGGGGGGTTCTGAATATTTAGGACAAATAGGATATTCTGAATCAACAGTGAGATTACTTTTTTTACACGATATGTACATGCATGTTTTTCCGTGATAGGGAATTTTCAACATAGTCTTTGTGCCATCATTGAAGAGAAAGGACGTCATTTGGAGCACGTGCTTTGACCTTTTGGAACTTAAGATCATAGCAGGATGTGGTTAGAATATATATTTATCACATAATCCGATTTCTGGGAGTGCCGTAAATCGCAGAAATGCACTAGTGCATTTTTATGCAAATTAGGAATCGTTACGCTCATTTAAGAGTTAGCCAATCGCAGCGCTCCATGTGCGTCGTCCGTTGTATTACTTCACTGTTTATAAGGAATGACTGGAACAGCCACCAGCTATAGCCCGTTTCATTTTCTATGGCATTTTTATGGCTTATGTGATAAAAAGAATCTTACACGAGTGTTCATTACAAATTTTCATGAAAACTAGTTTACTATTATGAATATGTCATTCGCTAAAGCTCGTGTCATATTATTATAGTAAACTCGTTTCATAAAAACAATTTGTAATGAACACTCATGTAAGATCCTCTATATCATATATCAAATAAAACTGTATTATACTATCAATAGTAATATAAGTATTGTTTTCTTATTAGTTAATTTGATTGTGTTGTTTAATATCCGTTTCTGCTCACTTTGGGCCAATTGGACGCCCCAGAGAGAGAGAGGAGAGAGGATAGAGAAAAACCCGGGCACGATGCCCTACTGTTATTATCGACAAATTGTCTCTGGTTCTTTTAGATGCTCAGTGTGAAGTCATTTGAGTGAAAAATAATGACATTAGGAATGGGGGACAGATATTATGAAACACTGTACTTCAGGTCTAGCATTTTGTGTATCACTGAATCATTATGTCTGGTTGGCCATGTTCTTTATTGTGTTATTGATAGGTTTATACAGAGCAATAAATAAGATGTGTGTAAATTAAACCGTTTTTCAAGAATAGCTCCGTTATTTCTCCAAACTATAAGTTGCAACCACTTTCGAATTATCCCTTTAACCAGTTACCTCATAGGCTATTTTTAGACCCAACCTCTGAATAAATCTACCCAAAACAAGTATTTGCTAGAGAAAAGGAAAACTTTAGAATTGTGTAGTTCTGAAACCACTGTGATAAATAGAGCATTTGCTCCTATGAAGCAAATGCTCTATTTATCACAATGGTTTCAAAAAGTGTCTTTTTCAGGTGTCAATATGAGGGAATGGGTTAAGACAATTTTATAAAATATGGTTTGGTGTAGAACTGATCATTTTAGCACTGGTATTTATAATCCTCCATCCCTCCCCTTTATCTATGTATTCAACCCTTTCCCTCATATAAACACCTTTTCACACATCTGCTAATGGAGTAGACCCAGATCAGACGGCTCCTATAGGAGCTGTCTGATCAGGGTCTCCACCGTTTGCTAGTGGAATTTGAAAGATCTATTTCTTTAATTTCTAAAATGGCTACAATGTTCCACCTTCCGTTTTTTATTGTAACTATTTTGTCTATGAATATTCAGTAGATGCAAACATTTGGAACAAACATAGAATATGGAAAGGGTTAATTGTGAATTCAGCAGAAGCGAAAACTCTACATAATTTCACAGACATTACAAATCATTTCTAATCTTTCAATTCTTGTGTTATTTTGAGAGATCCTTCACAATGTACCCCCCCCCCCCCCCCCCCCCACACACACACACACACACATCTGCAAACATCACCTGCTTCAAAATTCAAGGTAACTTTCTTTAATACTTCTTTCAAACAAAGTAGTCAGTGGGATCCTAATGAGATGGATCTTCTAATCTGGGTCAACTGTTTGCAAAGGTGTTTAAACCCTTTACTCCACAAATACCCATTTCTATGCCTCTGCAAACAGAGTAGACCCAGATCAGACGGCTTCAATGGGAGCCGTCTGATCAGTCTGCTCTGTTTGCTTATGGTATAATATAGGTATGATTCTACAGTTTCACTCATGACCAAAAATTCCTGTATCCATGTGATATTATAACACATAAATCTAATTAATATTCATGATGTCATTATTTCTTACATGAATACAGGATAAAGGGTAAACACGCATTACTATGAGGAAAAGAGTTTAATAGCTATAAAGCTCATTCAAACAAGCAAATTTGCTGAATTGATATCCTTCAGTATTTAACCGAGTTATTGAAATACAAGTATGATAATGACTGTTTATGTAAATTTTGATAAGGACTGTTTATGTAAATTTTGATATTGACTGTTTATGTAAATTTTATTTCACAGAAAGATGGTGGCACAGACACACAGATGCATAACGGGTGATAATAAACTACAGACTTACGGTATGAACTGAAAACCACAAGTGTATTTTCACAAACCATTTTATTTTCACATACTAAATCAATAATAATATAAACCTGATGGAAAGATACCCCATCCTTCTAAAACAGCACACTTGTTTTCTTTCTTGCAATGTATAAACTCTCTTTCAGTATTCAAAATTTAATACTTTAATTCATGTTTTCCTAAGCACTGTAATGATCACATTTTTCTGCCATATACCATTTTTCTAGCACATCATATAGCCAACATGGTTCTCCAGTCTGTTCAAGAATGATGATGTTTTATAAACTGTCTTGTGAACTAGTCCCAGCCCTAATTACAATGCAGCTGCTCCTGAGATGATTTCAATCAGTTCTCTAGTGATGACAGCTTGACGTGTTCTGTTGAAGGTCAAGGTCAGCTTGGATATCATTTCATCTGTAAAAGCAAAGAAAGAAATACTATGTTGTGCCCTGGCCTAAATTAACACACAGTAGCAGCTTCCATAAAATACAGAGTTACCTAAGGAACATCACTGCAAAATAATAAGATTTAGCTACTTGTTTCAGGAGCTGATTTCCTTTACCAGTCCTAAATCTTAGCCCTTTATCCATGAATAATCATTTATAGTAATGCTCACTATGTAACCAATGATTACATGCAGTTGCTGTCTTTCAAACCAAGAGCCATGTCAGACCTTTTTTTACTGAAAATCCATACAAATTTGCTGTAATAAATTTAGAAGCATCTACCCATCATCGTTGTTCATCAGTGAAAGTTTGAAGTAAATCGTCCTATTGGTGTATGAGGAGTTGGAAACACAAGATTTGTGTGATATTCGGGTGATTCTTCAAATATTTGTAATATGCTGTCCCTCACCTTTCACATGATTTAAAAGTCATAAAAATTTACTTTTAAAAGAATATTTTATCTTTGCCTAGTTAATATGACATACCTTAGTGAGAATATAGTGATAACCAGTGAGAATTTATGTTCATTTTCTTGGAATCGACTTTCAAGTATGAAAGGGGGTGCAAAATTCCCATGTCCCTCATCATACAACACATAATAAAATGAGATATCTTGACCTTAAATCATCTTAAATTTGATAATTTTTCTCTATTGATAATGTCATTACATTATCATAGAATGAATGAATACAAAATATAGCTGTTAGTTTAATCTTTAGTGGCTTTTTTCAGCTGCTGATTTTTGTCCCTCGTTTTCCTGTCAGTACCGAAACGGTATGGTGTTTTAGCCTGTACCTATTTTATCTTGAAATTGAGGGAAATTCCTTCTGACGTCATCAGAAGGTTTTCCCCATGCAGTCATTATAGGGTACAATTTGATTTAGCAATCCCGGTTCTATTATAAGAAATGGTCTCCCAAACATCGATTTCTATTGATTATGTTTTTAGGCTGTCAGCACCGAAACGCCCTCAAA
Organism: Azorinus chamasolen; assembly: GCA_963576725.1. Taxonomy (NCBI): domain Eukaryota; kingdom Metazoa; phylum Mollusca; class Bivalvia; order Cardiida; family Solecurtidae; genus Azorinus; species Azorinus chamasolen. The sequence goes on from OY755244.1 coordinate 746,037, forward strand.
CCAGGCAAGCTGAACTATAAATTCATGTTAACAGACCTTGTTGTATACGCTGTGTGTACACGATGCTTAAATGCATAAAATAATTGAAACATGTACTGGGTAAATGTCTGAAATTATGAAAAATAAACAAAATTGTCATTACCGAAACGGTCATTACCGAAACAGCCTGTGTTTCGGTACTGACATAACCCTTAATTATTTTGGTATCTGAACAACTATTTTGTGAAAATACGACTTTAACTTGCATCCAAAAACAAAATAAATAATATTTATGAATAAATTCAGTACCATTTGGCTTTACTTCTTGCTGTCATTACCGCAACGTCATTACCGAAACGTCATTACCGAAACGTTTTTCATTCATTTTTTGGCATTTTTTGGCATTTTTTAAAAGTTGAGCAATGGAAATGTTTGAACTGTATACTTTTACGATAAATTAGTCCTAAAGCTAGTATAAAGCATGCTTTTAGTTAATTAAAAGAAATTTAGCAACACTTCGGAGACAACTTCGATACATCAAAATCTTAAAAATTAGCTGTTTCCATCACCTTGAGAGACAATTTTTGATTTTGCAAGATGTATTACTAAAAGAAACAGAATTACGTTATTCATATTCATAATTTACACACATCTTGAACGATAAACACCCTTTAACCAAATATTTAGATAAAACGAGGTCCAATTTTACATCGTTGCGGTAATGACATTTTCAGGTCATTGGCAATTTATAAAATGTAAAAAATATTTTTTTCTATTGAACAATCAGCACGGACATTACTCTTTATAAGTCAAAGACAGTTCATAGTTATGGTATACGTGTTAAGCAAACGGTTTTATAAGCAAAATACTTTTGAAAAATTTGTAGGCAAAATTACAAATTTTTGAAGAATCACCCATTCATTACAGATGGACAAGAGCAAGGCTATATATGATAGGAAAGGCTTTATTTCTCCAACATATCCTGAATTCTGACAATGTCTCTAAAAAACATTCACTACTAAATGTTTGGTTAAGGTATTAAGAAATCACGGATGCCAATCTATCACTGAAAAATTTGCATTTACAAACAGCTTGGAGCCAAATGTGATGCCAAGGATCAAAAAAGTTTGACACTGAGTCAATTGTTTCTCAAATGCTTGATCGATTTGGAAGTAGTCAAAATTGAATTAGATCCAAGTTTGAGCAGACATAAGTTTTACACAGCTGGGTAAGGGATAATAAGTTTCATCAGAGCAACAGATAACGGTGCGTACTCAAATATTAAAATCGTCATTTCTTCACCAAACCCTATGTTGTGACCACTCTTTAGAATCGTCTCAAATTGACGATTCTAAAGAGTGGTCACAACATGGGATTTGGTTTATGTCTTTTGTACAAATATAGATAACATTCAATGTGAAGCAATTTATCAGGTAAGCTATATATAGGAAATCTCTGATTTGTCCTCTTGAGAGAGACCACTCTCCTCAATACAACAAATATAACACTGAAAGTACAAGTACATACCAGCATTTTTGCTAGCTGAGTCCATAGCTGTCATCCTGGCACTTTGTTCGCTACATTGGGCCTCTTTTAGAGCGTAGAATACCCGGCTGACAAACATGAACTCATTATAGCACTGGATGGTCTCGTCGTCCAGACTGTCATACACCAACAGCTGCTTAGCCTTGTTTACATTTTCCTCCGTATACATTGGCATTACCGATGTTCTGTATGAGATGACTGACCTGCAAAAACAATATAACATCTTGTTTACCTGGGCAGAAAAGATTTTGAAACTCCCTTTGCAGGAGATGTTCTCATAGTCTACATATAAAATAAATAAATCACCAATGTATAAATATGTATAAAAAATATGTCTGAACTAGAATTGTTTTTGATACAAAAACTGATGTCTTCCTCCCATAACTCTGCAGAAAATTATCGAACCGGAACAGGAATATAATATACACAACAAGACATGGTGCTGAAACTGCTGATCAATCCTATGAAGTTTCATGAAAATCTGACCAAAGCTTTTGGAGAAACCACTTGGACAAATTAAAATCCGATAGACAGATAGACGAAAACCACCCCAAACAAGCGCTCACCAGACAATCAGAGGAGAAAATTTTCAAAGTTTTCACTATATGCTTCTATAGAAAACTAGCCTGCCCTGGGGCGTGGCTAATTTTGACCCAAGCGGCATAATTTATATAACTTTTGCAGAGGACCTGAACATGATGCTATGTGCCAAATATGAAAGCTAAGAGCCTTCCAGTTTCAGAGGAGAAGGTATTCAAAGATTTCACTATTTGTTTCTATTGAAAACTGCCCACCCCTGGGGCGGGGCCAATTTTGACCCCAGGGCCATAATTTATATACCTTTTGTAGAGGACCTGAACATAATGCTATGTGCCAAATATGAAAGCTGAGAGCCTTCCAGTTCAGAGGAGAAGGTATTCAAAGATTTCACTATTTGTTTCTATTGAAAACTGCTCACCCCTGGGGCGGGGCCAATTTTGACCCCAGGGCCATAATTTATATACCTTTTGTAGAGGACATGAACATGATGCTATGTGCCAAATATGAAAGCTGAGAGCCTTCCAGTTTCAGTGAAGAAGATTTTCAAAGATTTCACTATTTGTTTCTATTGAAAATGGCCCACCCCTGGGGCGGGGCCAATTTTGACCCCAGGGGCATAATTTATAAAAAATTTGTAGAGGACCTGAACATGATGCTCTGTGCCAAATATGAAAGTTGAGAGCCTCCCAGTTTCAGAGAAGAAGATTTTCAAAGATTTCACTATTTGTTTCTATTGAAAATGGCCCACCCCTGGGGCGGGGCCAATTTTGACCCCAGGGGCATAATTTATACAAATTTTGTAGAGAACCTGAACACGATGCTCTGTGCAAAATATGAAAGCTGAGAACCTTCCAGTTTCAGAGGAGAAGATTTTCAAAGTTTCCACTATATGTTTCTTTTGAAAACTGGACACCCCTGGGGCGGGGCGAATTTTCACCCCAGGGGCATTATTTATACAAAATTTGTAGAGGACTTGAACACGATGCTCTGTGCCAAATATGAAAGCTGAGAGACTTCCAGTTTCAGAGAAGAAGATTTTCAAAGATTTCACTATTTGGTTCTACTGAAAACTGCCCAACCCTGGGGCGGGGCCAATTTTGATCCCAGGGCCATAATTTATAAAACTTTTGTAGAGGACCTGAACATGCTGCTATGTGCCAAATATGAAAGCTGAGAACCTTCTGGTTTCAGAGGAGAAGATTTTCAAAGTTTTACTATATGTTTCTATTGAAAACAAGGCACCCCTGGGGCGGGGCCAATTTTGACCCCAGGGCAATAATTTATATAACTTTTGTAGAGGAGCTAAAGATGATACTATGTGCCAAAGATGAAAGCTGAGAACCCTGTAGATTCAGAGGAGAAGATTTTTAAAGGTTCAAATTGTTGACGACTGACGGTGCACGACGGACATCAGGTAATCACAAAAGCTCACAAAATGTTTCCCCAGTATACTGAGGGATACATAATCAATGAGACTTTGCATAATGTTACTTTCTTTAAAATAAACCGTCTTATAAAGCATAAACACTGCAGCATAACACAGCAAATGAACTGTACTTTCACTTTTGATGAGAATCTAAATTCTTATAGTCTTATCTAAATGCAGTGTGTTTTATATAAAATTAATGTTTGAACATCTTTTTCTCATCAACACTTATCCATTTCCCTCATGAATATTCATGCAAGAAGTAATACATTTAAGTATGAACTATGAATATCAATTAGCTGAATTTTGATTGGCAGAAGCTACAGATTCGGATTTATATGATTACATAGGAAATCAGCAGAAACTAATTAGATGGCTCCTATAGGAGTTGTCTGATTTAGGTTTACTCTGTTTGTAAAGGCGTAGAAAGGCTTTGTATGAGGCAAAGGGTTATACATGTAGCAGGGAAGAGTTCTTTGCCATTGCCTACCAAGACTGGGCAATACTGCTTGGAATGTCCATAAATGATGTTCAGTTGAACCTTGCTCTGTTCCCAGTCTTATAAACAGGTGGTAGCTTAACCCTTTTATACTGCATAAATATTCTTTAACAAATAACAATGTCATTTTTTATAAATCACATGAACACAGGAAATTGTGGCCACAGCAAAAACTAGAATCATATCTATATTATTTCAAATGCAAACAGTAGACCCCGCGAGTTGTGACCAAGAATTAGAATTGTCTCAAAGAGACAATTCTGAAGAGCGCTCACAACATGGGGTTTGGTGGAGAAAATGAAATGTTTATTTTTATATCTAATACACACCTGCTCCCCCAAACTACAATTATCACTGTATGCAATTGATACCCACCAAAAAGTGCTTGTCATATGTGATATTTTGAATAATCAATGAGCCATAACTCTGAAAAATCATCCAACTGAATAACATGCATGCATCTCCTCTTTTTGATGCAGCTTCCCATAAATTTTTGCTTAAATACAGTCAGTAGTTCCTTAGAAATAGAGCCAATAAGAAACAAGAGGGCCAGAATGGCCCTGAAGCACTCACCAGACAATCAGAGGAGAAGATTTTCAAAGTTTTCACTATATGTTTCTATTGAAAACTAGCAGGCCCTGGGGCAGGCCAATTTTGACCCCAGGGGTGTAATTTATATAACTTTTGTAGAGGACTTGAACATGATGCTATGAGCCAAATATTAAAGCTGAGAACCTTTCAGTTTCAGAGGAGAAGATTTTCAAAGTTTTCTCTATATGTTTCTGCTGAAAACTACCCACCCCTGGGGCGGGGCCAATTTTGACCCCAGGGCCATAATTCATATAACTGTTGTAGAGGACCTATAAATGATGCTATGTGCCAAATATGAAAGCTATGAACTTTCCAGATTCAGAGAAGAAGATTTTCAAAGTTTTCACTATTTGTTTCCATTGAAAACTGCCCAACCCTGGGGCGGGGACAATTTTGACCCCAGGGCAATAATTAATATAAATTTTGTAGAAGACCTGAACATGATGCTCTGTGCCACATATGAAAGCTGAGTGCCTTCCAGTTTCAGAGGAGAAGATTTTCAAAGATTTCACTATTTGTTTCTATTGAAAACTGCCCATCCCTGGGGCGGGGCCAATTTTGACCCCAGGGTCATAATTTATATAACTTTTGTAGAGGACCTGAACATGATGCTATGTGCCAAATATGAAAGCTGAGAAACTTCTGATTTCAAAGGAGAAGATTTTCAAAGGTTTACTATATGTTTCTATTGAAAACTTCCCACCCCTGGGGCAGGGCCAATTTTGACCCCAGGGGCATAATTTATATAACTTTTGTAGAGGACCTATAGGTGATGCTATGTACCAAATATGAAAGCTGAGAACCCTGTAGATTCAGAGGAGAAGATTTTCAAAGTTTTCACACTATATTTTTATTGGAAACTGCCCACCCCTGGGGCGGGGCCAATTTTGACCCCAGGGCCTTAATTTATATAACTTTTGTAGAGGACCTGAATATGCTGCTCTGTGCCAAATATGAAAGATGAGAGCCTTTCAGTTTCAGAGAAGAAGATTTTCAAAGATTTCATTATTTGTTTCTATTGAAAACTGCCAACTCCTGGGGCGGGGCCAATTTTGACCCCAGGGTCATAATTTATATAACTTTTGTAGAGGACCTGAACATGATGCTATGTGCCAAATATGAAAGCTGAGAAACTTCTGGTTTCAGAGGAGAAGGTTTTCAAAGTTTTACTATATGTTTCTATTGAAAACTTCCCACCCCTGGGGCGGGGCCAATTTTGACCCCAGGGGCATAATTTATATAACTTTTGTAGAGGACCTATAGGTGAAGCTATGTACCAAAGATGAAAGCTGAGAACCCTGTAGATTCAGAGGAGAAGATTTTTAAAGGTTCAAATTGTTGACGCCCGACGACGGACGACGCACACCGCACGACGACGGACATCTGGCGATCACAAAAGCTCACCCTGAGCACTTTGTGCTCTGGTGAGCTAAAAACAATAGACTGACCAATTGAAAAGGTGACACCTTCCCCCAACATTAAAATAAAATAATTATAATGAAATAAAAGTTACTTTTCAAACAGTCCAACTCTCTCAAATCTAAACCAGCATGAAGCACATAAACCAGTCTACACCGTGAGAAAATGTTTCCTCCTCACCTGAATTTATTATAGTAGAGGTCTCCAACATCAAACTTGTAGCCACTGCTCAGTATCTGGTCAGCTATAAAGGCAGCATCAAGGAAGGAAAAGGGTTTCTTGCCAATGTTGTTGAGGCTCATAATCACATTTTTTCCATACAGCCTACACACAAAAAATATGCACAAAATACATAGATGCATACATTAATTATTATCAATTTACTGCATTTTAATATTTGTGTCTTTCTTTTCACAAAGACACAACATCTTTTTTCATAAAGAAAAGAAATATCTCTGACAATGTTCTTAAGAAAAAAAATTATTATGTGGTTAATGAGGCCTCAGGAACAGGGAACTATTATCGTTCAATATGTTATGAACTTACGTTCAGTCAAAACTTCTCTTAACCTTCTACTCCATAAATACTATGCCTTTGCAAACAGAGTAAACCATGATGAGACGGCTCCTGGTCAGAGTCTTTCTGTTTGCTTATGAATAATATAGATAGGAATTTACAGTTTTTGATATGGTCAAGCATTCCTGTGTTACTGTACCAATATAAACAAGAGGGCCAGAATGGCCCTGGAGCGCTCACCAGACAATCAGATGAGAAGATATTCAAAGTTTTCACTATATGTTTCTGTTGAAAACTGGCTACCCCTGGGGCGGGGCCAATTTTGACCCCAGGGCTATAATTTATAAAACTTTTGTAGAGGACCTGAACATGATGCTCTGTGCAAAATATGAAAGCTGAGAACCACCCAGTTTCAGAGAAGAAGATATTCAAAGATTTCACTATTTGTTTCTATTGAAAACTGCCCACCCCTGAGGCGGGGCCAATTTTGACCCCAGGGCCATAATTTATATAACTTTTGTAGAGGACCTGAACATGATGCTCTGTGCCAAATATGAAAGCTGAGAGCCTTCCAGTTTAAGAGGAGAAGATTTTCAAAGATTTCACTATTTGTTTCTATTGAAAACTGCCCAACCCCTGGGGCGGGCCAATTTTGACCCCAGGGCTATAATTTATTTAACTTTTGTAGAGGACCTGAACATGATGCTCTGTGCCAAATATGAAAGTTGAGAGCCTTCCAGTTTCAGAGAAGAAGATTTTCAAAGATTTCATTATTTGTTTCTATTGAAAACTGCCCACCCCTGGGGCGGGGTTAATTTTGACCCTAGGGCCATAATTTATATAACTTTTGTAGAGGACCTAAACAAGATGCTATGTGCCAAATATGAAAGCTGAAAGCCTTCCAGTTTTAGAGAAGAAGATTTTCAAAGATTTCACTATTTTTTTCTATTGAAAACTGCCCAACCCCTGGGGCAGGGCCAATTTTGACCCCAGGGCCATAATTTATATAACTTTTGTAGAGGACCTGAACATGATGCTCTGTGCCAGATATGAAAGCTGAGAGCCTTCCAGTTTCAGAGGAGAAGATTTTCAAAGATTTCACTATTTGTTTCTATTGAAAACTGCCCAACCCCTGGGGCGGGGCCAATTTTGACCCCAGGGCCATAATTTATAAAAAATTTGTAGAGGACCTGAACATGATGCTCTGTGCCAGATATGAAAGTTGAGAGACTTCCAGTTTCAGAGAAGAAGATTTTCAAAGATTTCACTATTTGTTTCTATTGAAAACTGCCCACCCCTGGGGCGGGGTTAATTTCGACCCCAGGGACATAATTTATATAACTTTTGTAGAGGACCTGAACATGATGCTCTGTGCCAAATATGAAAGTTGAGAGCCTTCCAGTTTCAGAGGAGAAGATTTTCAAAATTTTACTATATGTTTCTATTGAAAACAAGGAATCCTTGGGGCGGGGCCAATTTTGACCCCAGGGCCATAATTTATATAACTTTTGTAGAGGACCTAAAGATGATACTATGTGCCAAAGGTGAAAGCTGAGAACCCTGTAGATTCAGGGGAGAAGATTTTTAAAGGTTCAAATTGTTGACGACTGACGACACACGACGGACGACGGACGACGCACGCCGACGGACATCAGGCAATCACAAAAGCTCACCCTGAGCACTTTGTGCTCTGGTGAGCTAAAAATAATCTAATTGATATTCATCCTGTCATTATTTCTTATATGAATATTCATCGAGTAAAGGGTTAAATGAAGCAATTAACAAGAGTGTTCGAAGGAATACGTGTCACCTGCTCGCAGCTGTCAGACACAAAAACTGTTAATATGCTGGAGTGCGAAAATCAGAACAAGGGGGAACAACTCAAAAAGTATTGCAGGCAGAGTGATGAACCTTATTTACATCAATGGTCCTCAATGAGAGGAAGACACATGTGAAATTTGAAAGCTCTATAATGATTGGTTTAGAAATGACAGCCAAAAGATAAAGTGTGACGGACAGACAGGCGGACAGACAGACAAAAAAACAGGTGACACAAAAACTTGGCAGTTCATAAACCCTTTAATTACAGTGTTGACCCAGATAGCTCCTACACATCTAATAAGTGTCTGCTCTGTTTGCTTATATGAAATAATCTAGATCTGATTCTACAGTTTTTTGCTACATGACCAAAACATTCAGCAATCATTTGACATAAAACTTCAGCTAATTAATATTCATGATGTCGTTATTCCTTACATAATATTCATGAGGCAAAGGGTTTAAGAACATAATTCTGTTTTACTTATGTAAGCGTGGAGAACAATAACAAGAGCAGCGGGCGGCGCCAACGCTCATCTGATTTGGTGCTTGTCCAGCTAAATTAAAAAATTGAAAACAATAAAGAGCCATAACTCCAAAATTTTGAAAGCAAGAGTTATAGTTCTTATGTAAGGGCCTTCCCCTCAATGAGATCTACTAACCTATGAAGTTTCATATTGATAAATCTTATACTTTTCGAGTTTTTGCATGGTGTGGTGCAGACGACAACGCCTACGACCCAGTGATCACAACAGCTCGACTTTTCTTCGAAGCAGACAAGCTAAAAATGTCTAAAATAATACTTCTGGTCCATGTTTGAAGTTACAGATGGATGCTTTGAAAGGACAAACACATACATCTTAATGCTGAGTCGCTGATATTCAAAATCAGTATCATTACGTACCAATGATACATCGATATTGCTCCTAATGATGATACCTCTAAATTAATCCTTTACTACATAAATATGCCTTTTAACACCTTTGCAAATAGAGTAGACCTAGATCAGACTGCTCCTACAGGAACAGGATGTGTTTGTGAAACACTATGCCCCAAATATGACCTTTGACCTTGATCTTAATAAGTCGTCCCTAAAAATGTTCGCCTCCATAAGATACACATGCGTAATTCTCAGCCTATCTTTTTGGTTTTCATTAAAATTGCCTCTCAGGGGTGATTCTAATGACTACCAATAGGATGAGTTTAGTTGAGAATTAAGAGATTAATGCCTTCCTTATTCAATATTAATGTTAAAAATAATGACATTATGAATATTTATTAGCTGAACAGAAGTCCAGATAAGATGCATAAATTTAAAACATTTTCAAGAATAGCTCCTTTATTTCTCCACCATAACCTATACTGTGACCACTCTTTCAAATCATTTCGAAGAAGATTCTAAAAGGTGGTCACAGTATAAGATTTGGTGGAGAAATGATGATTTTAGTATTTGGGTACATACTTTTATCAGCTGAAGTTTAATAATGTAAAGTATTTTTTTCCTTTGAAAAAAGAACAACAACAGTAGAATCAGATCTTTATCATGCCAAAAGCAAACAGAGTAGACCCTGATCAGACGGCTTCTATAGGGGCTGCTTGATCTGGGTCTAATCTGTTTGCAAATGCATGAAAAGGTGTTTATATGAGGGAAAGGTTTAAGATAGATCACAGTAACTGGGATAACCTACTTCTGCAGAATTTGTTTGGCTTTGTCTCCTACGAGGATGAGTTTGGTGTTGTCTGGAGACGGATCATCTAGAAGCTTGGCCTTGATGGCTTTGCACACACTGGAATGGATACCTCCACACAGTCCTCTGTCTGAGCTCATGGCCACAATCAGCTTGTTGGGCATTGACTCGTCGGTCTCCACCTCAGCTTTCTCATAGAAATCTGAAAACAAACATTACTTACACTGAATACAAACAAGGTCAGTTATGACAGGTATAAAGAAACAAGAGTGTTCAGAGGAACATGCATGTCACCTTTCAGTTATGTGACTGAAAAAGTTGAGATGAAACAAATGTCAGTCAGACCAACAGACGACAGAAGTGATCCCTCAATGTTTATCCCTATTAACCCATTCCCTGAAATTGATGACTTTTGACGACTCTGTAAAAGTCACTTTGTGAAACCATTGTGATAAATAGAGCATTTGCTCCTATAGGAGCAAATGCTCTGTTTATCACAATGGTTTCAAACTACAAAATTCAAAAAAATTCCTTTTCTCTAGTTAAAACTCCTTTTCGGTAGATTTATTTAAAGAAGTTGTATCTAGAAATAGCCTATGAAGTAATGGGTTAAGGTTAAACCTTTACCTCATAGATATTCCTTCCCCTTTTCACACATCAGCCAACAGAGCAGACCCAAATGAGATGGATCCTGGTTGAGTTATCTGATTAGGGTCTACTGTTTACTTATAAAATAATAAAGATAGGCTTCTACACCTTCTGTAATGGTATTCGCTTGTTCAAAATGGCATTATAAAAACTCAGCTAATTAATATTCATGATGTCATATTCATTACTAAATGTTCATGAGGTAAAGGGTTAAAGCAGGCGATACAAAAAGGGCTCCTGGTAACAATAGTTCTTCATTTCTCCACTAAATATTAACCATTTCCCTCATACAAATGCGTTTTCAGAGTGGACCCAAATCAGATGGCTCCTGTAGGAGCCATCTGGCCAGGGTCTGCTTTGTCTATACCATGACATTTATCTGATTCTAAATTTTGTCAAAGCAAAATATTCCCTTGAAAATTTAACAGTACAAAAAATCAGGTAATAAAGATTCATGATGGCATTATATCTTACATGGAACAGGGAAAGTGTTTATATCTACCCTTTACTCCATGAATATTCTTGAAATAAATACTGACATCATGAATATTAATTAGCTGAATTTTTATAATGGGATATGTTTTGTGTGGGAAGGTTTTGGTCATGGCAGAAACTGTTGATTCAGATCTTTATTAATTCCTAAACAATCTAATTCTTTATCATTTCCTAAACAAACACAGATGACCCTGATCAGAGGAATCCTACAGGAACCATCTGATCTTGGCATGTCTATGCAGAAGTCTAAACCAAACCCCAAGTTGTGACAAAACAACTGAATCATAATTGTACCGTACCTTTCCACAGATAGCAAACACCAATGATGTCAGAATATGGTAATGACTCTCCAGGTGAAAGGAAATAACTTTCTTGTTTACGAAGATTTGGCATAACAAGAGGGCCAGAATGGCCCTGACATCGCTCACCAGACAATGTGATATGTTTCTATTGAAAACTGACCGTCCCTGGGGCGGTGCCAATTTTGACCCCAAGGACACAAAATATAACTTTTGTAGATGACCTAAATATGAAGCTATGTGCCAAATATGAAATCTGAGAACATTCCAGTTTCAAAGGAGAAGATTTTCAAAGTTTGCACATTAAAATTGTTTCTATTGAAAACTGACCACCCCTGGGGTGGGGCCTATTTTGACAACAGGGGCATAATTTATATTACTTTTGTAGAGGATCGGAAAATGGTGCTATGAGCCAAATATGAAAGCTGAGAACTCTGTAGATTCAGAAAAGAAGATTTTCAAAGTTTTCACTATACGTTTCTATAGACAAGAGGGCCATTGAAAGTGTTAATTTTTCAGACAAACAAATTACAGATGACAGAAACCCTATCACTGCTGTGCATAATTTGACTGAAATTAGCACACAGTTTGGATTCTGATCTGACACATATGTAACTTCATATGTGGTTTGTACAAGAGAGTTAATTGTAAGATTGATATGTATTAACCAGGGAATTTTAATTAAGCAAGGCCATACAAAGTTCTGACTAAAGACGATCAACTGACCTCTCAAATAATCAACTGTTCCTCTGAAACGGTATGTGTACCCTAGCATTCCAAACTGATTTTTTGCATTTGAATATTATTATAAATTATTACATAATAATTTATATTCATAAGTTGAACTTAATATTTTCAAGTAATACAATTTCATGTTAAAAATTATTTCATAATTTATTTAAAATCTTTAATTTGGCATTCTGGAGCCTTTACATGATTTACCCTTCTTCTGAACTGCAGGGCAGGTTATAATAATGTCATAATGCCAATCACTATTATTAATTAACCCTTCCCTCATATAAACGTGTTTTCACACATTTGAAAAATCAGTAGACCAGATCAGATGCCTCCTATAGGAGTCATCTGATCAGGGTCTGCTCTGTTTGTTAATGGAATTTGACAGATCTGTTCCTTTAGTTTCTAAAATGGCAACAATGTTCTACCTACTATATTCCATTATAACTATTTTGTCTATGAATATTCAGTAGGTTGTGAAATTTGGAAAAAAAATGGCTACAATGTTTCACCTTCCATACTTCACTTTAACTATTTTGTTCATGAATATGCAATAGGCATTCAAATTAATAATAAACACAGAACAGGCAAAGGGTTACTACAGCCACTACCAGCAATACAGGTGCACTTAAAATAGCCACTGGTCATCCCCATCTCTACTGCTTGACCTGATGACCTGTTTATGAGACTGAGTAAAGATAAGATGCTTAAAAGTGCAGTCAGCTTCAAGTTTGCTAGAAAACTTGCCACCCTGGGGTGTAGCCAATTTTGACCACAGGAGCATAATTTATATAACTTTTGTAGAAGCCTGAAGTTGAAGCTATGTGCCAAATATGAAAGCTGGGGACCTTCTAGTTTTAGGAGATGATGTTCAAAGTTTTCACTATATGTTTCTATTGAAAACTGAAAACCCCTGGGGCAGGGCCAATTTTGACCCCAGGGGTATAATTTATATAACTTTTGTAGAGGACCTACAGATGATGCTATGTGCCAAAGATGGAAGCTGAGACCCCTGTAGATTCAGAGGAGAAGAACTTTAAAGGTTCAAATTGTTGACGACGGACGCCGCACGACGACGGACATCAGGCGATCACAAAAGCTCACCCTGAGCACTTTGTGCTCTGGTGAGCTAAAAATCATAACAAATGAAATCCATCAAGAACAAGGCATGCAGATGCCAACACTTCTCTTTTTGTCAGTAAAAAGTCAATGTTTTTACGACCATAACTCTTCAAAAAGGCGTAAGAGTAAAGGCTTGTAACAGAATTTTTGTAACAATTATGTGCCATTACAGTACTGAAACTGTGACAAATTGTTACAGTTCCAAGTCATAACAACAATGTCACAACCATATCAAGTCTATGGCAATACCTTGACCTGAGCAAGTTAAAAGCGGGTGATTTGAGAGTCATTGTTCCTGTATAAAATTTGACACAGTCTAGTCATGATTGATGATGATTCAGATTTGTACAAAACTAGAACTACCACTATAGGTGATTAATACCCCCACAAGCACATTTGACACAGAGATGGGGTTAAAAAAATAAAGCTCCCGATCGCTAAATTTTCATTTGTTAAATTACGAAAAGGGAGAACATTCATTCAAAACCTTTATCGCAGGTGCAGAATTTCAGATGGTGTTCAACAATACTGCAAAATTAAAAAAAAGTTTTGTTGAGGTATGACAGAGAAAAGCTCTGGGAAAAAAAATCCTTTATAAAAACAAGCCCGATTTTGACCAAAAAAACAAAGGGTAATAACTCCAAAAATACCGAAGACAGAGTTATGGATCTTGTGCACTGCACTTGTGGTCAATGTGTTCTATCTGTATACATGTATGAAGTTTGAAGTCAATAGCTTTTATACTTTGAAAGTTATGATCCGGACAAGCCCGATTTTGATAAAACATAGGGCGATAACTCCAAAAATACGGAAGACAGAGTTATGGACCTTGTGCACTGCACTTGTGGTCAATGTGTTCTATCTGTATATGAAGTTTGAAGTCAATAGCTTTTATACTTTGGAAGTTATGATCCGGAAAGACGGACGGATATGGTGACTCCAGTATACCCCCCGCCCCACCAAAACTTCGTTTGTTGGGGTATAATAACATTGAATTCTGTACACAAGAACTGAAGCATTTACATGCCCCCAACTACCACTGTCATGATTATGTAGAACTGACAGCTAATTGGCTCAACAAAAATGTTTTTAAGCCTTTCCTTCTTGAATTTTCAAGTAAAATAATGACATCATGATTCATGAATATTCATCAGTTGAATTTTTATAAGGCCAGGGCACAACATTAACCTACGTATTCACTGGTTGAATGTCATTCTGGTCTTGCAAAAATTCCAAGCCAATAGCCTGACTTGTCATACAAATCCCGGTCCGGTCGTGATACCGATCAAAAGAGAAAGTAGAAGAAAAAACACTTACAAATAGATCACTTCCGGTCCATCTATAATTGTGCTTTTACATAGTATGCATGCACAAAGATACAGACTGCTCTTTGCGATATTTTCCCCACTACTAGCTAGCCCTAACAACACCCAAGTGGTGACAGACGTATGGATACTAGTCTTGGAATTTCATATGTATTTTTGCTATCAAACAGGGAATAACGTTGAGGAAGTTGTCGCAAAAAAGGCATTGGTACAATGTATTAATTTGCATGTAGTGATCAATTGCAACATTTTGAAAACAATAAATGAGGCAATACACGAAATGTTGGTTAATCTCCAGAATAAATAAAACATGTGCCTAAAAATTACGACTTTTAGACTCATTTACTTAAATTGATTACAATAACAATGTATGAAAGCTTTATCGTAAGTAAAAAATTGTCTGTTGAAAGAAATGTCACTTTTAAATTTCAGTTTTACATCAAAATGCGGCGGTGGTAGCGATGACAATATAATTAATCAAAGGGGCCTAGCAGAAACAAAGAATACGTATGAAAAAGACAAGCGAAACTGTCAATTTCTTCCCAAATGGCTTGAGAATTTAAATGGCTCCTGGTCCAGTATCGTGTTGAATATATTCTTTAACAACAGTTCTGCTACCTACCTTGAGCACTGGCCCCATATGCTTTGGCAGGTTTCAGTTCTCTTTCTGCCCTTGCATACTTGGCAGCTGACACCATCTTCATGGACTTGGTGATCTTCTGAATGTTCACCACCGACTTCAACCTGATACGAACTAGAAAGATATATGGAAAAATTTAGAAAATATATTGACCAGTAATAATACAAAAATCGTAACACTAGTACAAGGAGTTGAACAACAAATTAAAACTAAAGAACAGATCTCTTAACTTTAATGGCAGAATAAAACTGTATTAACCCTTTCCCTCATATAAACATGTTTTCACGCTTTGATCCCTATATCACATTAAGTGATACATTACGCAGCAGATGACACAAAAAGTAAAACCAACATCATCACTTCAGCACAATCTCAAGTTGTATGATGATCAATATATATAATCCTACACGAGTGTTCATTACAAATTGTTTATTGAAAAGAGCTGATGGCTATTTCTGCCACTGCTTACAAACATCGCAGGGATCATTTTGGTTCAGCAAATGAATGAGAGATTTGATTCCATTTGACTAACTGTTATGAGAGATTTTAGAATTTAATGAGAGAATGGTGAAACATGTAAAAACAATTAACCAATTAACTCCAGAGACCTGCTTGCTAATCATTTCACCAGTAGATTTTTCTATGTCAATTTCTGTATTTTGCTCACAGTGAGCCTGTCAATATCAATTTTCATAATGATTTTCATACTCATTGGATGTACTTGCCTCAATACATAGAGAAAGATAAATGAATTAAAAGTATCTCCTCAAAAAATCTATTTCAAATAAAAGTTAAATGGTCTCATTGACAGTACGATAAATATGAGAAATAATGTGCAGTTATTTAACAATTCCTCTGTTCAATCGACTTGTAAAAAATATGTCATGAATATTTATTAGCTGAAGTTTTATAATGTATTATTTTCTAGGACATACTGTGGTTTGACAAAAACTTAAATCAGATATATATGTCAGAAGCAAACACAGCAAACCCTAATCAGACGGTCCCTAGTATAGAAGCAGTCTGATCTGGGTCTACTTTATTTGCAAATGCATGAAAAGGTGTTTATATGAACTTAGGAAAATTTAATTTCAGAAAATACCAAATGCTGCGGTATGAAATTATGAACAAGAAGCAATGTGAATAAAAACTATTAATGAAATGTAAATTCAAGTTGGTAACAAGAATTATCAATTGGAGAGAATACCGTTGATTTAACACTTGTTGCCTAAACAGTAAATCTTTTTTTTTCGATCCGGACGCTGTTTTCTTGCTACTTTTCTTCGATATGAATTCACGTTGTGAGACATTTTGACAGATTGTAGGGGTACACGGTGACGCTTGATTTCAGGCGTATTTCGATATCAGAAAGCGCCTACTTGATACAGCACATGTGAGAGTAGTCAAGGGAAGTAACTACACAATTACTACAGATGCTGAAAAACAAACATTCACGAATCCACTCCTTTTCAAAATTGAATGTTCAGCAAGAGGGGAATTTTTTTTTATATCAAGATGGGAGGAAAAAAACATACTTTTCAGGAGGGGGGAATGTGGCCGAATTTCGCCGAATATTCCAGTGGAAAAAATACTGATTTCAATTGATTTTGTTTTCAAATTTTGGACGCGAGATTTGTCTATCAATTGAGGATTTCTAATGCGAGATGAGGCATTTTTTTGTGAGAATCTCGCTACTTCGCAGCCCAAAATGATCCCTGCATCGTAGTAATACAATGGACGACACACATGGAGTGCTGCGATTGGCTAACGTTTAAATAAGCGCTACGATTGGCTAATAATTGCTAATTAGCGTAAAAAATGCACTAGTGCATTTCAACGATTTACGACACTCACACAAGACAGATTATGTGATAAATATATGTCTTTTTGAAAATTTATTACCCAAGTTGAACCATTTACGAAAAAGTGGTCCTTATACTTACTTTCCTTCAATGTGGCCATCCCACGCACCTGGGTGCTGTAATAAATATAAATACAAATATTCAAATTAAAGCTGATCAATAATTGTCAGTCTTCATTGTTGTGGTAACTGACATCTTACTACAATGTATAACAATTTGTTACCCTTAAAAATAACACTTACTAAGGTTTAGGATGTCTCATCAACATCAAATAAGACACAAAAGCTCATGAAATAAACACTGAAACTATTACTGAACATTAAAATCTGACAAGTGGTGTTTATATACATCTACTGTTAATAGTATTTTACAAACACTGAAACAGTGTATATCCACAGAATGTTTTAGATCTATGCATTCCAGACATGTTCTTTACTCCTAAAAATTGATTTATGACCTCTTTTATGAATATATTGGTTGTTACGTTACACTCATCTTCCCTTCTGGTTAGATGAATATATTGGGAAAACACCTAGTACAGTCATTAAAGTCATTTGCCTATATGTCTCTTCATTTAATACATTTATGACATATGTCTCGAGCTATCAACCAGGGCTCAATTTTTTTCCCCCAACTGTGCAATAGAGTGTAAGTGTAATCTCATCTCGCAAATTTAATTATAATCTTACTCGCAGTAAATCTTACTCAACCTGCTTTTGTCACCGGTGAATTTATGTTCAAATTATCAATCACCAAAGGCGTAAAACCCCTTGTCTGATTTAATTTTTTTTATAAAAATTACGAAACAAATCACTTTTACATTAGCCACCCAACTCACAAAACCCATCATTCACTGGCATTATGCTCATGTTAAGTGTTAATCTAGATTAACTAAGAATCACATAAGCTTAAAAGATGACAAGTCTTGAAGATGAGCCAAAAATGGGGCATTGCTTATTTTGCATGGAAAATAATCTATCTACAATTGCTGTTTCAGGACATAGGGGTCTATACCGCTCCATGTGAGTCTATATGAACTAGAAAATAATAAGGGTTCCAAGTTCCAACTGACAAAACAGATATCTGTGTACCACAAGAACAAACAAGTTTGTAACTATTACAATTTATATGTTTGTAATTCTTTCAACTACAGAAAGCCAAGATATTTTACTATCTTCTAGTGGTATTGTATAGTAAGCAGTGCTCCAGTTAATTTTTGGCTACCATCAGTACGGTACTGATCCAAATTGAGCTTCATCAGTACAGGCTATGTCCTGCCAGTACATATGTAACCAGCATTCCGGGCCGATTACTGAATAGAAGTAATCAATACTTTGTGATGAAATTTCATTCAGATCACATGCATATCCATGAAGTCAAGGGTTGAAATGAGGGGTAACATTGCAGATCAGGACCTGAGTCATTTGACTCAGTCTGTTCTGTTTGCTTAGAGATAGAGAATATGGTGTATTTGATTCTATGCATCAATTTATGGCCAAAATCCCATTATATATTACTAATATGTTATATTTAACCTTTCCATCCATACATAATAACTTGGCATTAAAGCCATTTCTGTTTTCATCACCTATGCAAACAGACTGGACTCAGATAAGGCAGATCCTGGAGCTGCCTCACCAAGATCTATTCTGTTTATGCCTTACGACATATTACAGGGCTCAAGCAAGAGGGCGATTTAAGAGAAAAAGTCTCCCTAACCCTGCTGACTTCTCCCAGTTTTTGAGCTGAGGGGGAAGTTTTATTATATAGAACATATAGGGAGATACAAAATCTGGGCTAAAACTTCTCCCTCAATACCGCTAAACTTCTCCCTGATGGAGAGCTCCAGCTTGAGCCCTGTATTACATGTCTGCCATTTCTCTTGTACCAAAGGTAAGTCAAATACTTACATTGTATTTTATGTGCCAATGAATGCTAAAATATAAACTTCATTAAGAATGCATAGTTGGTGGAGTTCCACATGAATATTCTTGGGAGAAAGGGTTAAACTAACTGCATAGTCAAGACAAGTTAAGTTAGGTCTTATTCATGAAGTCAATGTTTAAAACCAACTATGCTTGACTACTTTTTAGAAGTGTATTGGCTAGACGATTGTAATAGGTGGTTTTGGTAAAACAAATGGACATGAAGGAATATTCCAAAAGATCTAATTTATAATACAACCCTGTTTATTCCCATCTCACGCATTCTACCATACGTGTTGGATCTAGTAAATGTATTGATGAAAAAGCATATCCGGTCCGAAAGCCATGCAAATTTCAGCGAAAGGTTTTTTTAATATTGGTGTTTGGTACGAAGTGCCTCAAGGCCGCAAATCATACTTTATCACGTAACCCACCTGTATGTCACTACGCTTTTTCACCAACGTTTTTGGTTATGCCATAAAATATGCCTGATACAGTGACATTACTTGTGGAAGTGGGGGCTGTTTTTTCGCCCATGACCCAGGCGAGAGAAAATCACATTTTTGACATTTTTTGCGCGGTTCTGGTTTCCATTTTCACTACGAGGCCGTTGGTACCCGCTGATCTTTATCAACCTCCAACGCAGTGATCTCCCCTTATCGCTACCCTAAGGGAGATCACTGGGAGGAGTTTGTTATCGTGTATGATGAAACGCTCGATTTGTTCACATTTAATAAGCGCCCAAGCAACCTTGACTTGCAAGTTCTTTTCCCTGCTTTATATAAAAGGCGTCTAGAGCAACTGGTGATATTTTAGAATTTAATTTTCCGATGTGTAGGTCTTGTATACGGATCGTTTTGGTATTGGATCCGTACGGGCAAAAAATGATACGTACGTGGTACGTATAGATTCGAATTTCTATCCGTACCGACAAAATATTTGTCCATACAATACGGATGTACGGATACTATCTGGAGCACTGAGTATGCACTATGATAAATCCAACACAATGATTTTCTAAAAAAATTTATGCGTTTTCCTGGATCAATGACAATTGTTCATTCACCGCTTAGTATTACAGTGATTACATGATAATTTGCAGTTCAAAAGATTTCGTGGTTCAATAAAACCACTCATTCTTATCACAAACCCCAATATCATTAGTCCCAAGAATCAAAATGATGATGTAAAAGCAGCGAGTTTTGCCAGTTAGTTTCACATCACATAGGAATCAGCCATTGTATCTACAGTGTAATGTCACGGATTTCCCATTATTTTCTTTGCTCTGACATCTAACAAAATGGCTCCATTCATTTTATGTTTGGCTTATGTCATCAGACACAATAGCTTCATCCGAAACCAACATAACAACAGAAGTAAGGGCTGCTGTTGCCAGTTGCTTACTTCTTTTGTCTAGAGGACCAAAAAAAATAAAGATTGGTGATAGAAATGAGTAGTTTTACTGCATCACGTCATCTTTTGAACTGCAAATGCATACGATGTCAGATTATATTAATTTGGTAACCGTAAATTGTAAAAGTTTGTTTGTACTTGTGATACACAGATGTCTGCTCTGTCAGCTGGAATCCTTGTTATTTTATAGTACTGTGAATGAATCCCAGGGAGTGCTACAGTAACTTCACTGTAAGACCTCGGTTTCAGAAGACATTAAGGGACACAAGAAGGTTAATATATTTTCCACAAAAGCACAAACAATATTGATATGAATTTTATATATTACTTGCAACACGTGTTTCGTCCACCATCAAACAGAACAATCATTGTTCTATTTGATTGTAAATGAAACAAGTGTTGCAACTGTGTAACTGATGTACCCCACCCACCAAACTTAACAGTGACCTTGACTGACAAACCAGTTATCAGTGTTTTAAATGAAGAGGTTCGTTCACTTTGAAAGCTTTTTCTTCAACCAAAATTGCATAGTTATTTTGCTCAACTCATTTTTATAAGTCAATCGCATATACTTACCGCGTCGGCGCAAACACTTGTACAGTTCTCGAGAACATGTCGGCTACTTAGCACGTTCTCAGAACGAGGCAGAACATACAAAGGGAGACAACTAGAAGCTATCATGAACCGGCTTTGAATAAAACACTGAATAAAACTACTCTTACAGTGCGGTGGTTTTTTCATCATTATAGTATCCCTTCTATCACGAAGTTAATACAGAATGTATTTACTTCGTGCTTCTATATAATATTTTTAAAAATTGAAAAAAGAATACTCTTTATATACAAAACAATTTTGTCTCATAAAAACAAAGCATCGCGTTAAATCACTGAATTCATATGATATGTTTTCGTTTTTAGTAACATATTTAGCGGTCATAAATCTTGAGTGCCCTTCGTGTTTCAGTCCCTGTTTAACATATATTCCAGATTTTTTCATCTCATTAATATTCATGGTCAGAATCAATAAATGGAACATTGAAAAAGGATTTTTTCACCGGGCGGAAACTGTAAAATCGGATCAATAAAATTCCATAAGCAAACAGAGCAGACCCTGATCAAGGTATACTCTGTTTGCATTTTTTATGCGTGAAAATTGCTTTTTTAGCGTTATAACGGTTTCCTTTATAGGGGCCGACTAATTAAGATGTCTAAAATTTTATCATTCATAGGCTTAGATAATTTTAAGAAGCATCTAGATCGAGAAGTTTGCACAGATATATAAATAATATTAATAGTATGTACACATCATGGCTCTGTTCTACACAAATAGATACATATATCTTGAGCATATATCTATGTTTAGAGTAGCATAACTAAGACATTTATTTGGGAAATGATCTTTTTTGTACAAACCACAAAAGATTGGAACGCTCTTCCACCTAACACAGCAAACGCGCCGTCACTAGAGATATTTAAATCACTTTTGACTGAGCAAATCTGACTTACTTTTCCAAAATGGGACTAGGAAAGGGGGGGGGGGGGTTCAAGTGCTGACCACAACCTGGCAAAATACTCGATAGGTCGAGGGTGGCCAGGAAACTGGGAGAAGAAGATTTCAATTTAATAAAAAAAACTGTTTGTAAAGGCGTTTACAACTTTCCGAAAGTGTTTGAGAGAATCGCCAGATACCCCCCCCCCCCCCCCCCCCTCCACACACACAAACACAAACAAACAAAACGAACAAAAAATAAACTTAACAAAACAAAACAAACCAAAACTAAAACCACGCCACACCCACACAAAACCACCAAAAACACCACCACCAACACAATCAACAACTTAATTTCTGTTCGATTATTATCTTGCCGATAAGCACGGACAGTTTAGTTTAAATATACATGTATATCATTGCCATACTACATATTTACAGAAAAAGAGTTGGGCTATGTTCTTAACATTAGTTACAGACCTCCTCCTAAAAGTAGCCATATGTATTTATATGTATTAGATCTATATAATCAATTAACCCATTCCCTCATATTGCCAGATAGAGTGAATAACCGTGTCAAGATTTTTGCAAATGATACGAAAATGTACTCTATCATAAATGATCAAAGTAACATTGAATCTCTACAGATGGATTTAGATAATCTTTCTCAATGGTCCGAGGATTGGAAACTTGGCTTTAACGCCAAAAAGTGTAAAAGCCTACGCTTAGGAAGCAATAATATTAAACATATATACACCACGTTGTGAAAGAAGTGCAATTCAACAAACAGAAGATGAAAAGGATCTTGGGGGGTGACTTTTCAGTCAGATCTAAAGTTCAACAAACACATAGTCAACTGTGTAAACAAGGCAAACCATATGCTAGGGATTATTAAACGCTCCTTTGAATCTCTAGATGAAGACATGTTCCTGTCACTGTATAAATCCATGATCCGTCCATATATGGAATACGCCACCGCAGTATGGTCTCCACACCTACAAAAGGATATTTTTATACTGGAAAATACACAACGTAGAGCAACCAGACTAGTAAAAAAGTACCTAGTTATAGTCTACTTTCAGTCCGAATGACCGCTCAGCCGACTGTACATTTACTCCCCTGGTCATTGAGTCATTGGCCTACAATATTGAGCACTGCTAACATATGGCGCAATCATGCAGCCGCAGTACCGGCGAGTGACTCTCACATGTACCCATTTTAACCCCTGGGTGGAGAGGATGTGCGGGTGGGAGACACGGAAAACGTCTCTGAAATTTCCGGGAGAGACCGGGATTTGAACCCCGGACATCCGGACTGTCAAGCGCGTTACCACTAGACCACCACCACCTGCCACTAGTCAAAGGGATCAAAGATATGCCTTACGAAGGTAGGGCTACCAACGTTAATTTACAGAAGGGAAATATGTGATCTTATACAAGTTTTTAAAATTATAAACAAAATAGACAATCTGGATCAAGAAATCTTCTGTGAAAGCAGCAAGCTCAATGAGAAGAGGACATAATTTCAAACTAAGTAAAAGCCACAACAGGTTGAATATTAGAGCCCATGCCTTCTCACAAAGGATTGTTAATCCGTGGAACAATCTATCAACCGCCGTTGTAAACAACATAGGTGTCAACCAGTTCAAGTCAAACCTAAATGCATACTGGAAAAAACACCCACTGAAATTTGAAATCAGGAACAATAAGACATGCGCACACGATAAACATAAAAGAAAAGTTGCTAAGAAGGACTACTACTATCCGAGGGATAATCAACGGCCTGGAGACTCGTAAGTTACTCGTAAGTTACTCATATTGACGACTTTTGACGAGTCTGTTAAAGTCACTTTGTGAAACCATTGTAATAAATATAGCATTTGCTCCTATAGGAGCAAATGTTCTATTTATCAAAATGGTTTCAAACTACAGAATTCTAAAATTTTCCTTTTCTCCTTTCCGGTAGATTTATTCAATGAGGTTGTATCTAAAATAGCCTATGATGGAATGGGTTAAAAGCAAATGTACCTGAGACTAGGCTAGGTCATGAACCAAAACGTTAATAATTATATTTTATTTGCCTGCCATCAAAGTGTGCAAACTCTATGATAAATACGTACTCCTATTTCTAATTGTTCTAAAGGTATTTGACTTACTTTTTCATTTATTATTCGATTGTTCTAATATTCCCTACCGTTCTATGGCATTAGGGACAGAAATATAACTTTTCCCCTCATATACATATCTTTTCATGCTTTCGCAAACAGAGTAGGCCCGGATCAGACAGCTACTGTAGGAACCATCTGATAAGGATCTGCTCTGTTTGGTTATGATACTACATGTATAATAAATATATATATGACTACAGTTTCTAAACCTTCAAACATTCCTATGTACACCTGACACTATAAACATTCAGCGACTGACAAATATCCATGATGACATTACTTCTGACATGAATATTCAACAAAGAAAGCCTTCAAATGGTTAAACGAATCTTATGTCCTCGGACTAACCCTTATCATGATGAACAAAACCCTGATCTGAACTACATTATAGATACATGTACAATGTACTTCCGATTCGTTCACACATAAGAAAGACCACTGATCGAGTGTCAAACAGTTTGAACCTTGATTGACGCTGTTTCATCTGGTTTCAAGGCGCTTGCAAATTCCAGTCACGCCGCATTTAGCGATAAAAGCGCTAACCCTTCCTCATGAATATTAAGAGTTCCAGATAAGACGCGTAAATTAAAACATTTTCAAGAATGATTTTATAATTTCTCCACCAAACCAAATGTTGTGACCATTCTTTAGAATCGTCTCTTCGAGACGATTCTAAAGAGTCGTCACAACATAGGGTTTTGAGGGTGGAGAAATGACGATTTTAGTATTTGAGTACGCATCGTTATCTGTAGCTCTGATATTATTGATGTAAACTATTATTTCTTACAAAAGTGACCACGGAATTTTGACTATGACAGAAACTGTAGAATTAGATCTACGTGTATATTATTCCATAAGGAAACACGGCAGATCCTGATCAGACGGCTCTCACAAAACAACCTTAAAACGTATATATGGAGTACGGTTAAACCGACAGAAAAATAAGAAAACCCCTCTATCTACATTACTTTTGATTTACCTTATATCTTAACTGATCGATGCTGTTTACTCTATGCATATTTAGATTACATGGAATAGCTAAATATGTTTTACGTAATGAAACAGTTTGCGGTAATGCTAGGTACCAAGACATGATATAAATGCATTTATATTATGAAAAGTTGCTGTATAACATTATACAAAGGGAGATAATCAATTAGATTAATTGGTTGATTTGCAGCAGTTACTTCCTTTTATAATAATTTTGTAAATACATGTACTTCTCTTTTTGACAGTCTAAAGATATGGATAACCGGAATTGTGTTTAAAGATAAACTGGATGAAACATTATCCTCAAAAGTCTCTTATAATTCAATATTGAATGGCATTGTTTTCATTTTCATTGCATTTGTACATATGTTGTGATGTAACCATGATGAGACTATAATAAAGATTGGATATATTTATATAAGAAATAATGCCCCCGTGAATGTCGATTAAATTATTTTTTATGACGGTACAGCCCAAAGTACATTTTGGCCATCTACATGTATATATATGTATGTAGAATCAAATTTAAATAACATCACAAGCAAACAGAGCATCCCCTGATGAGATAGCTGCTACAGGAGCAGTATAATCTGGGTCTACCTTGTTTGCAAATACATAGAAATACGTATTTATGGAGTAAAGGGTTAACCCTTACAGTACAGGACACGAGTCACGAATGTCCTTTGTAAACAATGTATACACAGACAAGAGGGTTCCTAGAGGGAGCCATCACATCATGGTCTGCACCGTTTGTCATGTTACATCTTTTTTATTTAAAAATCCCAAAATATTCACTATAAGCTTGACCTGTTTGAATTTTGAAATAGTCTATTTGAAACTTTAGCGTTGTAAGGCTTAACAGTGCGTTTCGATTCTGGGATAACAGATAAAAATAACGTGAGAAATTATCGCGAGTGACACCCTTAAGTACAAACTAAATTTGATACCCGATTCAATAATGAATAGAGAGGTTGTCATGGTTTCCGATGTCACAAATATGATGAGAGTATCCAGAGGAATAAAGAAACTTCTGTTGAGAGCTTGGTATTCACAATTTATGAACAGTGGGTCAGTGAATAAATATTTTCTCTTTAAGTCAAGGGGGAATGGGACACATTTTTCATTTTTTTGTTTGTTTGTCGAGTAACTTTATCTGCAATATCACATTCCTCGAATATTTTCAACGAAAACCGATTTTGAATCTTTTTTTCTGATTCAACTTTTGCTGAATATGCATATTTGAAAGACACTAATCGACACATTTCGTCAGTATTAACCTTTCACTCCAAGAATATCGATGTAAGAAGTACTGACACCATGAATATGAATTTAATTAGCTTTATAATGGCACATGAACACATGCATATTTGGCCGTGGTAGACACTGTAAAAGTATACCTATATTATTCCATAAGCAAACAGAACATACCCTAATCAGACGGCCCATGAGGATCTGTCTGATCTGGGTCTACTCTGTTTGCAAATGCGTAATAAAAGGGTAAAGGGTTAAAGAAGGTCACTACCCATATAACCTTATGTATTCAGAGAGACACGCTCGGGTAAATAGTCCAGACCAAGATCAAACTGCTCCTTAAGTGGCGGTCAGGGTCTTCACTATTTGGTGCCATATCGGTCTAAGTCATCAAAAAACGGTGCAAAACTAAGTTATTCTGATTTAAAAACTGGAAAGGGTAGACTATGCTTCCGAATACTAAGATAGCTTTAACCCTTTCCTCCATAAATACGCCTTTCAACGCCTCTGTAAAAATCACCTGATGAAACCATTGTGATAAATAGAGCATTTGCTCTTATAGGAGCAAATGCTCTATCTATCACAATGGCTTCAAACGATAGTATTCTAAGTTTTTCCTTTTCTCTAGTTAATGCTCCTCTTCGGTAGATTTATTCAAAGCGGTTGGATCTGAAAATAGCCTATGAGGGAATATGTTAAGGTACCTATAACTCTTTACACGGTAGTGGTGATAAAACGTACACACACTTTGGAGCTAGATCAGACGCCGTGTTGCTCGACATCTTCACACTACCCAGCTATGTGACGTTATGGTTATATGTTTTTAAATGCTTTTGTCATCACGTGAAAAAACGTTCATGTATATCCGTAAATAAGCGTATGAATGTATGGAAGTGGTAGTCCGGCTTTGAGAAATGAACAAGTCCATTTTGTAGTTTCAGTGTTGTAATTAGTATAGTTCCAAATCATATACAGGTATGACAAGATCATCAAATAAGAAATCATATGCAAGTAAATGTCCAGTATGAAAATCCAAACTAAGGATAGTTGTAGAAATACCATAATTGTATAAGTGTTAGAATTTCTAACACATAGAAAGGGGTGGCCGTTGCCACCCAGTAAATATAAAACTACATTTTCCCGGCTGATGTTTTGCCGTTCGTGTAAACCCGAAAGTATATCTCCTTCTCTAACCAAAAACTAAACTAGAACTCTCTGTTGAATATGCAAGAGGGGAGGAGTAGGCAAGTCGCTGGATTTCAGCCAATCACATGCTGTCCAACTGGATCAGCATGCTTGGTCAGTGCGAACCCGTGAAACCCTGTGAGACTTAATGGACTGATGCTAATAAATTGTGTACCATACGGTTGTCAGTGTGTTAAGACTCTTAATAGTCTAACCCCAGTGATTTTACTTCATCTATCTTATATGGTTGTCAAAGGATTCGCAAATGTAAAGAGGTTATTATATCATTCAGTTAACAACAAAGCTAGCACCGACTGACTGATTCCACCTGTAAAGAAAATTAGGGATTTTCAAAGTAAAAATATCTGAAATTATACTGGCGTACTATCACAGATACTACCCCTGATAAGCATATAACAGATAATGACTTAGATGGATTCTTCATCAGGATCCAAACAATTCTCAGTCTCTGATACACATACCATAAGTATTGTATTATTAGGTTTACTATTATTATCATTTATCCAAAGCACACGATTACTAATTTTTATATGAAACTTAAATTTTAAATTAATTAATTATTTGTTCACCGAAAGTGTTCATGTTTGATGTAGTGAATTTGAGAATTAGGCAAACTGAACATTTGTATATCAAGCTTAGAATAGAACCATCAAGTGTTGATACACCTGTATAACAATCCCCCCTGGTTTCACAAAGTTAAGCTCCCGCTTAACAGGATAAGCATTAAATGAACAATGATTATATACATGTATATTTCACATATTCTAGTTTACTGTCACAACCGGTCAAAAGCAGAATTTCGCGATATGTACCAGACGCAAAGTGTGATTGCTGAATGAAGCTATACAATGGTATTTATACTGATGCAAACGGTGTTATGTACATGTACATAGAAGTTAAACCGGTTAAATCTGGGTAACAAACTTGCAGCTGACGGCATTTTCAGCTAACGCCTATAACAATTTAACAATCATACATGCGAAGGTGTGGTATTTTAAGTATACATGTATGTAGTAAACTATTCATTCTTTTATAAAAACCAATTGATACCAATAATGTCTCGAAACTTGTAGAAATAGTGTACGTTGTAAAACTATGTATTCCCTTCGTAATTAACCGTAATGCAATTTCCAGAATAGCAAAATTCGACCAGCACGCGGGTCAAATATATATGGATCCCTGGGAGCAACGTCCGTATCTGGGATCTGGAAGCAATGTTCCGTATAGTAAATAAGTGTAGGAGCAAATGTCCCGAAAAGTAATGTGGAAATGCATATACGTATAGTATAAATTTATAGAAGAGGAATAGATAATTGATCAAGTAACACAATTCGAACTAAGGTTAAACTATATATTCCCTTCGTAATTAACCGTAATGCAGTTTCCGGAATAGCAAATCGACCAGCACACGGGTCAAATAATATAACGATCCCTGGGAGCACCGTCCGTATCGGGATCTGGAAGCAATGTTCCGTATAGTAAGTATGAAGTACAGAATGTAGGAGCAAACGTCCCGAAAAGTAAGCGTGGAAATGCATATACGTATAGTATTCATTGAAGAGGAATATATAATTGTACAAGTGACAAAATTCGAATTAATTTAAATCCGTACTGTCCCATATCTAAATCGATGCCGGTGCCCTTTTGCCGGTGGCTATGCAGACAAAGGTCATAAAAATACCCATGGTGATGAATAATTGGCCAAAAATGAGAAGCAAAATAAAAAAAAAGTGAGTTTTAGATGCAGACACAAGGTAAGGTTCCAAAACTGGGTTTGGAGAAGAAGACGCGGTACCTCTTTTCCCAACACTAGAACAATAATTATAAAATAATTATTAAGGGTAGTAAAGAAACCTTCCTAGCATGTGCTGACTTTATTAAAATTTTCAGTCAACATTCTAAACTATGGGTATTTAAATGGAATTGCTGTTAATTCCTATCAGAGAATTATATAGGAACAATGTAGATACAGGAAATAAGTATGTATGGTAAAACATGAAAATTGTGAATAAGAATAAGGCAGCGTAATTTGCAAGTAAGAATGCATGAATCGCAAATTGACTCATAGACATGATGAACATAAGGCATTGAAAGTACTTGTTAATAAAACAACTCGTAACGAATTGTAGCAGTAAAGTACAATGTAAGCGAGAATGTAATTGCAGAATGTGAACTTAGGCAGTACTGCAAATCATTACGGAAAATTACTGACTGATACCAGTAATATGACTCGAAATCGAAAGTAATATAATACTTGTATCAGTAGTATAAATGCATGAAATCATGAAAAGATATAAACATGAAGCAATTATCCTATATACAACCTTACCTATTTGTTTACTTTTTCACATAATTGTACGCATTATTTGTACTTTTTAATTGTGTAATACTTTGAAATCGTGAATTGAACGTATTAAACTAGTGAATCAATATTATGAACGAATATACATGTAACAGTACTTTATCATGGACGGAAGCGGTTTGATAAAGAACTATGAGGTTGAATAAAGCAATTACTAATTAAAAAATCTAAAGCTTACAAGAACATGTAAATCGAGAATTTTCAGAACACATATAAAAATACATCAAAGCAACTAACTGTATAAATCATGAAATACTGTAAATTAGCTCGCTATAGATAAGGTTTCTAAACAAATATATGTAGAATTAGTGTCCAAATCCTTGTATTGAGATTCACAGGTAAAGTTGGTCAGAAGTCCAAAGTTCGTAAGTATTTCACAACACGGTTAATGTAGCGTCTTGTTTAATCGTTGAGGAAAGTTCATATGAATTTGGGGAAATTTAGCTCAAGTCCAAACATCGCTGAAGGATAATGAAAAGTCCAAATCACTCGTAATCCACAGAGACACTCGCTGGCATGTGAGAGTTCAACACCGTTGAGGATCGTACTCGCGGTTCTCCACCATTTGTCATCACGTGAAAATATTCATGTATATCCGAAAATAATTGTATGAATGTATGGAAGTGGTAGTCCGGCTTTGAGAAATGAACAAGTCCATTTTGTAGTTTCAGTGTTGTAATTAGTATAGTTCCAAATCATATACAGGTATGACAAGATCATCAAATAAGAAATCATATGCAAGTAAATGTCCAGTATGAAAATCCAAACTAAGGATAGTTGTAGAAATACCATAATTGTATAAGTGTTAGAATTTCTAACACATAGAAAGGGGTGGCCGTTGCCACCCAGTAAATATAAAACTACATTTTCCCGGCTGATGTTTTGCCGTTCGTGTAAACCCGAAAGTATATCTCCTTCTCTAACCAAAAACTAAACTAGAACTCTCTGTTGAATATGCAAGAGGGGAGGAGTAGGCAAGTCGCTGGATTTCAGCCAATCACATGCTGTCCAACTGGATCAGCATGCTTGGTCAGTGCGAACCCGTGAAACCCTGTGAGACTTAATGGACTGATGCTAATAAATTGTGTACCATACGGTTGTCAGTGTGTTAAGACTCTTAATAGTCTAACCCCAGTGATTTTACTTCATCTATCTTATATGGTTGTCAAAGGATTCGCAAATGTAAAGAGGTTATTATATCATTCAGTTAACAACAAAGCTAGCACCGACTGACTGATTCCACCTGTAAAGAAAATTAGGGATTTTCAAAGTAAAAATATCTGAAATTATACTGGCGTACTATCACAGATACTACCCCTGATAAGCATATAACAGATAATGACTTAGATGGATTCTTCATCAGGATCCAAACAATTCTCAGTCTCTGATACACATACCATAAGTATTGTATTATTAGGTTTACTATTATTATCATTTATCCAAAGCACACGATTACTAATTTTTATATGAAACTTAAATTTTAAATTAATTAATTATTTGTTCACCGAAAGTGTTCATGTTTGATGTAGTGAATTTGAGAATTAGGCAAACTGAACATTTGTATATCAAGCTTAGAATAGAACCATCAAGTGTTGATACACCTGTATAACACTTTCCTCATATAAACGCTTTTTGACGCATTTGCAAACAGACTAAACCCAGAGCAGTCCGACCAGAGTCTGCTCCCTTGGCTTATTGAACTGTATAGATCCGATTCTATAGTTTCTGCCGTGGTCAAAACCCTGCATTTATTATACCATTATGAAATATCACCCAATAAATATTGATAATGTCATTATTTCTTACAAGGATATTCATCCGGTAAAGGGTTAAGAACCCTAGCAGGACGACAATGTCCATAAACCAAGTCTAATAATTGTATAAATATTTAAAACGCTAGTAGCACGGATAGAAAATGAAACTACAGTGAAACCTCTCTATAACGGCCACTAAATTACATCAAATATTTTGTGTTGAAGGCAGGTGGCTGCTTAAAGCAAGGTGAAAGTAAAACAGAACGCTCCTATAGACTGCTTAAAGCAAGGTGAAAGTAAAACAGAACGCTCCTATTGAAGCGTTCTGTTTTACTCTCACCTTGCTTTAAGCAGCCACCTGTCCTATATACCAACTAATTAACATAATTTAGTGGCCGTTATAGAGAGGTTTTACTGCAGTTCTATTCACCTTAACCTTTTACTCCATAGATACGCCGTTTGACACACTTGCAGAGTAGACCCAGATCAGACAGCTCTTGTAGGAGACGTCTCATTAGGTTCTGATTATATATAGTATTTGACATAGCTATGTATTCACTTGTTTTATATAAGATCCGTTATTGGCGACTTAACTGTAACAATATAAGTTAATCATGCTCATAATAGGGGTCAGTGCAAGATGGTACCTAAGTCCATTTTTTGAAAAGTGGAGAAAATCGCATTTTTGTGAAATTTTGGGTTAAGTGTGACACAATCTTAAAAATTTCAACGATTGACGATTTACCATTTATACGTGAAACTACTGAAATTGTGGGAAAGTTGAAGTGTTAATAAACTATTTATTGTAAAAATACTGATTTTTATTAATTATGTTTAGGCAAAATGGGACATAAGTCCAATTATATTTAGGCAAAATTTGTATTTTCTTTTCTTTTTATACATTTGTTGAGGTAGATTCTTCAATTGTGCAACATAATATTAATTGCTGTAACTGAAATCCATAAATTTAGTAATAGATACTAACCGGAATATTCTAAAACACTTAAAATTCAGGCAGTTAGTTTTAGTATGTCCAATCTGCTATGTGTTTCCTGTATTTACATGCATATGCAACAAAGGTCCTAACTCCATTTTGGAGATAGCACTTTTGTAATATTCTTGTGAACACCATTTTTTCTGTTTAAACGTAAATATCACACATTTTCGGAACGTTATCATGAGGAGAAAGTTGAATCCATGCTACAGTGGTCCTAACTCCATTTTCTTTAAAATTGGAGTTAGGTACCATCTTGCACTGACCCCTTAATTATTGTCGAAATCTGCTATGAATATTCTGATTTCTGATAACTTTTTCATCATATAATGAAATAACAGTCATGAAACACGTGGTCATAATTGTGTCTTGTAAATTACACGGAGTTCTGTCACACGATACTCTCTTATGAATGAAACGGAAATAACCAGTATGCAAAGAATGTTAGGTGAAACGAAACGGTTACTATGCCACAGCAATTAGCCTCTTTTCATGTTAAAAACCCCATACTGCTTGCCCAATCACTAATTTGCTAAAACGATTTCTTTTATCGACTTCCTATTCGTTTAAACCTTTGAGAATCTACTAACCGAGTGTCCAGCAATGTGTAGCCTGAAGAGACGCCTAGTTACTCGGCGTCTCGCCTAGATCCAATCTGTTTCAAACTGCCAGTACGGTCGCGATTAGCTTGAGATGGGTTAAATTTCTGAATAGAAATTATCTTCATTACTCACCATGCTCACTGCGTAACATAACTCAAAACCAACCAACTTTACTGTACCGAAAAGTCGCAAGACTTTGGCATATAGGATCAGACGTTCCATTTCATGCGAAACCTGTATAGTGACTGGTAGCGACACTCTTTCGCTGCCAATGTCGCATCTGTCATTATTTATGCAAACAGTTTGGATCCAGATGAGACGTCGAGTAACTTGGCGTCTCATCAGGATCCAAACTGTTTGTTACTGCAACTATTCTATGAAACAAAATCAAAGAAAAAATGACAACTGAAAACTGTAGCAGTCGACAAACTTTGCAGACGACAAACTTTGCTAACGAAAGAGTTAATGTGGAATACAAGTACTCGAGCTTACTCTATCTCTCTCTCTCTCTCTCTCTCTCTCTCTCTCTCTCTCTCTCTCTCTCTCTCTCTCTCTCTTACTTTTGTCTTCATTCTAGATTCTGAAATGGCCAACATATCCTGTACTCATAAACCGTTATAAAGATCATCCAATAGATAATCACAATGTCATTATTTCTTAATTAACTATTTCCTTCATATATACACCTTTTCACACTTTTGGAAACAGAGCAGACCCTGATCAGACTGCTCCTGTAGGAGCCTTCTAATCAGTGTCAACTCTGTTTGCTTATGAAATTATAAATATCTAACTGCAGTTCCCACCATCCCAAATACTCATGCGGACATGTCATTACTAAAATTCATTAAATAAAATATTATATTCATATAATGATTTCTATGGACATTGGACACGTAAAAGGTTAGTGAATATTCTTGAGGTCAAGGGTTAAGCGACTTCCTGCCCCCGAGACTGAAACTCGACATGTTTTGAACGCATGTTGTATAGAAGTTTATTGTAATTAAACCTTTAAGTAATGAATATTTATATCAGAAATTATAACATTAGAAACATTTAAACTTTAAATAATTAGCTGATGTTTTAATGAATGGCAGAAACTATAGAATCATATCTGTAGTATTCCATAAGCAAATAGAGCAGACCCTGGTCAGACACTCGGAACATCTCGGCTATTTCTATCGAACTCTGACGGAATACGGCGAGTAGTTACGATTGCCTGGTCAGACTCCCACTACAGGAGTCGTCTGAAATGGATACACTGTAAAACCCCTCTAGAGGAGCTTTCTGCATTACTTTTGCCCTGTATTAAGCAACCACCTGCTTATAAAGACACCCATTAAGTGGTCGCATAAGAGGGGTTATACTGTATTCTGTTTGCAAAGGCATGGACAGATGTCTCTGCCAGGTATACTTGAATGGTTAAATGAAACATGTATTGCATGAAGTAAACTTTACACTGGCAAGCTTTTTATTTTCAATTTTAAAAAGTCGACATGTTTTGTAATTTATACACAGGAAAGTCTGAAATGACTTTGAACTTTAACCCTTTCCTTCATATATAAACGCCCCTTTCACGCATTTGCAAACAGAGTAGACCCAGATTAGACTGCTCCTATAGGAGCCGTCTGATCAGGGCCTTCATTGTTTGCTAATTGAATTTGATAGATCTGTTTCTTTAGTTTTAAAAATGACTCTTTGACGCTGGTTATGTCTGTGAAAATAATGGACGAAAGACTGATTTACTAAATGGATACATTACAAATACCTAAACCGGAATTCCAATAAAGAAGAATTTAGATACGTTTAGGCAGGTGGCTGCTTTTAAAATCCAGAGTGAAAGTCATGCAAAAAGCTCCTAGAGCATTAAGCTGCCACCTGTCTCCAAGACCGATATTTGTACTAAACTTAACGTCTGATTTAGAGGGGTTTTACTGTATTCATGTAAGAAATAATGACATCAAGAATATGAATTAGCCGACCCTTTATAATAACATAAGAAAACATGAATAGTTGGCCTTTACATACACTGTAGAATCAGATATATAGTACATGTATTTCATAAGCAAACAGTGCAGAGCCTGATCACACAAATCCTATAGAGTCAATGGTTAATCTGCTTGCATAGGAGTTCACCCTTTCCCTGTCCTTTATTTAGTCCAAATTTCAATACCTACCAAATATTCATGGACAAAATAGTGATTATGAAATATGGAAGGTGGAAAATTATAGCCATTTTAGAAACTAAAGAAACAGATACATACATGTATATCAAATTACATTAGCATACAGAGCAGCTCCTATAGGAGCCATCTGATCTGGGTCTACTCTGTTTGCAAATGCGTGAAAATACTTTTATATGAGATGAGTTAAAGGTGCTTTATAGAGTAAGAGTAATGGGTTTAAATAAGCATAACTCTAATTAGAGTATTTGTGCCACTGCTCCAAAAGGATCCACATTACGTCCTGAAATTAATATTACTTGGACGCAGAAAGATATCACCAACTTCGAAAAAAACCAACCAGAAAAGGAACCGAGCTGTACACCCCCAGAGCCTATAAGAGTCTTCATGGTCTTGAAATTTCTACTCTCACTTCGGACATTGTCAACATTAATTAGCGTTGCAATTCTGAAAATACATTTATTTCTGTATCCCGGCGAGAAGCTGGAGTTACTTATTGTATCATCTGGATCTAAACTGTTTACATAGGTTGTCACAAATTCGCCTCTAACGTGTAGAGAGCTACCCAACACCTCGTATAGTAGAAAGGAAATAGGTTGGAACGCGTGAAACGGAGCGAGGATACCACAGGGACCTAGTTATGAAATAAATGTACCCGTAGCATGAATATATTGTTTAGAATTGTTCATGTCTATTGTCACACCAGAGTGTAACGAGGCCTCCATTATGGATTAATATGACAAAAGTGTAGACCCGATCAGCAATTTGGTTTAAGACACGATGCCCGGTCCTGGTGCACACTATTGGTAAAGATAATTGGTCAAATACAGTAGCAACTCTCTATAGCGACCATTGAACGAATAAGTCTATGGTGTTGTCTGAACCCCGCTCATCCCCGAACTAGACTCCGCGTGGGTGGCCGCTAAAGAGAGGTTTTATTGTACTGTGAAAATAACCATAAATACGCCTTCTACGCCTTTACAAACAGAGTAGACCCAGATCAGACGGCTCCTATAGGAGCTGTCTAATCAGGGTCTGCTCTGTTTGCTTAAGAGTTAATATAGATATGATTTTATAGTTTCTACTATGGCAGAAAAGTCCCATGTCCATGTGCCATTACATGTATGTAAAAATTAATCTAATTAATATTCATGATGCCATTATTTCTTACATGGGTTAAAAGGACATTATGTATAAATATGTTAATATCGCACTTTGTGCTGCCAAGTTGACGAGCATTATCTGAATTATCAATATTCTCTTCAGCTTTGGTTAAAAACAAATATTAGATGACCTTTGGTAAGTCCCGTGTCAAGTGACCAGTGGATCCATCGTCTATTTCCTCGCTTCAAAGAAAAGAATATATAATTAGTGTAAAAAATATTCAATGATTCGACGAAATTTTCATATACCCTAACCCTGGCATTCTCAATGTTACAAACAGTTTAGATCCAGATCAGACGCCAAGTAAACCAGGGTAGTACCAGTGCCACTCGGTCAATAGTTTCCATACATACAGAATCATTTGAAGAATGGCTGATAATTCATCGGACGAGGGTTCAGGAAGACGCCATTTTCAAAACAAGATAAGTGATAATACATCGGATGCACGTGGAGAAAAAACGCACAGGTGAGAATATTTTTTTAAAAAGATTTTCGTTTCTAATCATGTTTAACCTTTCAACAAAATTGTTTCGATTCCCAAAATTAAAATTTCTCTATTACTTATAAAATATAGAATGTCAAATATTAATAAAGTGCATATTGTTATCAGCACACAAACTGTTTGCAACTGTTATCACATGATGGTAAACCCTCTTTATAACAGCCGCTAAATTGTGTAAATTAGTTGGTATTTAGGGCAGGTGGTTGCTTAAAGCAAGGTGAAAATAAAACAGAACGCTCCTATAGGAGCGTTCTGTTTTACTTTCACCTTGCTTGAAGCAGCCACCTGTCTTCAACACAAAATACTTGATGTAATTTAGTGGCCGTTATAGAGAGGTTGTACATTGCATATTGTTGAAAAGTTTTTGGTTGATCTGTTTCGATTTAAATTCTTCCCCTGTTCTATATTTATTCCAAATTTCTACCTACTAAAATTTAATACTCATATACAAATAATTATAATGAAATATGGAAGGTGCAACACTGCAGCCATTTTAGAAACAGATCTATCAAATTAAACTAGCAAACAGAGCAGACCCTGATCGGTCGGCTCCTATATGAGTCGTCTGATCGGGGTCTACCCTGTTTGCAATTGCATGAAAAGGCTTTTATATGAAGGAATGGGTTAAAACGATAACTCTTTCGCTGCCAAATTTAACCCGCAAAATGTGTAGTATGTTTAAATTTTGAATTGAACTTTCTTCCTATTCGTCTCAAAAACATAATTGTAGCATCAATCAGTTTGAATCCTGGTGAATCCTACTGATCTGGATCTACACTGTTTGTAAAGGTGACCACAGACTCGCGAAGGAATTAAGTGTATTAACCCTTTCCCTGTTCTATGTTTATTTCAAATTTCAACACCTGCTTCAAATATTCATGGAAAAAATAGTGATAACGAAATATGGAAGGTGGAACATTGCGGCCATTTTAGAAACTAAAGAAATAATCTATCAAATTCCATTGGCAGAACAGAACAGAACAGATCCTTTATTTTCGTCACATTTTACATAAAAGTAACAACATGTGAGCTTATAGAGGAGAACATAAATCACAAAGAATAATACCAAACCTTAAGAATATTAATGTCGTGTACTGAGCGTCTCGGGTAACCGCGTCACCGAATCCCCGGCGACACTTCCTCCGGCCCACCCAACGAAACCCGAAACCCACCCCAATAGCCCCAGGGCAGGAGACGAACCCTGAGGCCAAACCCCACCCGAACCCGTTAACAGGCGCAAACCCCCACCAACCACCACC
Organism: Azorinus chamasolen; assembly: GCA_963576725.1. Classification (NCBI taxonomy): domain Eukaryota; kingdom Metazoa; phylum Mollusca; class Bivalvia; order Cardiida; family Solecurtidae; genus Azorinus; species Azorinus chamasolen. The sequence continues at coordinate 784,441 of OY755244.1, forward strand.
GCAAAGAAAGCGCAAACAGGGCAGTCCCTGATCAGAAGGCTGCTGATATGGGTCTGCTCTTTTTGCAAATGCGTGAAAGGCTTTTATATGAAGAGAAAGGGTTAACAAGTCTACATAATCAATTCACTGGTTTGCATTCGTTGATGATGTTGTTCCAAATCAGTAACCCTTCGCTTGCTATTCGCGTCAATATACCTATTACCTGTAAATAGTGAAGACCCAGATGAGACAGCTCCTGCAGGAGCTGTCTCATCAGGGTCTGCACTATTTACAAATTGATTGTGCAACCAGCGCACTCAGCAGCAGTGATTGCACAGCGCAATACTTGTACACAGTGAAGATATATGTAATATATCTAATGTATATGTAATGCGTAAAGAAGGAGAAATGTATTCTAAAATTCAGCAAGAGAAGGGTTAACCATATACTCCATGAATATTCATGCCAGTAATAATGAATGTATGAATCATACTTAGATATTTTTTCTAATGACATCATGAAAAAGGGAATTTTACTAAGGCGGAAACTGTAGAAAAAGAGATCTATGTTATCTACCAATAGTCTTAAAACCCCACAATTAGACGTAAATTTAATGAGCCGTCTAAACCAGGTCTACTCTGTTCGCACATGCGTTAAAATGTGTATTTATGGAGTAAAGGGTTGTCATGGAATGTTGAAAGACATGCCAATTCTTAAGATTAAAAGTGATTTTTACACAAATATTAAATCATTGACAAACATTTTGCGATGTGTTTAATTTAAAAACTAATTCTGAAAAAACTTGTGTAATTGATAAGAACATCTAACTTTGATATGTAACAATATTCTTTTACTCGAAACATGGCGAAAATACAGATTCGAATGTCATTATTTTCATTTCAAACCAATTGAAATTACAGTAAAACCCCTCTAAACCGGAATTCTAGTAGAGAAGAATTTAGATACTTTTAGGCAAGTGGCTGTTTAATGCAGGGTGAAAGTCATGCAGAAAGCTCCCAGAGGAGTTTTCTGCATGACTTTCACCCTGCAGTAAGTTGCCACCTGTCTCCAAGACGGTGATATTTATACTAGATTTAACGTCAGGTTGAGAGAGACTTTACTGTTTTATAAAATATACATTTGCATATATGGAACAAGTTTGAATGATAAGATTAGAAATGAAAATTTAAATCTAATGAAAAATTATTCATTTTCTATACATCTAGTAAATTTTGTTTACAGCGATCATTAACTTTACGTCTAACTGTTGGGTTTTAAGACTAGTGGTAGCTCAATGCAGGGAGAAAGCTCCTCTATGAATCACCTGCTCTTATCGACATCCATATTTATTCATTGTGTGGTCGCCATAGACATGTTCTACTGTATTTTGCCTGTTTTAGTGTTTTTCCTCATTTATTTACTTTTTCAGTACATTTAAACATTCAGTAAATTCCGAATGTAGACGTAACTCATATACAGTAAGGCCTCTCTAAACCGGACGTTCAATTCAGTATAAATATCGGTCTTGGAGACAGGTGGCAGCTTAATGCAGGATGGAAGTCATACAGAAAGCTCCTCTAGAAAGCTCCTCTATAAGAGCCGTATAATCAGGGCCTGTTCCGTTTGCGTATGGTATAATACAGATCTGGTTCTACAGTTTCTGTGCCAAAATGCCATGTGTACCTATGGTATTAAAATAGCTTATAAGTATTCATGTTGTCATTATTTCTTGCATAAATATTAAACAGGGAAAGGGTTAAGACGTGTGCCAGCTTCACGTAGGACAAGAGTTATTATGCAGCAAGCTCTTGCAGGAGCTTTCTGCATTACTTTGGTTCGGCATTAAGACAAACACCTGGTTTTAACCCTTTCTTTGTTCTATGGTGTTGTTTTTTAAAAAATGCAATACCTACTAAATATTCATGGACGAAATAATTATAAAACGCCCCTTTCACGCATTTGCAAACAGAGTAGACCCAGATTAGACTGCTCCTATAGGAGCCGTCTGATCAGGGCCTTCATTGTTTGCTAATTGAATTTGATAGATCTGTTTCTTTAGTTTTAAAAATGACTCTTTGACGCTGGTTATGTCTGTGAAAATAATGGACGAAAGACTGATTTACTAAATGGATACATTACAAATACCTAAACCGGAATTCCAATAAAGAAGAATTTAGATACGTTTAGGCAGGTGGCTGCTTTTAAAATCCAGAGTGAAAGTCATGCAAAAAGCTCCTAGAGCATTAAGCTGCCACCTGTCTCCAAGACCGATATTTGTACTAAACTTAACGTCTGATTTAGAGGGGTTTTACTGTATTCATGTAAGAAATAATGACATCAAGAATATGAATTAGCCGACCCTTTATAATAACATAAGAAAACATGAATAGTTGGCCTTTACATACACTGTAGAATCAGATATATAGTACATGTATTTCATAAGCAAACAGTGCAGAGCCTGATCACACAAATCCTATAGAGTCAATGGTTAATCTGCTTGCATAGGAGTTCACCCTTTCCCTGTCCTTTATTTAGTCCAAATTTCAATACCTACCAAATATTCATGGACAAAATAGTGATTATGAAATATGGAAGGTGGAAAATTATAGCCATTTTAGAAACTAAAGAAACAGATACATACATGTATATCAAATTACATTAGCATACAGAGCAGCTCCTATAGGAGCCATCTGATCTGGGTCTACTCTGTTTGCAAATGCGTGAAAATACTTTTATATGAGATGAGTTAAAGGTGCTTTATAGAGTAAGAGTAATGGGTTTAAATAAGCATAACTCTAATTAGAGTATTTGTGCCACTGCTCCAAAAGGATCCACATTACGTCCTGAAATTAATATTACTTGGACGCAGAAAGATATCACCAACTTCGAAAAAAACCAACCAGAAAAGGAACCGAGCTGTACACCCCCAGAGCCTATAAGAGTCTTCATGGTCTTGAAATTTCTACTCTCACTTCGGACATTGTCAACATTAATTAGCGTTGCAATTCTGAAAATACATTTATTTCTGTATCCCGGCGAGAAGCTGGAGTTACTTATTGTATCATCTGGATCTAAACTGTTTACATAGGTTGTCACAAATTCGCCTCTAACGTGTAGAGAGCTACCCAACACCTCGTATAGTAGAAAGGAAATAGGTTGGAACGCGTGAAACGGAGCGAGGATACCACAGGGACCTAGTTATGAAATAAATGTACCCGTAGCATGAATATATTGTTTAGAATTGTTCATGTCTATTGTCACACCAGAGTGTAACGAGGCCTCCATTATGGATTAATATGACAAAAGTGTAGACCCGATCAGCAATTTGGTTTAAGACACGATGCCCGGTCCTGGTGCACACTATTGGTAAAGATAATTGGTCAAATACAGTAGCAACTCTCTATAGCGACCATTGAACGAATAAGTCTATGGTGTTGTCTGAACCCCGCTCATCCCCGAACTAGACTCCGCGTGGGTGGCCGCTAAAGAGAGGTTTTATTGTACTGTGAAAATAACCATAAATACGCCTTCTACGCCTTTACAAACAGAGTAGACCCAGATCAGACGGCTCCTATAGGAGCTGTCTAATCAGGGTCTGCTCTGTTTGCTTAAGAGTTAATATAGATATGATTTTATAGTTTCTACTATGGCAGAAAAGTCCCATGTCCATGTGCCATTACATGTATGTAAAAATTAATCTAATTAATATTCATGATGCCATTATTTCTTACATGGGTTAAAAGGACATTATGTATAAATATGTTAATATCGCACTTTGTGCTGCCAAGTTGACGAGCATTATCTGAATTATCAATATTCTCTTCAGCTTTGGTTAAAAACAAATATTAGATGACCTTTGGTAAGTCCCGTGTCAAGTGACCAGTGGATCCATCGTCTATTTCCTCGCTTCAAAGAAAAGAATATATAATTAGTGTAAAAAATATTCAATGATTCGACGAAATTTTCATATACCCTAACCCTGGCATTCTCAATGTTACAAACAGTTTAGATCCAGATCAGACGCCAAGTAAACCAGGGTAGTACCAGTGCCACTCGGTCAATAGTTTCCATACATACAGAATCATTTGAAGAATGGCTGATAATTCATCGGACGAGGGTTCAGGAAGACGCCATTTTCAAAACAAGATAAGTGATAATACATCGGATGCACGTGGAGAAAAAACGCACAGGTGAGAATATTTTTTTAAAAAGATTTTCGTTTCTAATCATGTTTAACCTTTCAACAAAATTGTTTCGATTCCCAAAATTAAAATTTCTCTATTACTTATAAAATATAGAATGTCAAATATTAATAAAGTGCATATTGTTATCAGCACACAAACTGTTTGCAACTGTTATCACATGATGGTAAACCCTCTTTATAACAGCCGCTAAATTGTGTAAATTAGTTGGTATTTAGGGCAGGTGGTTGCTTAAAGCAAGGTGAAAATAAAACAGAACGCTCCTATAGGAGCGTTCTGTTTTACTTTCACCTTGCTTGAAGCAGCCACCTGTCTTCAACACAAAATACTTGATGTAATTTAGTGGCCGTTATAGAGAGGTTGTACATTGCATATTGTTGAAAAGTTTTTGGTTGATCTGTTTCGATTTAAATTCTTCCCCTGTTCTATATTTATTCCAAATTTCTACCTACTAAAATTTAATACTCATATACAAATAATTATAATGAAATATGGAAGGTGCAACACTGCAGCCATTTTAGAAACAGATCTATCAAATTAAACTAGCAAACAGAGCAGACCCTGATCGGTCGGCTCCTATATGAGTCGTCTGATCGGGGTCTACCCTGTTTGCAATTGCATGAAAAGGCTTTTATATGAAGGAATGGGTTAAAACGATAACTCTTTCGCTGCCAAATTTAACCCGCAAAATGTGTAGTATGTTTAAATTTTGAATTGAACTTTCTTCCTATTCGTCTCAAAAACATAATTGTAGCATCAATCAGTTTGAATCCTGGTGAATCCTACTGATCTGGATCTACACTGTTTGTAAAGGTGACCACAGACTCGCGAAGGAATTAAGTGTATTAACCCTTTCCCTGTTCTATGTTTATTTCAAATTTCAACACCTGCTTCAAATATTCATGGAAAAAATAGTGATAACGAAATATGGAAGGTGGAACATTGCGGCCATTTTAGAAACTAAAGAAATAATCTATCAAATTCCATTGGCAGAACAGAACAGAACAGATCCTTTATTTTCGTCACATTTTACATAAAAGTAACAACATGTGAGCTTATAGAGGAGAACATAAATCACAAAGAATAATACCAAACCTTAAGAATATTAATGTCGTGTACTGAGCGTCTCGGGTAACCGCGTCACCGAATCCCCGGCGACACTTCCTCCGGCCCACCCAACGAAACCCGAAACCCACCCCAATAGCCCCAGGGCAGGAGACGAACCCTGAGGCCAAACCCCACCCGAACCCGTTAACAGGCGCAAACCCCCACCAACCACCACCGCAAAGAAAGCGCAAACAGGGCAGTCCCTGATCAGAAGGCTGCTGATATGGGTCTGCTCTTTTTGCAAATGCGTGAAAGGCTTTTATATGAAGAGAAAGGGTTAACAAGTCTACATAATCAATTCACTGGTTTGCATTCGTTGATGATGTTGTTCCAAATCAGTAACCCTTCGCTTGCTATTCGCGTCAATATACCTATTACCTGTAAATAGTGAAGACCCAGATGAGACAGCTCCTGCAGGAGCTGTCTCATCAGGGTCTGCACTATTTACAAATTGATTGTGCAACCAGCGCACTCAGCAGCAGTGATTGCACAGCGCAATACTTGTACACAGTGAAGATATATGTAATATATCTAATGTATATGTAATGCGTAAAGAAGGAGAAATGTATTCTAAAATTCAGCAAGAGAAGGGTTAACCATATACTCCATGAATATTCATGCCAGTAATAATGAATGTATGAATCATACTTAGATATTTTTTCTAATGACATCATGAAAAAGGGAATTTTACTAAGGCGGAAACTGTAGAAAAAGAGATCTATGTTATCTACCAATAGTCTTAAAACCCCACAATTAGACGTAAATTTAATGAGCCGTCTAAACCAGGTCTACTCTGTTCGCACATGCGTTAAAATGTGTATTTATGGAGTAAAGGGTTGTCATGGAATGTTGAAAGACATGCCAATTCTTAAGATTAAAAGTGATTTTTACACAAATATTAAATCATTGACAAACATTTTGCGATGTGTTTAATTTAAAAACTAATTCTGAAAAAACTTGTGTAATTGATAAGAACATCTAACTTTGATATGTAACAATATTCTTTTACTCGAAACATGGCGAAAATACAGATTCGAATGTCATTATTTTCATTTCAAACCAATTGAAATTACAGTAAAACCCCTCTAAACCGGAATTCTAGTAGAGAAGAATTTAGATACTTTTAGGCAAGTGGCTGTTTAATGCAGGGTGAAAGTCATGCAGAAAGCTCCCAGAGGAGTTTTCTGCATGACTTTCACCCTGCAGTAAGTTGCCACCTGTCTCCAAGACGGTGATATTTATACTAGATTTAACGTCAGGTTGAGAGAGACTTTACTGTTTTATAAAATATACATTTGCATATATGGAACAAGTTTGAATGATAAGATTAGAAATGAAAATTTAAATCTAATGAAAAATTATTCATTTTCTATACATCTAGTAAATTTTGTTTACAGCGATCATTAACTTTACGTCTAACTGTTGGGTTTTAAGACTAGTGGTAGCTCAATGCAGGGAGAAAGCTCCTCTATGAATCACCTGCTCTTATCGACATCCATATTTATTCATTGTGTGGTCGCCATAGACATGTTCTACTGTATTTTGCCTGTTTTAGTGTTTTTCCTCATTTATTTACTTTTTCAGTACATTTAAACATTCAGTAAATTCCGAATGTAGACGTAACTCATATACAGTAAGGCCTCTCTAAACCGGACGTTCAATTCAGTATAAATATCGGTCTTGGAGACAGGTGGCAGCTTAATGCAGGATGGAAGTCATACAGAAAGCTCCTCTAGAAAGCTCCTCTATAAGAGCCGTATAATCAGGGCCTGTTCCGTTTGCGTATGGTATAATACAGATCTGGTTCTACAGTTTCTGTGCCAAAATGCCATGTGTACCTATGGTATTAAAATAGCTTATAAGTATTCATGTTGTCATTATTTCTTGCATAAATATTAAACAGGGAAAGGGTTAAGACGTGTGCCAGCTTCACGTAGGACAAGAGTTATTATGCAGCAAGCTCTTGCAGGAGCTTTCTGCATTACTTTGGTTCGGCATTAAGACAAACACCTGGTTTTAACCCTTTCTTTGTTCTATGGTGTTGTTTTTTAAAAAATGCAATACCTACTAAATATTCATGGACGAAATAATTATAATGAAATATGGAAGATGGAACATTGTAGCCATTTTAGAAAGTCAAGAAACACAACTATGATATCCCACTGGCAAACAGAACAGACCCTGATTAGACGGCTCATATGGAGTCTACTCTGTTTGCAAATACGTGAAAACGCGTTTACACGAGGGAAAGGGTTAAAGAGACATTATGTTTATTCACAAGGTGGTCGTTTTAGAGAGGTTCTGTTGTACATGGTTCAGTGGTGATGATATTCCAGCTCTGTGGTGTTGAGTACATTGACAGATAACTCATGGAAGATGGGATTGGTTAACCCTTTCTGTGTGTCGTCTGCTGGACACATTTACGTCTGCTTCAAAATTGTTCAATTTCTTATTAACGGATAAACAGAATATCAAATGTTTTGGATCCTGATGACTTAAGGTATCCCACCCCTACTCCGCTAAAGAATAACCTTATTAGAGCCTCAAAAATTTGGATCCTGATGTAATTCCGAGCTACCCAACGCCTCGTCTGGAGCCGAACGGTTTGCAAAGGCTTTGGCGATCTTTGTCCATTGAGTGGCGGTAGCGTTGATATTAGCTCAAGTTACGAGAGATCGCCTTCAGCCTTTCTGTCACTGAGATAATGTCAGATAACAAGAATGTCGTCTGATCAACCCTTGACCTCGTGAATAATCAGGCAAGAATCAGTTCATGAATATTCAACGCCTGTTTTTATATTATGGTACTTAAACTGGGAACAAAAGTGTTAGAATAAGTTCTGTATTATAGTTCTATAAGCAAACAGACCCTGGTCAGACAGCTGCTATAGAAGCTGTTTGACCAGAGCGTACTCTGTGGATGTGTCTCAGTTAGGTAAAGGGTTAACACTTTCACAGCCAAACACATATTTCATCTGCTTAAATTATTGTCTATTTCAGGTTTCAAAATGTAGTTTCAAAATGTTTGTTAAATTTTCAACAACAACAAAAACAACAACAAAAAATCCCAACAAAAACACCATAAACAGACAATCAAACAGTGTTGATCCTAATGAGACGCCAAGTTATTCGGCGTCTCACCTAGACCCAAACCATGTGTAAAGTGTGTCATAGATTCGCCTCAGGCGGTGAAATAGTAATGTACTGCGATTATAGTTTGCAATAATTCAGTCATTTAAGAATGTGTGCATCAAATCCATCATATCTTAGCAACATAACTTTAAAGCGATATTGTTGATTTATTTTTACACAAGGTGGAAAGAAAAAACCGAGGGCTTGGTGCAAAACTATTCTAACTCCTTCACAAAGTGAAGGAGTTAGAATAGTTTTGCACAGACCCCTCGAAATGAGGTCGCGGAGGACCCATTGAACCAACTGTAAAAATCTCTTATCCAAACATTTAGCAGAGAAGAATCTATAACTTTTTAGGCAGGTCGTTGCTTAATCCAGGGTGAAAGTCATGCAGAAAGCCTTTCTGGGATCTTTCTGGGATTGCATGACTTTCATCCTGCATTCAGCTGCCATCTGTCTCAAGGCCCGACAATGATACTTATTTGGGTGTTCGATTTAATGAGGGTTTACTGTAATGCCAGTGATGCTTGAAAGGGATCAGTGATGCATAAACATAGCATTTAAGGTAGGGACAGGGTGATAGTTAAACCCTTATTCTGTTTATTGGTGACCCCTTTGTATTGGTCAGCAGATATGACCTAGCTCAGTCACTGTAGTTACAGAACAATGTCCTATGTCGATTTCCGTTTGTTTGAAGCGGAAACCAACTATTGACCATAAAAACGCTGCTGAACAAATTATCGTGAAAATTGCAGACGACAAATTAAAAGCAGACGACATGACATCGAAAAAGACGGGTCTCCTCGCCACAGACTAAGGGTATTGTTAGCACAGGGGCGAGAGCAAATGTTTGGGATTTTATTTCGGGTGAATGATATACCCGGAGTTCGCACACTAGGTAGCACTTTAAATCGGAGGACAGGGTCTGTCAATATACGGCTAGGAATACAGGGTAATAAGTTAAGTGATTTTTCCTTTGCATTTTTGTGTGGAATTCCAGTGGAAGAATGACGGGTGAAACGAAACTAACCATAGAGGGCGAAGACGTCTCTAAGAATGCAGATGCGACAAAGGGCAAAGATGTTGATTTGAAGCATAGAGATCCAGAGGTTCTTCACGAGGACTTAAGGGTAATCTCACATACTTGTTTTAATTTTGGGCTTTTGGAACCCTCTTGTTTGTTAGAGTCAAAGTTTAACGTGCTTTTCATGAGAAAACATATACTAAAAATATGAATTAAAGGACAAACTGCTTGCAAATAGGTTAATTAAATGGTACACGTATTTAGCAGCTACCCGTGAACAAAATGTACCCGCACTAGTTCTTATCCGGCTGTAAAATTGATTTCTGCTGAGAAGCTGATTTGGTGCAACTTTAACCCTTTCCTCCATATAAACGCCTTTCTACGCCTCTGTAACGGACGATTAGTTTCAGACAACAAAGAAAAAGCTAACATCCTGAACAGGCAATTTCAATCTGTATTTACACCAAAGTCACCCCTAAGCCTGTCTCAACTCTGTCAAATGAAAGTTAAAGACAATACTGACAATGACTGCCTAGACTCACCTTTGGAAAAAGAAAGTGTCATGTCGGATCTCGAGATCTCTTCTAGTGGTATTTTAAAACTGCTGAAGAATCTCAAGTCTGACAAGGCTGCTGGACCCGATAAAATTAAACCAATAGTTCTTAAGGAGCTTCGTCAGCAGATTGCACCAATCATTCAGGTTATTTTTACAATATCCCTGCAAACAGGTCAAGTACCAAAGGATTGGACATCTGCTAACGTGGCTCCACTTTACAAGAAAGGCGACAAATCCATAGCGGCAAATTACCGCCCTATATCCCTTACTTGTATTGTGTGTAAGCTCTTAGAGCATATTGTGACTTCCAACCTTGTTAAGTACATGAACAAAAATGGTCTCCTGTATGACCTCCAACATGGTTTCAGGGAGAAGAGATCCACAGAGACTCAATTAGTGATGCTTGTGGAGGATCTGATGAGAAACTTAAGCATGGGCAAACAGACAGACCTTGTTCTTTTAGATTTTAGTAAGGCGTTCGACATGGTATCCCACGAGAAGCTGCTCTACAAGTTGCACAAATATGGTATTCATGGGTCGACCCTATCCTGGATACGGGCATTCCTTGGCAGCCGGACACAGACAGTAGTACTGAAAGGGGAGAGCTCCGATACTATACCAGTGACATCAGGAGTCCCACAAGGGTCTGTCCTGGGACCCATCTTATTCCTGGTATATATTAACGACCTACCTGATAACATCACCTCAAATGTCAGGTTGTTTGCAGATGACACTGCAGTCTATCTTACAATTGATGACAAGGAGACAGACGGCACTACTTTACAGACTGACCTGAACAAATTACAGGAATGGTCTCTCAGGTGGGACATGAGCTTCAACCCTTCCAAGTGCCAAGTAGTTCAAGCCACAAAGGCTAGAGTCCCAATACCAACCAAGTACAAATTACATGGACAGACTCTGGAGGCTGTCAGTAGTGCTCGTTACCTGGGTGTTGACATCGCCAGCGGCTTGTCGTGGAATACACATGTCGATCGCATTACTAACTCTGCAAACCGTACCCTAGGTTTTCTCAGAAGGAACATAAAGTCCAAGTCGTCCAAACTCAGGGAGCGTACTTATAAATCAAACCCTTGTCCGTCCACAACTGGAGTACGCTTGTAGTGTGTGGGACCCTCACACAAAGTCCAACATAGACAAAATTGAAATGGTACAACGACGTGCCGCCCGTTGGACTTTGGGTGAGTATTCCAGGCATGCAAGCGTCTCCGACATGTTATTAAAACTTGGATGGAGGTCCTTGGAACAGCGTCGTTCAGATGCTAGATTATGTCTCTTTTATAAAATTGTTCATGGGTTAGTGGCAGTTCCAGTCCCAGCTTATATACACAGAAGCACCCGTTTATCAAGACTCTACCACTCTGTGAGTTTCAGACAGGTGCATACTAGAGCAGACTACTATAAATATTCTTTTTATCCTCTTACAATAGTACAGTGGAATGCTCTTCCTGCAGATGTCGTGCTGAATGAGAGCTTGAATACTTTCAAGTCCTCAATCAACACCATAAATCATTTTAAACCTTAAGTCCAGCAATGGTGTTTTTATCTTGTTTTTACTCTTTTTCCTGCTAAGTTTTAACATTCTTAACTTTGTTTCATTGCTAATCCTTATCTTTTATACTGTTCTTAACTCTACTAACAGGCACAGACGCGCACTGCCCGAAATTACCCGTGAGGGTGTGAGGCAGAAATTACTAGATAGATTACTAGATAGTAAAAGTCACCTGTTGAAACCATTGTGATAAATAGAGCATTTGCTCCTATAGGAGCAAATGCTCTATTTATCACAATGGTTTCAAAACTACAAAATTCTAAAAATTTCCTTTTCTCTAGTTAAGGATCCTTTTCGGAAGATTTATTCAAAGGGGTTGGATCTAAAAATAGCTTATGAGGTAATGGGTTAATAAACTCCAATATTCGTTCAAGCTTTTTCCAGAAACTATTATTAAGCGTCAAACAGTTTGGGCTCTGATAAGTTACCCGGTGTCTTATCTGGATCCAATCTATTTGCCATTTGCCAGTTAGGTCGCGCACAACGGGATAAGGGGTAAGACTATTCTTGCATATGAATAAGTTACACTCGTGGAAGAATAACAACTTGCAAATGTTGTTTGATAGAGATGTACAGTAAAACCTCTCTATAACGGTCACTAATCACATCAAATATTTTGTGTTAAAGGCAGGTGGCTGCTTAAAGCAAGATGAACGTAAAACAGAACGCTCCTATAGGAGCGTTCTGTTTTACATTCATCTTGCTTTAAGCAGCCACCTGCCCTAAAAACCAACTAATTAACACAATTAAGTGGCCGTTATAGAGAGGGTTTACTGTACTTCCAAAGCAGTTTTGGTATACAGTATAGCCCCTCTAAACTGGAATTCTAGTAGAGATGAACTTAGGTTGTTGATTAATGCAAAGTGAAATTCACGCAGAAAGCTCATATCGGAGCTTTCTGCACGTTTTCACAATTCATTAAGTTTGAACCTGTCTCCAAGACCGATATTTATGGACTACATTGGACAACCACCGGTTTAGAGGGGTTTTACTGTATTGAGGAATGACTACGAGTCTGTAGTTCATGTTAACACATTATTGACCTTTAACCCTTGAACGCCCATGTTATATTACGTAAACTCGTCCTAAATTTACAAAAAACCCAACAATATCCATTTTGTATGGCAGAGGGTCATACAAAAGGAATGTGTCCTGGTGAAACCCTTTGATATTGGCTGGTATAGCAAACAGAGCAGACCCTGATAAGAGGGCTCCTTACGGGAACTCTCTTACCAGGGCCTACACTGTTTGCCTATGACCCGTGTATGAGGATCGCGGGTATGCATGGGTTAAAATCAACAACCATTGAAAACAAAGGTCTTATCGAGGTCATACAATAGATTATAGTTTCGTTTATAATGTCTAGCACTATCGCACATTGCATATACACCAATATTTTAGGCAAATAGTCGAGAATAAATCATGCTAGACCCATTAATTAAAAACAAATGTCAAAATTGAAACAGTGTCTGTTTGAGTCTATGTCCGAGCTGTATCTGTTTGTCTGTCTGTCTGTCTGCATGTCTGTATCTCTCTATGACTGTCTTTGGGTAGGGGTAGGGGTGTCGGCAGGGATGATGGTAGGATGTAAAGCAAAGAGACAGAGTCATGCACATGCAATAGTTAGAAATTAAAAACAGTAAATTGTGAGATTTTATTATGTGGTTGAAAGTCTTTTATCAACTACGTCATGTAGTTTATGATACGGTATGATAGTTTGGAATTGAGTCATGTGCAAAACTATATGAGCCATGTCGTGAGTTCAGGTGTGTCGTCAAAATATCACTAATTCTTGATTTGTAAGACGGATGGTAACCTAATGCATAACAATGTTCAGTAAAACTCAGAAACCACATACAGATATTTTTGCCCAGCAATAAGCCAGAGCTACAGATAACAGTGCGTACTCAAATACTAAAATCGTCATTTCTCCACCAAACCCTATGTTGTGACCACTCTTTAGGGAGAGACGATTCTAAAGAGTGGTCACAACATAGGGTTTGGTGGAGAAATAAAGAAGTAATACTTGAACATATTTTGATTTACGCATCTTATCTGGAGCTCGGAATAAGCTACCACGTATTCCCACGATAACTTCTTGCTTTTTGTACACAGGCGAATATTTATATAAAGAAGTACAGAAAGCTCCTATCGCAGAAATACGCCTTTGCATACATTTGCAAACGGAGTAGACCCATATCAGATGACTCCTGTAGAAACCGTCTGAACAGGTTCTGCTCTGTTTGCTTATGGAATGATATAAACACGAGAACACATTCTCTCCTGACTACACATTCCTGTATTCATATGCCATTGTAAGGTGTATCTAATTCATATCTATGATGTTATTATTGTACCTACATGAACGTTCACCAGGTATAAGATTTAGATAAAACTCGTTTTAGAGAAGTGACTATCAGTGTTATGTTATGAAGAAAAGTATCATTGGTACTTTGACAGCTGTTTAACCAATACCCTCCTAGACTATTTTTAGATTCGTCCTCTTTGAGCAAATCTACCGAAAAGGAACATTTACAAGAGAAAGGGAAACATTTAGAATTGTGTAGTCTTTAAACCGTTGTGATAATTTACAACGGTAATACAGTAGAATCCCTCTAATGCGACCACTGAATGAATAAACATGGGTGTCTTTTAAGCAGGCAGTTGCTTAATGCAGGATAAAAGTAATGCAGAAAGCTCCTCTATGAGCTTTCTGCATTACTTTTGTCCTGCATTAAGCTACCACCTGCATATAGCACCCATAATCATACCTCCTTAAAGTGGTCGCATTAGCGGGGTTTTACTGTATTTAGCACAATGATTTCATCATGATGTTTAGCAAAACGATTTCAAAAGTGATATCTACCTAGGCGTCAAAAGGCGTTAGTAGGAGAGAATGGGCTAACCTTTTCCCTATTCAATATTCGTGTAAGAAATAATGACATCATGAATATCAATTAGAGTAATTTAGCATTTTGGCCCAGACAGAAATTTAGAATCATATCTATATTATACCATGGGCAAACAGAGCAGATACTGATCTTGGTCTACTCTGTTTGCAAATGCGTGGAGAGGCCTTTATATGAAGGAAAGGGTTAATCCAAGACCAGACACCGTACGTCCAAACTCGACCACTTCAATTAGAATATTATTTTTTAAATAGACATTCAATTTCTTCCTTGACCTAAAAGAGAAGAGAAGACCCGACGCGATGCCAGAGGCTAGGAGATTGTTACATAAAAGTTATTGAAAAAATTGACCCGTGAACGATGAGCATACACACTTGTTAATATATATAGTAAATATATCGACAGTTTTCTAAAACCTATGGCATACTCCTGGTCTGGTTCGACAATTTTTGTGAAATTTCTCATCACAGTACTCTGTTAAATATTGTTCTCAATCTTTGGCACCAATCCCTTTACCGTGCGTCTGGTCTTGGTCGAGACTTTTTGCGATATTTCTCATCTCATTACTCGGCTCAAAATGCTGTCGTATCTTCTCCGCCGGCCTACTACCCAGTATTATTCAACGTATGTCCTTTACCTAATGACTATTTACAGTAAAGCCTCTCTATAACGGCCACTAAATTGTGTTATTTAGTTGGTTTTTAGGGCAGATGGCTGCTTAAAGCAAGATGAAAGTAAAACAGAACGCTCCTATAGGAGCATTCTGTTTTACTTTCACCTTGCTTTAAGCAGCCACCTGCCTTTAACAAATAAATATTTGGTGTGATTTAGTGGCCGTTATGGAGAGGTTTTACTGTATATAAAAATAACGACTATAGGGATACCAATTAACCCACTTTTCATTATTGCATTATGAACAGAACAGAACAGAACATATTTTATTCGGCATAAACATACAGTGGGAATGTTTTGCCATGGCAAGATCTATATTATTTCAAAAGTATTTTTTATATTTCTATTCCCCCCTCATTTCTGTAATAACACAATCGGAGTATCAAACGGTTTGG